>CM060277.1:1864965-1874965 GCA_030684275.1 Acipenser oxyrinchus oxyrinchus | reverse complement strand
CAGCTACAATGGGGTGAGGCTGGTAGAATGGGACCACAGTGTGCTAACTATACCCTCAATGATCTTCAATGGCAGACAGACAGACAGCGGCACTGCAATGGGACAATAAAATCTTCCAAATGGAAACCCCAATATAAAGTCACTTCATAGGGCGTTGGGCCACTATGGTATCCCGCTCTGTGGAGTTCTCGTCCGACCGTTTTTGATGAAACCACGCTGGCTTCCAGGTTGAAATTTGCAGTGAATTGATCTGCAGTCGCTCGCCTGTTTTGCACTTCGAATGAACGCACGGATATCACAACACCTGGAGTATGCGTTTCCGCCCGCTGTTGCCCTTTGCTGATGATGTCATTCCCTCGGAGTTCCATGACAACATCACCTTAGACACCGTTGCTCGGGAAACATCAGCAAGTTGAGCTGTCTGGGTCACTGAAGCTCCTGCCAAAGCGCCCCGACAATCACCCCTCTTCCAAAGCCAGAATTATAAGCAAGCAGGCCCGTCCAGCATTTTCATACCTGCCCCTAAGCATGCTGGGATGGTATTTTGCTTAAATAACACCTGTGTGGAAGCCCCTGCTTTCAATATAATCGCTGTCCCTCATTTACAGAAGTGTTTCCATTTTTTTGTCCACTACCTGTAGTTGGTCTAAAACCACAGCATGTTTTTTTTTTTGTTGTTTTTTTTTAAATCGCTTGCCAGTTTGCTGAAAACACGTGTTTCTTTCAAAACTGCCCGTTCGAAATGAAACGGAAGTCCGACCAAAAAAAAAAAAAATCCTACAAGTATTTTCTGAGGTATCCTGTGTTTTTCATAAAACAAACAACAAAAAATACGTTGTACTGAAAGCTTTGATGTTTCAAAGTCCTTTCACAAGAGGAAGCTTGTGTCTGCAATCTGCAAATCTGAGTGAGGAAACACAGAAAGCGCTTCACTTTATATTGTCAGTCTTTTGCAGCAGCTTCCTGGTTAAAGTTCATTTGGAAACAGTGGTTCCTCAATTTAATTAAATATTAAAAGCCGTTGACAAACCCTAACCAATACTTTAAAAGCACACTAATGGTAGCACAAGTAAGCTACAATGGGGTGAGGCTGGTAGAATGGGACCACAGTGTGCTAACTATACCCTCAATGATCTTCAATGGCAGACAGACAGACAGCGGCACTGCAATGGTTCTGTATTACACTGAGGGGCAATGGTAGCACAAGTATAGGGCAGCTACAATGGGGTGAGGCTGGTAGAATGGGACCACAGTGTGCTAACTATACCCTCAATGATCTTCAATGGCAGACAGACAGACAGCGGCACTGCAATGGTTCTGTATTACACTGAGGGGCAATGGTAGCACAAGTATAGGGCAGCTACAATGGGGTGAGGCTGGTAGAATGGGACCACAGTGTGCTAACTATACCCTCAATGATCTTCAATGGCAGACAGACAGACAGCGGCACTGCAATGGTTCTGTATTACACTGAGGGGGCAATGGTAGCACAAGTATAGGGCAGCTGCAATGGGGTGAGGCTGGTAGAATGGGACCACAGTGTGCTAACTATACCCTCAATGATCTTCAATGGCAGACAGACAGACAGCGGCACTGCAATGGCTCTGTTTTTCTGACCAGGGCATTTCAAGGTGGTGATATTGCGATTCGAGATAAGCATTATTCTAGGTAAACAAATCAATGGTTCACTAATTAAATACAAAACAGGAACTTGAACTCCGGTCTCAAAATAGAAACGCTCAACGCGTCATACATTATAAATGAGACTGTTTAAACGATGTGTTTTTAGACGTTCATTGTGTCCTACATCGCGTATCGTTATTTGTTTTTATTAAAATTACAAGACAACGTGTTTTTTTGTTGTTGTTTTTTTAAAGTTCATATTTAGTTTAAAATGATATTGTGGTGTCCGTTGTGTATCAAATTAAAAATTTCGTAATTTTTTTCAACCAAAAAAACCCAAACATTATTATTATTATTATTATTATTATTATTATTATTATTATTATTATTATTTAGCCTTTATAAAAACTGAAAAACGAAAATGTCGCCTATTCTTTCATACAAGTTCATACAATTTAATTTGATAATTATTAAAACAAAATAAAAAAATAAAAAAAACATAATAATAATATAATATAATTTATAATAAAAAGTGCGTATGTCTGTAGGCCTCTGTTTATGTGTCTCCGTGCTCCGCATCTCCATAGCAACGTCTTTTAGAACAGTCTTCCGGTCAGTTTAACGTTGGGAAATCGGTTAAAATAATAATAATAATAATAATAATAATAATAATAATAATAATAATAATAATTACTTGGGACTACGGAATATAAAAAAAAAAAAGTTATTTTACCCTAGCTTTCTCGACACTTTCTCTTATATAATAAACTAATTATTATTATTTTATTTTTTTAGCCAACGTCACAAAGCTAGAAACGAAACGTTATCTTTTCCAGTCTGTCTCTTATTATGTCAAACGGCCATTTAACCGACACTGTCGAAGTCCATGTGACCTGTTATCGCTTTGCAAGCTCGGTTGTGTTCGTTGTCGAGCGAGTGTGACTTGAAATGTATTTATTTATTTATTTTTTCTTGACAAGTTAGAGCTCATTCACTTTGCATGTGGAAGCTGCCGTGCAAGAATGTGCCTTAGTCTTTGTAACACGGTTGACTTTTCATACAGGTTTAGCAAGGAAGGGCAAAATACCTAAACTTCTTAACAATTTGCAAACCCGTTCTACCAGCCTCACCCCATTGCAGCTGCCCTATACTTGTGCTACCATTGCCCCTCAGTGTAATACAGAGCCATTGCAGTGCCGCTGTCTGTCTGTCTGCCATTGAAGATCATTGAGGGTATAGTTAGCACACTGTGGTCCCATTCTACCAGCCTCACCCCATTGTAGCTGCCCTATACTTGTGCTACCATTGCCCCTCAGTGTAATACAGAGCCATTGCAGTGCCGCTGTCTGTCTGTCTGCCATTGAAGATCATTGAGGGTATAGTTAGCACACTGTGGTCCCATTCTACCAGCCTCACCCCATTGCAGCTGCCCTATGCTTGTGCTACCATTGCCCCTCAGTGTAATACAGAGCCATTGCAGTGCCGCGCTGTCTGCTGCCATGGCTCAGCTTGTGCAGAATGGCTTACAATGTATGTAGGCGAGAAACAGGAAACTCAATCTAGGTTTCGCAACGGAAAGCAAAACCCCAGCACTGGTTCCTGAAAACCATGTGATCCGGCCTGTTACCATGGTAACCCAGGTCAGGGCTGCTTTGGTATTTAGAGCGAAAAACCAAACACTGCGATATTTCAAACGACAGCACAGCACTGTCAATAGCACAGCATGGGACTGATTCACCTGCTATAGCACTGTCAATAGCACAGCATGGGGCTGATTCACCTGCTATAGCACTGTCAATAGCACAGCATGGGACTGATTCACCTGCTATAGCACTGTCAATAGCACAGCATGGGACTGATTCACCTGCTATAGCACTGTCAATAGCACAGCATGGGACTGATTCACCTGCTATAGCACTGTCAATAGCACAGCATGGGACTGATTCACCTGCCATAGCACTGTCAATAGCACAGCATGGGACTGATTCACCTGCCATAGCACTGTCAATAGCACAGCATGGGACTGATTCACCTGCCATAGCACTGTCAATAGCACAGCATGGGACTGATTCACCTGCTATAGCACTGTCAATAGCACAGCATGGGACTGATTCACCTGCCATAGCACTGTCAATAGCACAGCATGGGACTGATTCACCTGCTATAGCACTGTCAATAGCACAGCATGGGACTGATTCACCTGCCATAGCACTGTCAATAGCACAGCATGGGACTGATTCACCTGCCATAGCACTGTCAATAGCACAGCATGGGACTGATTCACCTGCTATAGCACTGTCAATAGCACAGCATGGGACTGATTCACCTGCTATAGCACTGTCAATAGCACAGCATGGGACTGATTCACCTGCTATAGCACTGTCAATAGCACAGCATGGGACTGATTCACCTGCTATAGCACTGTCAATAGCACAGCATGGGACTGATTCACCTGCTATAGCACTGTCAATAGCACAGCATGGGACTGATTCACCTGCTATAGCACTGTCAATAGCACAGCATGGGACTGATTCACCTGCTATAGCACTGTCAATAGCACAGCATGGGACTGATTCACCTGCTATAGCACTGTCAATAGCACAGCATGGGACTGATTCACCTGCTATAGCACTGTCAATAGCACAGCATGGGACTGATTCACCTGCTATAGCACTGTCACTACATCAGTGTAATGGACACCAATGTATTTGTGATCTCTCTGATAATGTTGTGCTTGTTTGTTTACAGAGCTGTGGGGAAAACCTGTCTGCTGATCAGCTACACAACAAACGCCTTCCCAGGGGAATACATCCCTACTGTGTAAGTACCGCTGTGGAAGGCAGTGGGGTTTGAGGAGCTCAGTGGTTAGATAAAGAAAGCGCTGGGCTGCAGTGTGGAAGGCAGTGGGGTTTGAGGAGCTCAGTGGTTAGATAAAGAAAGCGCTGGGCTGCAGTGTGGAAGGCAGTGGGGTTTGAGGAGCTCAGTGGTTAGATAAAGAAAGCGCTGGGCTGCAGTGTGGAAGGCAGTGTGGTTTGAGGAGCTCAGTGGTTAGATAAAGAAAGCGCTGGGCTGCAGTGTGGAAGGCAGTGGGGTTTGAGGAGCTCAGTGGTTAGATAAAGAAAGCGCTGGGCTGCAGTGTGGAAGGCAGTGGGGTTTGAGGAGCTCAGTGGTTAGATAAAGAAAGCGCTGGGCTGCAGTGTGGAAGGCAGTGGGGTTTGAGGAGCTCAGTGGTTAGATAAAGAAAGCTGGGCTGCAGTGTGGAAGGCAGTGGGGTTTGAGGAGCTCAGTGGTTAGATAAAGAAAGCGCTGGGCTGCAGTGTGGAAGGCAGTGGGGTTTGAGGAGCTCAGTGGTTAGATAAAGAAAGCGCTGGGCTGCAGTGTGGAAGGCAGTGGGGTTTGAGGAGCTCAGTGGTTAGATAAAGAAAGCGCTGGGCTGCAGTGTGGAAGGCAGTGGGGTTTGAGGAGCTCAGTGCTGTAACCCAGCCCGCTGTCTCCTCTCCTCTCTCTCAGGTTTGATAATTACTCTGCCAATGTGATGGTGGACAGCAAGCCGGTGAATCTGGGGCTCTGGGATACAGCCGGGCAGGAGGACTACGACAGGCTACGGCCTCTCTCGTACCCGCAGACGGTAGGAGACTACAACTCCCAGAATACACTGCCTGACACAGACATCTTATAAGACTACAGCTCTCAGAAAACACTGCGACACAAAAATATTAAGACTGACTACAACTCCCAGAATGCACTGCAACGTGCACTGCTAACAAACTGACTAAAGCTCCCAGAATGCACTGCAACATGCACTGCTAACAAAGTGACTACAGCTCCCAGAATGCACTGCAACGTATACTGTGAACAAACTGACTACAGCTCCCAGAATACACTGCAACATGTATTTTTAACAAACCGACTACAGCTCCCAGAATACACTGCAACATGCACTGCTAACAAACTGACTACAGCTCCCAGAATGCACTGCAACATGTATTTTTAACAAACCGACTACAGCTCCCAGAATACACTGCAACATGCACTGCTAACAAACTGACTACAGCTCCCAGAAAACATTGCAACATAAAAATATGAACAGACTGACTTACAGCTCCCAGAACGCACTGCAACACACGCACACACACACACACACACACACACACACACACACACACACACACAGAGCTGATCATGTGATCCGGTCTCTTCCACTTCATCCCGTCACGCTCTCGTTTCTTCAACCCCTCGTTTTTGTTCTTTCTCGTTTCTCCTCCAGGATGTCTTCCTCATCTGCTTCTCGCTGGTCAGCCCCGCCTCGTACGAGAACGTCCGAGCCAAGGTAAGGAAGAGCCACCGCGTTCACAGTCCAGTTTGTTTGCATTCCCCAGCGCTAGTTTTTCAGCTGCAGGAACACAAGCTTCCTCCTGCCTTGAAAACTGCTTGAAAACGACATGTGTGTCCCTCTGTAAAACCAACAGCACAGAATAGCATAGACTAGCATAGACTAGCATAGACTATCATAGACTAGCATAGCATAGCATAGACTAGCATAGCATAGACTAGCATAGCATAGACTAGCATAGACTAGCATAGCATAGCATAGACTAGCATAGCATAGACTAGCATAGCATAGACTAGCATAGACTAGCATAGACTAGCATAGCATAGACAAGCATAGACTAGCATAGCATAGACTAGCATAGACTAGCATAGCATAGATTTGCATAGACTAGCATAGACTAGCATAGACTAGCATAGCATAGACTAGCACAGCATAGACTAGCATAGACTAGCATAGCATAGACTAGCATAGACTAGCATAGACTAGCATAGACTAGCATAGCATAGACTAGCACAGCATAGACTAGCATAGACTAGCATAGACTAGCATAGACTAGCATAGCATAGACTAGCATAGCATAGACTAGCATAGCATAGACTAGCACAGCATAGACTAGCATAGCATAGACTAGCATAGCATAGACTAGCATAGACTACCATAGCATAGACTAGCATAGACTAGCATAGCATAGACTAGCATAGCATAGACTAGCATAGACTAGCATAGACTAGCATAGCATAGACCTGCATAGACTATCATAGACTATCATAGACTAGCATAGCATAGACTAGCATAGCATAGAATAGCATAGACTAGCATAGCATAGACTAGCATAGCATAGACTAGCATCACAGCATAGGCTAGCATAGCATAGACTAGCATAGCATAGACTAGCATAGACTAGCATAGCATAGACTAGCATAGCATAGACTAGCATAGCATAGACTAGCATAGACTAGCATAGCTAGACTAGTCTAGCATAGACTAGCATAGACTAGCATAGACTAGCATAGAATAGCATAGACTAGCATAGCAAAGACTAGCATAGCATAGACTAGCATAGACTAGCATAGACCAGAATATAATATTATAGTTTTTCTTCTCTTGCTTGCATCAGCAGTGTTAGGAGGTTATAAAACGACATCTTCCAGCTCTGTGACAGTAATTCAACTAAAAACAGAAATGTCACTCTTTTTTTTATCTTCCCAATACTGCTTTAGTTAGGACACCCAGAGTGCCGTCCATCGATTGTGTTTAAATTTACTAGAGGCAGAGTTTAACTGCATTCTTCCACCGCCTTCACTGTCATCAGAAACAGGCCTCGTTGTCTCCCCAGTTTGTTTATATGACCTGTGTTTGGCTAGACGGTGCTACCTCTAATAGAAACACACTTTGACTGCCTATATTATACAGTGAGGGGAGCGCAGGGGTCCCCCAGGGTCTCCCCTATCATTGAGCAGCTAAAACAAATTATAATACAGTCTAGTGATCTCAAACTGCAGTTCCAATGTAATTCAATCCAGTCTAGTCTAGTGATCTCAATGTAATTCAATCCAGTCTAGTCTAGTGATCTCAATGTAATTCAATCCAGTCTAGTCTAGTGATCTCAATGTAATTCAATCCAGTCTAGTCTAGTGATCTCAATGTAATTCAATCCAGTCTAGTCTAGTGATCTCAATGTAATTCAATCCAGTCTAGTCTAGTGATCTCAATGTAATTCAATCCAGTCTAGTCTAGTGATCTCAATGTAATTCAATCCAGTCTAGTCTAGTGATCTCAATGTAATTCAATCCAGTCTAGTCTAGTGATCTCAATGTAATTCAATCCAGTCTAGTCTAGTGATCTCAATGTAATTCAATCCAGTCTAGTCTAGTGATCTCAATGTAATTCAATCCAGTCTAGTCTAGTGATCTCAATGTAATTCAATCCAGTCTAGTCTAGTGATCTCAGTGTAATTCAATCCAGTTTAGTCTAGTGATCTCAATGTAATTCAATCCAGTCTAGTCTAGTGATCTCAATGTAATTCAATCCAGTCTAGTCTAGTGATCTCAATGTAATTCAATCCAGTCTAGTCTAGTGATCTCAATGTAATTCAATACAGTCTAGTCTAGTGCTCTCAGTGTAATTCCAGTGGATTTGAGCTCCAGTGTTTGATTGTGTTTCTCGTTCACAGTGGTATCCGGAGGTAAGGCACCACTGTCCCAGCACACCCATCATTCTCGTGGGCACCAAACTGGATCTGAGAGACGAGAAAGAGACCATCGAAAAACTGAAGGAGAAAAAGACGGCTCCCATAACCTACCCACAGGGCCTGGCCCTGGCAAAGGAGATAGGCAAGTACCCAGTGCCCAGCCTCCCTCCCTCCCAGTCCCTCCTCAGCTCCGCTAGAGCCACGCTGCTTCCCTCCCAGTCCCTCCTCAGCTCCGCTAGAGCCACACTGCTTCCCTCCCAGTCCCTCCTCAGCTCCGCTAGAGCCACACTGCTTCCCTCCCAGTCCCTCCTCAGCTCCGCTAGAGCCACACTGCTTCCTCCCAGTCCCTCCTCAGCTCCGCTAGAGCCACACTGCTTCCTCCCAGTCCCTCCTCAGCTCCGCTAGAGCCACACTGCTTCCCTCCCAGTCCCTCCTCAGCTCCGCTAGAGCCACACTGCTTCCCTCCCAGTCCCTCCTCAGCTCCGCTAGAGCCACACTGCTTCCCTCCCAGTCCCTCCTCAGCTCCGCTAGAGCCACACTGCTTCCCTCCCAGTCCCTCCTCAGCTCTAAGCTGTAGAGCTAGTTTCTTCTAGTTTCAGTAACGCTGATGAAGACGCTGGCTCATCCTTTCTGTCCTCACAGACGCTGTGAAGTATCTGGAATGCTCCGCTCTGACTCAGAGAGGTCTGAAGACCGTTTTTGATGAAGCGATCAGAGCTGTACTCTGCCCACAGCCAACCAAAGTGAAGAAGAGAGGCTGTCAGTTACTCTGAGGGTAAGATTGACTGGAATTACAGTGCTGGGCTAGGACTACAGCTCCCAGCATGCCTCTGCACCCGCGGCAATGGTGAGGCATGCTGGGAGCTGTAGTTCTTTATGCTGTGGTCTCGTATCACAAGCGATACAGACCTCTATTACGATACATCATGTACAGCTGTGGGCAAAAGTTTAGCAGCATCACCCTCTATATAGAATGAACTGATTCAGCTTCATAGAGTCCAATGAAAGCTGCTGAATAATGTTCCCTTGTTAACATATTGAATTCCACCCTCTATATAGAATGAACTCCCTCAGCTTCATAGAGTCCAATGAAAGCTGCTGAATAATGTTCCCTTGTTAACATATTGAATTCCACCCCTCTATATAGAATGAACTCCCTCAGCTTCATAGAGTCCAATGAAAGCTGCTGAATAATGTTCCCTTGTTAACATATTGAATTCCACCCCTCTATATAGAATGAACTCCCTCAGCTTCATAGAGTCCAATGAAAGCTGCTGAATAATGTTCCCTTGTTAACATATTGAATTCCACCCCATCTATATAGAATGAACTCCCTCAGCTTCATAGAGTCCAATGAAAGCTGCTGAATAATGTTCCCTTGTTAACATATTGAATTCCACCCCCTCTATATAGAATGAACTCCCTCAGCTTCATAGAGTCCAATGAAAGCTGCTGAATAATGTTCCCTTGTTAACATATTGAATTCCACCCCCTCTATATAGAATGAACTGAGTCATATCGTAATAGAGGTCTGTATCGCTTGTGATACGAGACCACAGCATAAAGAACTACAGCTCCCAGCATGCCTCACCATGGCCGCTGGTGCAGAGGCATGCTGGGAGCCGTAGTCCATCCATTGTCTCCTCCATGCAGCCCAGGGAGGAGTGAAAAAGGAGGGGAAGATATTATGGGATTGATGCGTGAGCTGGCATTACATCACTGTGAGGGCGGGACTTTAAAAAATCGTGTTCCGATAGTAAAACTGGTTTTTTTTTTATTTCAGGTTGAAATCCGGACAGCTGTGTGTGCGTTTCAGGAAACGATGAGATCCTGCACATATGGATAGGAATGAG
>CM060277.1:1824965-1857465 GCA_030684275.1 Acipenser oxyrinchus oxyrinchus | reverse complement strand
CTCCAGGCTCCACCTCCTCTCACTCCGCCCCCTTCCTCCAGAGGGGGTTGAGAGAGAAAGAGGGAGGCAGGGAGAGAGAGAGAGGAGAAGAGGAGGGAGAGGAGGGGGAGAGAGGAGGAGGCAGAGAGAGAGAGAGAGGGAGGAGGAGAAGAGGAGGCAGATAGAAGAGAGAGAGAGAGGGAGATGGAGAGAGAGAGAGAGAGAGAGAAGTGGAGATGGAGAGAGAGGGCGTTTCAAAGCGCTGGGTAAGTATATTTTAAAAGAAAAGCAGAACTTGCTCAATCGGCATATTGAAGCGATTACTGTAATCTGATTACACTTTTCAGTAATTTGCAACTGTAATCTGATTACATTTGTCAGTAGTTGAATACTGTAATCTGATTACATTTTCCAGGAGTTGAAGTGATCGCTGTAATCTGATTACATTTTTCAGTAATTTGCAGCTGTAATCTGATTACATTTGTCAGTTATTGAATACTGTAATCTGATTACATTTTCCAGTAGTTGAAGTGATCGCTGTAATCTGATTACATTTTTCAGTAATTTGCAACTGTAATCTGATTACATTTGTCAGTAGTTGAATACTGTAATCTAATTACATTTTTCAGTAGCTGAAGTGATCGCTGTAATCTGATTCAATTTGTCAGTAACTTGCAACTGTAATCTGATTACATTTTGCAGTAATTTGTAACTGTAATCTGATTACATTTGTCAGTAACTTTTTCAGACAGATAACAAAATGTGGTGATAAATTATATTTTTTTGTTTCATTAAAAAAAATAATAACATAGCTCCCTTCAATAATAATAATAATAATAATAATAATAATAATAATAATAATAATAATGATGATGATGTTACTGAAAGAACAGATTTTAAAAGCCTTGAAATTCAGGGGCATGTTGAATAGAGTCTGCAGTGTGTGGCTGTGCTGTGTGGCTGTGACCTGTGTGTGCCGGCTTCATGCCTGATCGATCCAGTCCTAACCAGATATCCATTGTTTTCACTCTCTCCTGGATAACGGTTCCTCTCCCTGATACAAACAGCCAATGGGGTCGCTTTTTAATCACATGTTTCACTCGTTTGATCAGAGGCTGTGATACCCCTCCCAAATGATCTTCAGTGACAGGCAGACAGACAGCGGCACTGCAATGGTTCTGTATTACACTGAGGGGCAATGGTAGCACAAGTATAGGGCAGCTACAATGGGGTGAGGCTGGTAGAATGGGACCACAGTGTGCTAACTATACCCTCAATGATCTTCAATGGCAGACAGACAGACAGCGGCACTGCAATGGTTCTGTATTACACTGAGGGGCAATGGTAGCACAAGTATAGGGCAGCTGCAATGGGGTGAGGCTGGTAGAATGGGACCACAGTGTGCTAACTATACCCTCAATGATCTTCAATGGCAGACAGACAGACAGCGGCACTGCAATGGTTCTGTATTACACTGAGGGGCAATGGTAGCACAAGTATAGGGCAGCTACAATGGGGTGAGGCTGGTAGAATGGGACCACAGTGTGCTAACTATACCCTCAATGATCTTCAATGGCAGACAGACAGACAGCGGCACTGCAATGGTTCTGTATTACACTGAGGGGCAATGGTAGCACAAGTATAGGGCAGCTACAATGGGGTGAGGCTGGTAGAACACAGCAGAGGGATGATATTTTGACAGTGCGATCACAATGGGGATGAGCCAGTAATACACACTGCTGGAAAATCCATTGCAATGTGCTGTATGCCTACATGTTGTGTGTGTGTGTGTGTGTGTGTGTGTGTGTGTGTGTCTAACTCTGTGAGCTCAATAGAATGGAATAGAATGGAATGGAATAGAATAGAATGCAATGGAACGGAATAGAATGGAACACAACAGAACAGAATGCCCTTGCTAGTACTTGCAGCTATAGTGAAGGACATTCGTTTTTTTTGGTTTTTGGTTTTTGCTTTGTGAATTGATGAAGATTTGCATCGAATCTCGCAGGATCAATAAAGCTGCAAATATTTTGCCATACTGACTTGTAAAAGAAAAAAAAATCTTTTTTTAACTTCAAAGAGCCGTGACGTCATCTCAATGCCCCCTAGAAGACTGAATATTGTCGATCAATCTCGGAGATTCGTCAGTCGGGCCGCGAGGCTTTTAATTAATCAATAAAGTGAGGTTACGTGCGGCTTAAAGGGATATTATGTCAAAAGAAATGACTCATCTTTAAAATTTTTCTAAATTACAGAAATTATCACTGACCATCTTTAAAATCCATTCTCTCACCTCTTATTAGCTTTATTAACAGTATCGCTGGTCCCTCCCTTTAAAGGAGCGCTGACCATCTTTAAAATCCATTCTCTCACCTCTTATTAGCTTTATTAACAGTATCGCTGGTCCCTCCCTTTAAAGGAGCGCTGACCATCTTTAAAATCCATTCTCTCACCTCTTATTAGCTTTATTAACAGTATCGCTGGTCCCTCCCTTTAAAGGAGCGCTGACCATCTTTAAAATCCATTCTCTCACCTCTTATTAGCTTTATTAACAGTATCGCTGGTCCCTCCCTTTAAAGGAGCGCTGACCATCTTTAAAATCCATTCTCTCACCTCTTATTAGCTTTATTAACAGTATCGCTGGCTCCTCCCTTTAAAGGAGCGCTGACCATCTTTAAAATCCATTCTCTCACCTCTTATTAGCTTTATTAACAGTATCGCTGGCCCCTCCATTTAAAGGAGCGCTGACCATGTTTAAAATCCATTCTCTCACCTCTTATTAGCTTTATTAACATCCTTGTGCCGTATTACAAACAGAAGAATCACACAGAAGGACAGACAGACACACACACAGACAGACAGACACAGACAGACACACACACACACACGACACACACACAGACAGACAGACACACACACACAGACACACACACATAACAGACAGACACACAGACACATACCCACACACACACGCACACATAACAGACAGACACACAGACACACACCCACACACACAGACAGACACCCACCCACACACACGCACACACATAACAGACAGACACACAGACACCCACCCACACACACCCACGCACAGACACACGCACACACAGACGCACGCACACCATCTCAATGTTCTATTGACACGGCCGCTGCAGCACGGCGCGCTCCGAGGCAGTGTGGTTACCTGGATACCGCGCGGAAGTTTATTAATAATGTCAAAGCGCTGCGCCGCGCAGTCTGATCCACTCTCCTCCGCCGCCGCGCCGCTCCACACAGCGCTGCATCTCCCAAACACTTCACTGCCTACTTTCTAGTAAAAATATTTTATTGAGACACACACATATATATATATAAATAAAACTGAAGACCGACTCCTAAATAACCACAACTGAGGTAAGCAGATTATTATTATTATTATTATTATTATTATTATTATTATTATTATTATTATTATTATTATTATTATTATTACGAGTTTACGTTGACGTAAATTATATTAAGTAGATAATGATAGTCTTGTGCGTTTAAGTGTCCATATTTAAAACAGAACTGTAAATATATATATATATATATATATATATATATATATATATATATATATATATATATATATATATATATATATATTTTTTTTAATTATTTTTTGTTAAATTCATATTTCTCCTGCTCGGCTGTATTTGTAAATGAAAAAAGAAAAAGCAAGTCTTATTTTTTATTTTTATTTTTGTTTTAACTATATTATTATGTCCGTTATATTGCGCTGTGGAGTTTTTTTTTTTTTACAGGGAGTCGGTTTAGAACTTTGGGTTCAAAAATTATGAAGTTCTAACCGACGCTCACGAGACTCTTTTTTTTTTTTTTCAAATAGTGCGTCCGTTAAAAAAAAAAAAAAAAAGTCACGTGTTTAAAGACTTTTCTACCTCAGAAAACTGTCTAAAAAGGTCTATTTCATTCGACCTTGTCATGTTATAGTAAAATATAACACTAATTATTCGACTGAAGAACGTTTGTCAAAAACACGTCAAAGCCTAGCACTTTATGTAATTATATTTACATGTTTAATTAATACGGGAGCATATATATATATATATATATATATATATATATATATATATATATATATATATATATATATAGGCTTTTTATGATTAGAATATTGTTAATTGGCTTATTTCGAGATTTGATGTTGCTGCTGTGTGATTGAATTTGGCACACGTTGTCAGATTTGACATTGAATTTAAAACAAAGGCGAGAACGGCAAACCCTCTAATCGGCAAACACAACGCGATAAGCCAGGCAAATAACATTTAAAAAAAAAACACTTCAGTTTCAGAAAGAGAAAAATAAACCACTTAGTGTCTGTTTGTATTAGGAAATTGGAAATTCACCCTCTGTATTAAACTAGCTACCCGATTATTTATTTATTTTTTATTTTTTTTATTTTTTCCCTACTGTAGCAGTGTGGAGTAGTGGTTAGGGCTCTGGACTCTTGACCGGAGGGTCGTGGGTTCAATCCCAGGTGGGGGACACTGCTGCTGTACCCTTGAGCAAGGTACTTTACCTAGATTGCTCCAGTAAAAACCCAACTGAATAAATGGGGAATTGTATGTAAAAATAATGTGATATCTTGTAACAATTGTAAGTAACCCTGGATAAGGGCGTCTGCTAAGAAATTAATTATAATTATTAATTAAAATTATAATTACTGCTTCCCTCGCTTTGTAGAGTTCAAATTTTTGATTATAATGGTGTATGAAGTCTATAACTATCATGACGTTTCACTGATGTGGAACTGGGTATATAGTAAGCTTACTAGGCATTGTGTTAGTGTGTCTATCAATCACAGGTCTGCCCTGTCCATTTTATCGCAGCTATCTGCAAGTGTCCAGCGGGCATCAGATGATTCGAGGGCATTTGCCATTTACTGCCATCCTTCACTTCCAGAGCTCAGCAACTCTACGAAATCAAGCCACCCTGACCCTCACCCAACCCCAAACCTTAACCTTCAGCCACCCCTGCCCTAAAACCTAACCTCAAACCCCATCCTAAACCTAACCACTAAGAATCATCTGATGCCCTCAGGACGCTGTCTAGGGGATAGTCCTGTGTGCTGCTCTGTTAAAATAATTAAAAACAAGGTCTCCTATTATTTGTTTATTTAGCAGACGCCTTTATCCAAGGCAACTTACAGAGACTAGGGTGTGTGAACTATGCATCAGCTGCAGAGTCACTTACAACTACGTCTCATCAAGACAAAGCACAAGGAGGTTAAGTGACTTGCTTACGGTCACACAGTGAGTCAGTGGCTGAGGTGGGATTTGAACCAGGGACCTCCTGGGTACAAGCCCTTTTCTTTAACCACTGGACCACACAGCCTCCCACTATTGGAAGTGACTGCAGCAGCCACTGACTCCCTGTGTATGTGTGCGTGTGTGTGTGTGCGTGTGTGTGTGACCCTGAGCGAGTCGCTTCACCTCCTTGTGCTCCGTCCTTCGGATGAGACGTCAAACAAATGAGCTCCTGTTGGAAGTGACTCTGCAGCAGCAGCAGCAGCAGTTGTTGATGATGCAGAGTTCACTAATTACTAATTACTAATGAATAATAATAATAATAATACTTTTACTACTGATAATAATAATAATAATAATAATAATAATAATAATAATAATAATAATAATAATAGAAGACTTCTAGAGAAAACGTTTGCCGTTGAATTTACACTGAAGACGCTGAGAAAGACTTCTAGTGGAAACATTTGCCGTTGAATTTACACTGAAGACGCTGAGAAAGACTTCTAGTGGAAACATTTGCCGTTGAATTTACACTGAAGACGCTGAGAAAGACTTCTAGTGGAAACGTTTGCCATTGAATTTACACTGAAGACGCTGAGAAAGACTTCTAGTGGAAACGTTTGCCATTGAATTTACACTGAAGACGCTGAGAAAGACTTCTAGTGGAAACGTTTGCCATTGAATTTACACTGAAGACGCTGAGAGAGACTTCTAGTGGAAACGTTTGAATTTACACTGAAGACACTGAGAAAGACTTCTAGTGGTTTCTCTCTCTCTCTCGCTGACTCTGTCTCTCTCTCTCTCTCTCTCATAGTCCAATGAAAGCTGCTGAATAATGTTCCCTTGTTAACATATTGAATTCCACCCCCTCTATATAGAATGAACTCCCTCAGCTTCATAGAGTCCAATGAAAGCTGCTGAATAATGTTCCCTTGTTAACATATTGAATTCCACCCCCTCTATATAGAATGAACTCCCTCAGCTTCATAGAGTCCAATGAAAGCTGCTGAATAATGTTCCCTTGTTAACATATTGAATTCCACCCCTCTATATAGAATGAACTCCCTCAGCTTCATAGAGTCCAATGAAAGCTGCTGAATAATGTTCCCTTGTTAACATATTGAATTCCACCCTCTATATAGAATGAACTGACTCAGCTTCATAGAGTCCAATGAAAGCTGCTGAATAATGTTCCCTTGTTAACATATTGAATTCCACCCCCTCTATATAGAATGAACTCCCTCAGCTTCATAGAGTCCAATGAAAGCTGCTGAATAATGTTCCCTTGTTAACATATTGAATTCCACACCCAGCGCTTTGTAGTTTTCCAGATATTGAACAGAAAAACTCATTGAAAAAAAAAAGTGACATTTCAGAAATCTAACATGAAATACTACTGGACTGCGATTATGGCTTCCGGCAGAATTAGGGCTCTGGACTCTTGACCAGAGGGTCGTGGGTTCAATCCCAGGTGGGGGACACTGCTGCTGTACCCTTGAGCAAGGTACTTTACCTAGATTGCTCCAGTAAAAAAACCCAACTGTATAAATGGGGAATTGTATGTAAAAATAATGTGATATCTTGGAACAATTGTAAGTCACCCTGGATAAGGGTGTCGGCTAAGAAATAAATATATATATATATATATATATATATATATATATATATATATATATATATATATATATATACAGTATATATATATTTTTTTAATATTCTACAAGTTAGCATTTAGTATTTTTTGATGTAAATATTTCAATATTTCGGAACGTTTGCTGTGTAAGAACGCCACTGGACCACCAAGCCCACCTATTATTATTATTATTATTATTATTATTATTATTATTATTATTATTATTATTATATAAAAGGATGTTGCTGTTTCCCTCACAGTGTGAATCCTCTGCTAAGCGGAGGTCTGGTTTTGAGGGTGAAAGAGTCTGACAGATGCGGGGGTGGAGGGAGGGTTTAGCGGATCCACACAGCGGGACTGCTCTCTACAGTACACCAACAGTGCCGCTCAGACATGATTCGCTTTGGCATAATCACACCAGGAGAGAGACAGACTGGAAAAATCACCCAGTCTGCCATTGAAGATCATTGAGGGTATAGTTAGCACACCGTGGTCCCATTCTACCAGCCTCACCCCATTGTAGCTGCCCTATACTTGTGCTACCATTGCCCCTCAGTGTAATACAGAGCCATTGCAGTGCCGCTGTCTGTCTGTCTGCCATTGAAGATCATTGAGGGTATAGTTAGCACACTGTGGTCCCATTCTACCAGCCTCACCCCATTGTAGCTGCCCTATACTTGTGCTACCATTGCCCCTCAGTGTAATACAGAGCCATTGCAGTGCCGCTGTCTGTCTGTCTGCCATTGAAGATCATTGAGGGTATAGTTAGCACACTGTGGTCCCATTCTACCAGCCTCACCCCATTGTAGCTGCCCTATACTTGTGCTACCATTGCCCCTCAGTGTAATACAGAGCCATTGCAGTGCCGCTGTCTGTCTGTCTGCCATTGAAGATCATTGAGGGTATAGTTAGCACACTGTGGTCCCATTCTACCAGCCTCACCCCATTGTAGCTGCCCTATACTTGTGCTACCATTGCCCCTCAGTGTAATACAGAGCCATTGCAGTGCCGCTGTCTGTCTGTCTGCCATTGAAGATCATTGAGGGTATAGTTTTTTTTCTTTTAAACCGTGTGTTTTGGGTTAATCCGCGTCATTTCATGTATCTCTCACATCGGTGCAGGTCGTTCTTGACCGCTCATAAATTAACTGCAGCAGGGTGAGCCGCTGAATAGGGGACGAGTGACGGATCGCTGCTGGAAGGTCTCGGGGTCGCCGCTCCAATTATGCTCGGCTACAAAAAGACAGAGCATCGGCCGCCGCATCCTCGTTCATTACAGTGACACAATCTGTCTCTTGCTGCTCCGCGGGTAAACAATGGAAGCCTTAATCTCTACAGGTTGCCATGGTTACTGGACAATCAAACGTCATCTCTGCTATTGAGTTACATATATATACACTATGTTGTGTATATATATGATTATCTCTGAGAGATAATGGGGGTGCTGTTACAGTGAAGAAAACAGCTCCATAAATCCCTCAATGTGTAAATTCAACTAGAAGCCTTTCCACTAGAAGTCTTTCTCAGCTTCTTCAGTGTAAATTCAATGGCAAACGTTTCCACTAGAAGTCTTTCTCAGCTTCTTCAGTGTAAATTCAATGGCAAACGTTTCCATTACAAGTCTCTCAGTGTCTTCAGTGTAAATTCAATGGCAAACGTTTCCACTAGAAGTCTTTCTCAGCGTCTTCAGTGTAAATTCAACGGCAAACGTTTCCACTAGAAGTCTTTCTCAGCATCTTCAGTGTAAATTCAACGGCATAGGGCAGCAGTGTGGAGTAGTGGTTAGGGGCTGTGGACTCTTGACCGGAGGGTCGTGGGTTCAATCCCAGGTGGGGGGGACACTGCTGCTGTACCCTTGAGCAAGGTACTTTACCTAGATTGCTCCAGTAAAAACCCAACTGTATAAATGGGGAATTGTATGTAAAAACAATGTGATATTATGTAACAATTGTCAGTCGCCCTGGATAAGGGCTTCTGCTAAGAAATTAATAATTATATATATATATATATATATAGCAAGGTCTCTCCCAGGCAGAAATTTCAAGGCAGACAGGGGTTTCAGATGTGCTGTCCAAGCTCTTTTGAAGAAGCACAAAGAACGGGCAACGTTGAGGACCGTAGACGCAGTGGTCGGCCAAGAAACTTACTGCAGCAGATGAAAGACACATCATGCTTACTTCCCTTCATAATCGGAAGATGTCCAGCAGTGCCATCAGCTCAGAACTGGCAGAAAACAGTGGGACCCTGGTACACCCATCTACTGTCCGGAGAAGTCTGGTCAGAAGTGGCCTTCATGGAAGACTTGCGGCCAAAAGCCATACCTCCGGACGTGGAAACAAGGCCAAGCGACTCAACTATGCATGAAAACACAGGAACTGGGGTGCAGAAAAATGGCAGCAGGTGCTCTGGACTGATGAGTCAAAATTTGAAATATTTGGCTGTAGCAGAAGGCAGTTTGTTCGCCGAAGGGCTGGAGAGCGTACACGAATGAGTGTCTGCAGGCAACAGTGAAGCATGGTGGAGGTTCTATATTTTTTGTGTCTACGTCAGCGCTTCCCAACCCCCCTGTGACGCAGATTTCTGTACCCCCAAATAATTCTGTATCCCTTGAGATTTCACGCCTGCGCTGATCAAGATCGCTAGACGTGCACGCTTGATGTTTTTTTTTAAACAGTATTTCCATGAAATAAGATTAAAATGTGTTTTCAAAGAAAAATGCCGTTTTCTAAGGTTACTTTTAATCAAGGGTTTGGTGTGCCGAGCGACGCAGGCGGCCGAGCGTACTGTGTAGAAAACCCGCAGTGTTAAATGCGCTGTTTTATTTTGCTACAGAGTTAGTTTGGATCCTGTTTGAATATTTGTTTCAAACTGCAGCGGAACTCAGCGGGACTCGGACTCGGGACCGCGCATCCACATCCAGCTTTGAAAAACCGCATCTGCGTCTTTGCAGAGTTGAAGTCACTTTTAAAAAGGTTTGACGGCTAACTTGAAACCTGCAGCCTTTCACTGCAGACAGCCTGGTAATTACGATATGAACGGCTGCCACTCAAAACCACTGAAGTGTGAGATGAGGATATCTCTCTCTCTCTCTCTCTCTCTCACTCTCTGTCTCTCTCTCACTCTCTCTCTGTTTCTCTCTCTGTCTCTCACTCTCTCTCTCTCTGTCTCTCACTCTCTCTCTCTCTCTCTCTCTCTCTCTCTCTCTCTCTCTCTCTCTCTCTCTCTCTCTCTCTCTCACTCTCTCTCTCTCTCTCTCTCTCTCTCTCTCTCTCTCTCTCTCTCTCTCTCTCTCTCTCTCTCTCTCTCTCTCTCTCTCTCTCTCTGTCTCTCTCTCTCTCTCTCTCTCTCTCTCTCTCTCTCTCTCTCTCTCTCTCTCTCTCTCTCTCTCTCTCTCTCTCTCTCTCTCTCTCTCTCTCTCTCTCTCTCTCTCTCTCTCTCTCTCTCTCTCTCTCTCTCTCTCTCTCTCTCTCTCTCTCTCTCTCTCTCTCTCTCTCTCTCTCTCTCTCTCTCTCTCTCTCTCTCTCTCTCTCTCTCTCTCTCTGTCTCTCTCTCTCTCTCTCTCTCTCTCTCTCTCTCTCTCTCTCTCTCTCTCTCTCTCTCTCTCTCTCTCTCTCTCTCTCTCTCTCTCTCTCTCTCTCTCTCTCTCTCTCTCTCTCTCTGTCTCTCTCTCTCTCTCTCTCTCTCTCTCTCTCTCTCTCTCTCTCTCTCTCTCTCTCTCTCTCTCTCTCTCTCTCTCTCTCTCTCTCTCTCTCTCTCTCTCTCTCTCTCTCTCTCTCTCTCTCTCTCTCTCTGTCTCTCTCTCTCTCTCTCTCTCTCTCTGTCTCTCTCTCTCTCTCTCTCTCTCTCTCTCTCTCTCTCTCTCTCTCTCTCTCTCTCTCTCTCTCTCTCTCTCTCTCTCTCTCCTCTCTCTCTCTCTCTCTCTCTCTCTCTCTCTCTCTCTCTCTCTCTCTCTCTCTCTCTCTCTCTCTCTCTCTCTCTCTCTCTCTCTCTCTCCTCTCTCTCTCTCTCTCTCTCTCTCTCTCTCTCTCTCCTCTCTCTCTCTCTCTCTCTCTCTCTCTCTCTCTCTCTCTCTCTCCTCTCTCTGTCTCTCTCTCTCTCTCTCTCTCTCTCTCTCTCTCTCTCTCTCTCTCTCTCTCTCTCTCTCTCTCTCTCTCTCTCTCTCTCTCTCTCTCTCTCTCTCTCTCTCTCTCTCTCCTGTCTCTCCTCTCTCTCTCTCTCTCTCACTCACTCATTAATAAAAGAACGCATCTGTGATGATTTCTGATTCAACGCAGCAACAGTAACCCAGGCAGAGCTGTCACTGTCAAAGGGTTAAGCAGAGTTAAAAGCTAGGCTTTCTGTCTAATTATCTATAAACACGCATTCCCTCCATCAATGGGTTTATAATTGTGAACCATGAGGGCTACAGAGAGAGAGAGAGAGAGAGGGAGAGGAGAGAGGGAGAGAGCTAGAGAGTGAGAGAGAGAGAGAGAGGAGAGGGAGAGAGAGAGAGAAGGGGAGAGGGAGGAGAGAGAGAGAGAGAGAGAGAGAGAGAGAGAGAGAGAGAGAGAGAGAGAGAGGGGAGAGAGCTAGAGAGTGAGAGAGAGCTAGAGAGTGTGAGGGGGAGAGAGAGGAGAAGAGAGAGGGGAGAGAGAAGGAGAGAGAGAGCGGAAGAGAAAGAAAGGGAGAGGAAGAGAGAGGGAGAGAGCGAGAGAGAGGGGGTGGGGAGGTGAGTGGGGGCAGACTGCATGCAATCTCTGTGCTAATTAACAATTCGACCTCCTGCCTGCCATTATCATTACTGCCTAATTTGGAAGTGCCACTATGTTGTGTATATATATGATTATCTCTGGGAGATAATAGGGGGTGCTGTTACAGTGAAGAAAACAGCTCCATAAATCTCTCAATGTGTAAATTCAACTAGAAGCCTTTCCACTAGAAGTCTTTATCAGCGTCTTCAGTGTAAATTCAATGGCAAACGTTTCCATTAGAAGTCTCTCAGTGTCTTCAGTGTAAATTCAATGGCAAACGTTTCCGCTAGAAGTCTCTCTCAGCGTTTTCAGTGTGAATTCAATGGCAAACGTTTCCACTAGAAGTCTCTCTTAGCGTCTTCAGTGTAAATTCAATGGCAAACGTTTCCGCTAGAAGTCTCTCTCAGCGTCTTCAGTGTAAATTCAAATGCAAACGTTTCCACTAGAAGACACAGAGAAAGACTTCAACGCTAAACACTTGTCAGTGAATTCACGGTTTCCTCAACCCACACAAACTCACCCTCGCCTCTCCTTCCCTCTCCTTCCAGAACCAGCCAAGAGCCTCCTAAAAAAAAAACCATGGACCTCTTGAACCTCACCGCCGACGCCCTGCTCCAGCTCTCCGACCCCACGCCCTGCCCCTTCCCGGCCAACCTGACCTCCCGGAACTGCACGGAGGGGGCCCCCGGGGGCCCCAGCGTGAGCGGGGTCCTGCTCCCCCTCATCTACTTGACGCTGTGCGTCGTCGGGCTGGGCGGGAACACGCTGGTCATCCACGTGGTCCTCCGCTACTCCAGAACGGAGACCGTCACCAACATCTACATCCTGAACCTGGCCCTGGCCGACGAGCTCTTCATGCTGGGGTTGCCCTTCCTGGCCGTTCAGAACGCCCTCTCCTACTGGCCCTTCGGCACCCACATGTGTCGCCTGGTCATGACCGTGGATGGGATCAACCAGTTCACCAGCATCTTCTGCCTGACCGTCATGAGCGTTGACCGCTACCTGGCCGTGGTCCACCCCATCCGGTCCTCCAAGTGGAGGAAGCCCCGGGTGGCCAAGGCGGTCAACGGCACGGTGTGGGCCGTCTCTTTTGTGGTGGTCCTGCCCGTGGTGGTCTTCGCGGACGTCCCCGCCGGCCTGGGGGTCTGCAACATCGACTGGCCCCAGCCGGCGGACGTCTGGCGGGCCACTTTCATCGTCTACACCTCCACCCTGGGCTTCTTCGCCCCCTTGCTGGTCATCTGCCTGTGCTACCTGCTGATCCTGGTGAAGGTTCGCAGCTCCGGGAAGAAGGTGGGAGCCGCTGCGGCCTCTTCCAAGCGCAGGAAGTCGGAGCGGAAAGTCACCAGGATGGTGGTGACCGTGGTGGCTCTCTTCGTCCTGTGCTGGCTGCCCTTCTACGCCCTGAACATCGTCAACCTGGTGGTCTCGCTGCCCGGGGAGCCCCGGGGGGTCTACTTCTGCGTGGTGGCGCTGTCTTACGCCAACAGCTGCGCCAACCCCTTCGTCTACGCCTTCCTGTCGGAGAACTTCAAGAGAGGCTTCCGCAGGGCCCTCTGCCGCCGCGCCTCCAGGAAGGTGGAGAGCATGAGGTGAGGAACGGGAGCCCGGGAAGAGGGAGGAGGAGGAGGAGCGAGGGAGGCAGGGCAGGAAGGAGGAGAGGGGAGGAGGAGGGAAGAGGAGGAGGAGGAGGAGGAAGCCACAGAGATGACACAGATCTCGGGATCGCCCAGAACGGAACGGACGCAGGACGCTGCTGCTTCAGGGGACAGGTACCCTGGGGTGTCCCCAAGACGGACCCGGCGGAAGAGTTCGGGGGTCCCCGGGGCCTCGCCGGCCCCCCTGAACGGGAGCGTGAAAGCCGCCGACGAGCCTCCAGCGGGAGAGAAGAGCGCCCTGCTGGAGGTCAGCTGTCTGTAACGCCTGGGTCTCTGGCGCAGCGGGGCCCGGCCTCCAGAACGAGACGGAGGGAGGGAGACGCAGGCTGGGGGTCCTGAACACAGCTTCAGATTGTCTCCAGAGATGAGATGGAGGAGGAGAGGGGCGGCGCAGACAGACTGACAGAGACAGACAGACAGAGATACAGACAGACTGACAGACACACAGAGATACAGAGACGCACAGAGATACAGAGACAGACTGAGAGAGATACAGACACACAGAGATACAGAGACAGACTGACAGACAGACAGACAGACACACAGAGATACAGAGACAGACTGACAGATATACAGACAGACAGACTGACAGAGATACAGACAGACAGACTAACAGACAGACAGACACAGAGATTCAGACACACAGAGACACAGACAGACTGACAGACAGAGAGACAGACACGCAGAGATACAGACAGACACAGAGATACAGACAGACAGACAGACACACAGAAATACAGACAAACATAGATTGTATTAATACTTGTACTGTGATTCTTGATATGTATTTTTTTGTATACTGCTGTAAATTGCCCTGGATAAGGGCGTCTGCTAAGAAATAAATAATAATAATAATAATAATAATACAGACAGACAGAGAGACAGACAGACAGAGACAGGGAAGGAGGGAGGAAGGGAGTGCAACAGGGAAAGAGACAGAGATACAGACAGACAGAGAGACAGACAGACAGAGACAGGGAAGGAGGGAGGAAGGGCGACAGGGAAAGAGACAGACAGACAGACAGAGAGACAGACAGACAGAGACAGGGAAGGAGGGAGGGAGGGCGACAGGGAAAGAGACAGACAGACAGACAGAGAGACAGACAGACAGAGACAGGGAAGGAGGGAGGGAGGGTGACAGGGAAAGAGACAGACAGACACTGAAATAGACAGACAGACAGAGAGACGGAAGGGAGGGCGACGGAAAGAGACAGACAGACAGACAGAGGGACAGACACACTGAGATAGACAAACAGACAGAGAGACGGAGGGAGGGAGGGCGACAGGGAAAGAGACAGAGAGACAGACACACTGAGATATAGAGGGTGATGCTGCTAAACTTTTGCCCACAGCTGTACATGATGTATCGTAATAGAGGTCTGTATCGCTTGTCATACGAGACCACAGCATAAAGAACTACAGCTCCCAGCATGCCTCACCATTTCCGCGGGTGCAGAGGCATGCTGGGAGCCGTAGTCCTAGCCAGCAAGGTCATTCTACTTGTTGCTGATGCAAAACCTTTGACCACAGCTCTACATTACTTTTTAAAGTTATTATTAAACCAGTTTATTTATTTTGCTAAAGGAGGTGCTGGCTTAGGATTAGAAACTGAAGGACATCCTTTATCTGTTATTTAAATACGTGTGTGTGTGTGTGTGTGTGTGTGTGACCCTGAGCGAGTCGCTTCACCTCCTTGCGCTCCGTCCTTCGGATGAGACGTCAAACAAACGAGCTCCTATTGGAAGTGACTCCCTGTGTGTGTGTGTGTGTGTGTGTGTGTGTGACCCTGAGCAAGTCACTTCACCTCCTTGCGCTCCGTCCTTCAGGATGAGACGTCAAACAAACGAGCTCCTATTGGAAGTGACTCTGCAGCAGCAGCAGCAGCAGTTGTTGATGATGCAGAGTTCACCCCTCTAGTCTCTGGAAGTCGCTTTGGGAGAAAAAGCCTCCTTCTGAACGACTCAATAATAACTAATAACACGTGTTTCTTTCCAAACTGCACCTTTGGGAGCTGTGTGGCGCACGGAAACAAGCGAGGTTGATGGAATTATGACTTTACAGAGAGGATCACACATGCAAAGCTGTGTGTGTTTCCTGCAATGGTCATTTCCCGTACTGTAGATTTTTGTTCAAAGAGACTGGATATGATGATGGAAAGTGTTTCAATTCCTTATGTTGTTGTTAATTTGTCGTTTGTACAGTTTTTGGTTTTGCCAATAAATAAATATATATATATATATATATAAATTCTAGCTGCTATCTTTTCATTTGAACCCAGTACAAAACCGTACACGTTTTGTTAATACTCTGCAGGAATGGCAGTTTTGCCTTCCAGGGATGTTTGAACCCTTTCCCCTGGACGTTGCTTCACTGTTAATGGAAACGCCACAGTGGCTGTATTGGCAGACCTTGCCTGTCCTCTTATATTGTCCCCGTGTGGGTGCAGACTCCCAGGCACGCCCGCTGGTGCCATTTTTGTAATGTTCAGGTCATTTGTCACCCACTTTATGTCCATTTATCATCAATATCATATTTCATCACATCTCACGAGGCTAAAGAACAGAGGGGAAAGGCAGGAATGAGAGGCGAGTGAATTAGCCCACTGTCTGTGTGTCTGTCTGTCTGTGTGTCTGTCTCTCTCTCGCTCTCTCTGTCTGTCTGTGTGTCTCTCCGTCTGTCTGTCTGTCTATTTGCCTGTGTGTCTGTCTGTCTCCTCTCTGTCTGTCTGTGTGTGTGTGTCTGTCTGTCTGCCTGTCTGTCTATCTGTCTCTCTCTCCTCTCCTCTCGCTCTCTCTCTCTCTGTCTGACTGTCCACCTGTCTGTCTATCTGTCTCTCTCTCCCCCTCCTCTCTCTCTCCCTCCCTCCTGTCTCTCTCTCTCTCTCTCTCTCTCTCCCCTCCTCTCTCTCCCCCTCTCTCTCTCTGTCTGTCTCTGCTCAGTGACAGCTCAGTGAATGGCACGGCGATGCTTTTCTCTCCCATTCATCTTGTGTAATGATTTCCTGCAAGCTAAGCGCTTTCAGATAATTATAACAGCTCTGTTAAGTACCCCCCTCTTTATACCCTCAATCAGCTCCCTGTCAATCTTCCCATCGCGAGCGGTCAGTGTTTGCTCTCGTAAATCCACCTGAGGGGTCGCGGTCGGGGTCAGGCTGCCTTCATTCAATCTCGTGGCTCGTTCAATTAAGCCGCAGACCCACAGAAGCAGGAAGACCGGCAATCTGCTATCAGCAACGACACAGAAAATCCACCGTCCTCAACAAGAAAACCCTGGGTGCGTCTCACCTGATATATACACCGGAGCTGTCAAGCATTGTGAAGCACAGAGAGGTCTGGTAAAGCACAGGGAAGCATTGTAAAGCACAGAGAGGTCTGGTAAAGCATAGGGAAGCATTGTAAAGCACAGAGAGGTCTGGTAAAGCATAGGGAAGCATTGTAAAGCACAGAGAGGTCTGGTAAAGCATAGGGAAGCATTGTAAAGCACAGAGAGGTCTGGTAAAGCATAGGGAAGCATTGTAAAGCACAGAGAGGTCTGGTAAAGCATAGGGAAGCATTGTAAAGCACAGAGAGGTCTGGTAAAGCATAGGGAAGCATTGTAAAGCACAGAGAGGTCTGGTAAAGCATAGGGAAGCATTGTAAAGCACAGAGAGGTCTGGTAAAGCATAGGGAAGCATTGTAAAGCACAGAGAGGTCTGGTAAAGCATAGGGAAGCATTGTAAAGCACAGAGAGGTCTGGTAAAGCATAGGGAAGCATTGTAAAGCACAGAGAGGTCTGGTAAAGCACAGGGAAGCATTGTAAAGCACAGAGAGGTCTGGTAAAGCACAGGGAAGCATTGTAAAGCACAGAGAGGCCCGGTAAAGCATAGGGAAGCATTGTAAAGCACAGAGAGGTCTGGTAAAGCATAGGGAAGCATTGTAAAGCACAGAGAGGTCTGGTAAAGCATAGGGAAGCATTGTAAAGCACACAAACACACACACTGCCACACACACACACACACCCTCCCCTCCCCAGCAACAGAAGGATTCATGTTGCCTAGCAACACCTTTCACTGGAAAAGTTCAGTTGATGTTATTAACTGTAAAGAAGAAAGAGATGGAGTGGGCGAGAGAGAGGAGAGAGAAAAAGAGGGGAGGGAAAGAGGTGGGAGAGAGGGAGAAAGAGAGGGGGGATAGAGAGAGGAGAGAAAGAGGGGGGAGAGAGAAAGATAGGGGGAGAGGGAGAGAGGGAGATGGAGAGGAGGGAGAGGGGAGAGAGGGAGGAGAGAGAGGGGGGAAACAGACAGATGGAGACAGAGAGAGGGAGCTATGTCTAACACTTCCCATGATTACATTCCAGCTTTCCTTCCCACGGACCAAAAACATTTCTTTTGAAATTCAAGGTTATGTACGATCTCCATCATAATCAACATTGAAATGTTTCCCAAAAACACACCCGTGATAATTCAGTGGTGAAACACGCGTGTGGGCAGATTAGTGCTAACCAATCCAATACAGGACGTAGATAATGCTGGAGGGGGGCAGCAAATTCAATACAGCACAGAGAACGAAGTAAGGGACTGCATAAGATAGTGATACAGACAGACAGGCAGACAGCGGCACTGCAATGGTTCTGTATTACACTGAGGGGCAATGGTAGCACAAGTATAGGGCAGCTACAATGGGGTGAGGCTGGTAGAATGGGACCACAGTGTGCTAACTATACCCTCAATGATCTTCAATGGCAGACAGACAGACAGCGGCACTGCAATGGTTCTGTATTACACTGAGGGGCAATGGTAGCACAAGTATAGGGCAGCTGCAATGGGGTGAGGCTGGTAGAATGGGACCACAGTGTGCTAACTATACCCTCAATGATCTTCAATGGCAGACAGACAGACAGCGGCACTGCAATGGCTCTGTATTACACTGAGGGGCAATGGTAGCACAAGTATAGGGCAGCTACAATGGGGTGAGGCTGGTAGAATGGGACCCATGGTGTGCTATTGACAGTGCTATGGCAGGTGAATCAGTCCCATGCCGTGCTATTGACAGTGCTATAGCAGGTGAATCAGTCCCATGCTGTGCTATTGACAGTGCTATGGCAGGTGAATCAGTCCCATGCTGTGCTATTGACAGTGCTATAGCAGGTGAATCAGTCCCATGCTGTGCTATTGACAGTGCTATGGCAGGTGAATCAGTCCCATGCTGTGCTATTGACAGTGCTATAGCAGGTGAATCAGTCCCATGCTGTGCTATTGACAGTGCTATGGCAGGTGAATCAGTCCCATGCTGTGCTATTGACAGTGCTATAGCAGGTGAATCAGTCCCATGCTGTGCTATTGACAGTGCTATAGCAGGTGAATCAGTCCCATGCTGTGCTATTGACAGTGCTATAGCAGGTGAATCAGGCCCATGCTGTGCTATTGACAGTGCTATAGCAGGTGAATCAGTCCCATGCTGTGCTATTGACAGTGCTATGGCAGGTGAATCAGTCCCATGCTGTGCTGCTGACAGTGTTTTGGCAGGTGAATCAGTCCCATGCTGTGCTATTGACAGTGCTATAGCAGGTGAATCAGTCCCATGCTGTGCTATTGACAGTGCTATGGCAGGTGAATCAGTCCCATGCTGTGCTATTGACAGTGCTATAGCAGGTGAATCAGTCCCATGCTGTGCTATTGACAGTGCTATAGCAGGTGAATCAGTCCCATGCTGTGCTATTGACAGTGCTATAGCAGGTGAATCAGTCCCATGCTGTGCTATTGACAGTGCTATAGCAGGTGAATCAGTCCCATGCTGTGCTATTGACAGTGCTATAGCAGGTGAATCAGTCCCATGCTGTGCTATTGACAGTGCTATGGCAGGTGAATCAGTCCCATGCTGTGCTGCTGACAGTGTTTTGGCAGGTGTTCCTAATTTTTTTGTCCAGCGCGAGTATTTCTATGTGGTTGATGTAGTTTTATTTATCAATGATACCTTTATTATACACCTCTAGATATAAAGACACACACAGACACACACACACACACACACACACACACACACACACACACACACACACACACACACACATCATGGGACCGGTCAAGCTAGTTTCATGTCTGTTTTTGGCATCCTGTTTGCTAAATGTCAGATTAACTAGATATCGTTCAGTCATGAAAGCTGATTGGTCAATCTATTTTTGTCCACGCAACTCCGAGAGAGAGAGAGAGAGAGAGAGAGAGAGAGAGAGAGAGAGAGAGAGATCCTCATCTCACACTTCAGTGGTTTTGAGTGGCAGCCGTTCATATTGAGAGTTTGATTTTGAAAGGTAAGATTCTTCTATTGCTTCAATATCATTAACTAAATGACTGTCTCGCTGACAATGCAATACCAGTTTAGAAGTTCAGTTCGGTTTTAATAAACTCATATGCAACTGGAAATATATATATAGATATATATACAGTACTGTGCAAAAGTTTTAGGCAGGTGTGAAAAAATGCTGTAATAGATTAATAGATTATATTTATCAATTAACTAAATGCAAAGTGAGTGAACAGAAGAAAAATCTACGTCAAATCCATATTTGGTGTGACCACCCTTTGCCTTCAATGTTCCCTTGTTAACTGCTAAACTTTTGCCCACAGCTGTACATTATGTATCGTAATAGAGGTCTGTATTGCTTGTGATACGAGACCACAGCATAAAGAACTACAGCTCCCAGCATGCCTCACCATTGCCATGTGTGCAGAGGCATGCTGAGAGCTGTAGTCCTAGCCAGCAAGGTCATTCTACATTGTGATACAAAACTTTTGGCCAGAGCTGTAGGTATGTCAAATGGGTCACTTCAGAACAAATAGGAACTGTTTATTTAAGCAAACTGGAACAACATGTTTTTCACATTAATGTTTAAACTGCAGCGATGGTAAAGATCGCACAACTTAGCTTTATTAACAGTATCTCTGGTCCCTCCCTTTAAAGGAGCGCTGACCATCTTTAAAATCCATTCTCTCACCTCTTATTAGCTTTATTAACAGTATCGCTGGTCCCTCCCTTTAAAGGAGCGCTGACCATCTTTAAAGTCCATTCTCTCACCTCTTATTAGCTTTATTAACAGTATCGCTGGTCCCTCCTTGTGTGTGTGTGTCTGTGTGCGTGTGTGTGTGTCTGTCTGTGCGTGCGTGAGTGCGTGTGTGTGTGTGTGTGCGCGCGTGTGTGTGTGTGCGTGTGTGTGTGTGTGGGCTGGATTTATAAGAACTGATTGAAATATTAAAGTCAGTATTGAAATTCTCTCAGCTGGCTCTCTGAAAAGCATGAGCTGTCTTTGTAAACCGCTACTGAGAATGTAATCTCTCTCTCTCTCTCTCTCTCTCTCTCTCTCTCTCTCTCTCAGAATGACTATATAGCTGTGCAGCGATGGCCGGATTCAATTTGCTGATCCTTTCCATCTCTTTCTGTGTGTTTCAATCAGCTGCACAGAGTCACCAGGGTAAGCAAGGAAAAAAACAACAACAACAAAAACCACATTACAAATTTCGAAGGAAGCTTGTTGTCCATTTCCATTGCTATGCTGCTAACACACAATTTAATCGATCTATCTTGTAGATATATATAAAAAAGTGGACAGCAACCCCACTGAGGCAAATCCACAGGACTCTGATCTTCATTATTTTTTTTACATTTTTGACCACATTTTTAAATTGCCTTCCACTGCCTCAAGATGGCTTCCAGGACCCGCATTGGACCTCTCAGAACTACATTTCCCATCATCCTCCTGCTCGCATGTGTAACCGAGATCGATTGACCAGCGTGCAGCGAGGATGATGGGAGATGTAGTTCTGAAGAGGTCCAATGCGGGCCGCGGGAAGCCATCTTGAGGCAGTGGAATTAAATTTAAAAGTTAACAAAAAGTGGTCAAAATGTAAAAAACAATAATAATTAAAACACACAGCTTCCGTAAACAGCTGGAAACGAACAACACAATCAAATAAACAGGATCCTTATTTGCCCTTTAAGAATATAACTAAAGTGGCTTTTTTTCCCATCTGCGAAACATCGCAAAATTCACACGATGCTGAGAGACTGAATCACGCCTTTGTAATGTCCAGATTAGACTATGGCACTCTGCTAGTCCAAACTGTCTTCTGTCCAGCTTGCAGCTTGTGCAGAATACTGCCAGCCAGAATCTTAACTTCAAGAGAAAAAATATATATATACTGGCTTTTGTTGTTTTATTGTATTGTATGTATATATATATATATATATATATATATATATATATATATATATATATATATATATATATATAGTGATGGAGTATGCATTCACAACAGAAACCAGGAGGCATTAGGACCCTGGGGTTGAGGAATCCATACTCCATCTTGGTGAAGGAGCTGGTGGAACCAGCAGCCATATTGCTAAAGGCCTTACAAAATGGGTTAAAGGCTTATTATTATTATTATTATTATTATTATTATTATTATTATTATTTATTTCTTAGCAGACGCCCTTATCCAGGGCGACTTACAATCGTAAGCAAATACATTTCAAGTCTCACAGTACAAGTAATAATACAATTAAGAGCGAGATAAATACAATGACTTTGGTTCAAGCAAGTACAAGTGTGACAAAATACAATTCAATAATACAGCAGATAACAGGGTCAGTGATAGTTACATCAGGATATGATTAAATACAAAATACTACAGATTAAACACTTGGAAGTACAGGATTAAATGCAGTAAAATAGGGGGCAGATAAGAGCAAGTAAAGCGCATTTAAGGAAGGGTGATAAGTGTCCCAGGGGAAGAACAGAGGAGTTCTACAGGTGCTTTCTGAAGAGGTGAGTCTTGAGGAGGCGCTGGAAGGTGGTCAGGGACTGGGCGGTCCTGACATCTGTAGGAAGGTCATTCCATCACTGCGGGGCGAGGGTGGAGAAGGAGCGGGCTCTGGAGGCAGGGGAGCGTAGAGGAGGTAGAGCCAGTCTTCTAGTGCAGGCGGAGCGGAGAGGTCGAGTGGGGGTGTAGGGAGAGATGAGGGTCTGGAGGTAGCTGGGTGCAGTCTGGTCAAGGCATCTGTAGGCTAGTACAAGAGTCTTGAACTGGATGCGAGCGGTGATCGGGAGCCAGTGGAGTGAGCGGAGTAGTGGAGTTGCGATGGAGAAGCGAGGCAGAGAGAACACCAGGCGGGCAGCGGAGTTCTGGATGAGCTGGAGCGGACGGGTGGCGGACGCAGGGAGGCCAGCCAGGAGGGAGTTGCAGTAGTCTAGGCGGAGAGTACCAAGGCCTGGACCAGGAGCTGGGTGGCGAGTTGGTGAGGAAGGGTCGGATTCTTCGGATGTTGCTCAGGAAGAATCGGCAAGTGCGTGCCAGAGTGGAGATGTGCTGGGAATAAGAGAGGCAGGGGTCCAGGGTGACTCCGAGGTTCTTAGCGGAGGAAGAGGGAGAGAGTGTGGTAGATTCCAGAGGAACAGAGATAGAGAGATCAGAGGAGGGAGGAGGAGGAGGGAAAGAAAAGGAGGTCAGATTTAGAGAGGTTGAGTTTGAGGTGATGCAAGTGCATCCAGGAGGAAATAGCAGACAGACAGGTAGAGATACGGGAGGGATGGTGGAGTCAGAGGTGGGGAGGAGAGGAAAATCTGAGCATCATCAGCATAGAAATGGTATGAGAAACCATAGGATGCGATGAGGGGGCCCAGGGAGCGGGTGTAGAGAGAGAACAGGAGAGGACCCAAGACTGACCCTTGGGGGACTCCTGTTGAGAGAGGGAGAGGTGTGGAGGTTGCTCCATGCCAGGTTACCTGGTAAGTGCGGTTGGAGAGGTAGGAGGAGAACCAGGCCAGAGCAGTGCCAGAGATCACCAGGTCAGCGAGAGAGGATAGTAGAATAGAGTGATCAACAGTGTCAAAGGCAGCAGAGAGGTCGAGGAGAATTAGGACAGAGGAGAGAGAGGCAGCTCGGGCAGACTTCAGTAAGTTGGTAACAGACAGGAGGGCGGTTTCAGTGGAGTGAGCGGAGCAGAAGCCAGATTGGAGAGGGTCGAGCAGAGAGACAGGAAAGCAGAGAGCTGGCGGAGTCCGCTCGAGGGTTTTGGAGAGGAAGCGTAGGAGGACGGTACAGGATGGTAGCTCTGGAGGGAGGTGGGGGTCGAGGGTAGGTTTTTTGAGGAGGGGAGTGATAGAGGCTTTTTTGAAGGCAGAGGGAAAGAGACCAGAAAGGAGAGAGGTGTTGAGAAGGGAGGAGATGAAGGGAAGTAGAGCAGGAGCAGCAGCTTGAAAGAGGTGAGTGGGGAGGGGGTCCAGAGCAGGGAGGAGAGGTCAGAGTCTGAGAGGGGCGAGAAGGTGGAGAAGGAGGGTGAGTTAGTAGGGGATGCAGTGGGTGTAGGGGTTGGAGCAGGAGGGGTGCGGGGAGGGAGAGGTGTTAAAGAGTTTGCGGATATCTGAGATTTTAGAAGAGAAGAAGGAGGCAAAGTCATCAGGGGAGATAGAGGAGGGAGGAGGAGGGGGAGGGTTTAGGAGGGAGGAGAAGGTAGAGAATAGTTTACGTGGGTTGTTAGTGGAGGCTTGGATTACAGATTGGAAATAAGTACATTTAGCAGAGGAGAGAGTAGAGGAGAAGGAGAGAGAGTGCGGTAAAGGTCTAGGGCAGCAGGGAGTTTGGTTCTCTTCCATTTCTTTTCAGCAGATCGCAGTGTGATTCTTGCTGAGCGGAGCGCAGAGGAGAGCCAGGGTTGGGGAGGGAGGGGCGAGCAGGTCGGGAGGTGAGGGACAGAGGGAGTCGAGGGAGGAGGTGAGGGAGGAGAAGAGGGTGGAGGTAGCAGAGTCTACGGAGAGTTGTGAGAAGGAGTCGATAGGAGGGAGGTGAGAGAGAGCAGTGGAGGCAAGGACAGAGGGGGAGAGAGAGGAGGTTACGGCGAGAGGTGACAGTGGGGGTAGGAGGAGCAGGGAGAGGGGGAGAGACAGAGAAAAGAGATGAAATAGTGATCGGAGAGGTCCAGGGGTGACAGAGAGGGTGGAGGGGCAGCAGGCCCTGGAGAAGGTGAGGTCCAGTTGACGGCCAGCTTTGTGGGTAGGAGGGGATGGAGAGAGACAGAAGTCGAAGGAGTGAAGGAGAGGGAGGAATCCAGCAGAGTGGCTGGGGTTGGAGAGATGGATGTTGAAGTCACCTAACAGGACAGTTGGGGTAGACAGAGAGGGAGGGAGGAGAGTAGATAGTCGAGTTCATCCAGAAAGTGAGCGAGAGGCCCAGGGGGCGGTACAGTACAATGAGCAGGAGTTGACAGGGAGAGGTTAGTTGGACTGCATGAAATTCAAAGGTATTGACAGTGAGTGAGGAGAGATCGGAGGGGACAGAAAAGAGTAAGGAGGGAGAGAGGAGAAGACCAGTCCCACCTCCCCGTCCAGTGAGACGCGGGGTATGGGACAGGACGTCGAGAGAGGACAGGGCGGCAGGAGTTACAGTGTTATCAGGGGACAGCCAGGTTTCAGTGAGAGCAAGGAAATCGAGAGAGAGGTGTGAGGCAAAGGCAGAGATGAAATCAGCTTTGTTAGCAGAAGAGTGACAGTTCCAGAGTGCACCAGAGAGTGTGCGGGAGGGGGGGGGGAGAGGCAGAGGGATGAGGTTAGAGGGGTTGGAGGAGCAGCAGAGGAGAGAGGGCAGAGGACGAGGACGAGAGGACAGAACAGGGATGTGAGAGACAGTCATAGCAGGACAGGCAAGACAAAAGGCACAGTAGGACCAGTGGGGTGGAGGGTACAGACCTGACTAGTAGATGGCTTCTTCCAGAGCACTGTTAGGTTCGGATCTAATCGAACAGGGTCTCAGCGCAGGCCTCCCCTCGCTGGACTCCCACAGCTAGACTCCCGGCTCTTTTGTTGAGGCTCTTCGGTTTGCTGGCGCTGAAATAGGCTGCTTGATTAAATGCTACGACTGCGTGGCAAAAGAACCAACTAAACTGTGTGGAAACCAATCAAATAGCAAATCAACTTCTAATCAATTTAACCACTCACCTGGTACTAAATCACACACTAACTCAGCTAATTCAAACACCACCTTACAATGTTACCAAATGTAGTTAGTTTAAAATTACTTGAAGCAGGAACTTACCTATCTGCCTCGGCTTAATTGTTTGGGTAATAAAGGGCACCTGTGAGACATAGTTAAAACAAGCACATGGAAGACCCATTGCAGGGGAGTACAAAGAGAAGAGACCAAACACTGAGGTAACAAAACTGAATGGATAGCTTGATTGATTATTTATTTCTTAGCAGACGCCCTTATCCAGGGCGACTGACAATTGTTACAAGATATCACATTATTTTTACATGCAATTCCCCATTTATACAGTTGGGTTTTTACTGGAGCAATCTAGGTAAAGTACCTTGCTCAAGGGCACAGCAGCAGTGTCCCCCCACCTGGGATTGAACCCATGACCCTCCGGTCAAGAGTCCAGAGCACTGACCACTACTCCACACTGCTGCCCATTGATTGAATGATTGATTGATTGAACTGGAGTCACTGCAGCCTGAGAGCAACTGGCATTGTCATTGAACCAAACAGCACTGGAATAAGAAATTACTATTTCAGCCAACAAAGCTGCTGTATTATTATTATAATTAGTTTATTTAGCAGACGTCTTTATCCAAGACGACTTACAGAGACTAGGGTGTGTGAACTATGCATCAGCTGCAGAATCACTTACAACTACGTCTCACCCGAAAGACGGAGCACAAGGAGGTGAAGTGACTTGCTCAGGGTCACACAGCGAGTCAGTGGCTGAGGTGGGATTTGAACCGGGGACCTCCTGGTTACAAGCCCTTTTCTTTAACCACTGGACCACACAGTCTCTTGTAATACTGTCATAGTCATTATAACTGAGCCCAGATCTTGCTCTGTCTGTTATTTGCCATGTTATAGAAGGGGGCAGCTTGAAGTGTGTTTCCGATTACAAATCGACGCTGAGCTGTGCTTGGAACACGACAGGGAAGCTGAGAGAGTCTTCATGCAGGCTTCACTTCACATGGACCGTATCCAGGCAAGTTTCACTCCATATTCATTTAAAGACACGACCGCGTGGGGCGCAGGGGGGGAGTCACACAGTCAGGGGAGCGCAGGGGTCCCCGAGGGTCTCCCCTGGTAAAGGCACGGCCGCGTGGGGCGCAGGGGAGTCACACAGTCAGGGGAGCGCAGGGGTCCCGAGGGTCTCCCCTGGTAAAGGCACGCCGCGGGGCGCAGGGGAGTCACACAGTCAGGGGAGCGCAGGGGTCCCTGAGGGTCTCCCCTGGTAAAGGTACGGCCGCGTGGGGCGCAGGGGGGGAGTCACACAGTCAGGGGGGGGCTGGTTCCTGGCTGTGCCGAGTTGCAGGTCATCGCTGGGACTCCACAGCGAGCTCCAGCGCTGGGTCAGGGAGGCAAAACCTACCGAGTCACCTCACCGCGCTACAGTGGCCCCTATTGGCCAGGAGGGCTTAAAACTCCTGCAGGGCTGGCCTTTGTCCTCCAGGGGGCGGTAGCTCACAGCTCACAAAAGCGTTGTCTATAATAAACCTGATATTGTTTTATTCACAGACGACAGAAAAAGTTGCAGAGATCTGAAACGTGCGAGCTGCAAGATTCACCCAGTGACCCTCTGATGCAAAGCTGCAGTGTGATAGCGGGCGGAAATCAAAAGGCAAGTGTAGCCAGCTTCACTCTTTGGGCAGCTGCTGTTGCATTTAAACACAGCGAACGTGACACCTCCCTCTGTCTGACCCGTCCTGCCGTGATCTATAGATGTGAGCTGGAACCATGTGTTTCTTACCAGTGGAGGTGCAGGATGGGGGCTGAGGGAGGCGTTTCTTCAGCTGCGATGTCTTGAAATCACAGCTCTTGCGTTCCGACAGGGACGATCACGTTTATCTTGCTTTGTTTTACAGTGGCAAACGTTCACGAGCATCACTGTGATCACAAGCCGGGTGAAGTGTGGAAACAGCAGCCAGGATGCAGCTAACATTACATTCAAACCAAGTGAAAACGGTGAGTGAATAAGAAACACAACGAAACTTTATAAACCAGGATCACTCATAGGAGAGCATTGTGAAGCACAGAGAGGTCTGGTAAAGCACAGGGAAGCATTGTAAAGCACAGAGAGGTCTGGTAAAGCATAGGGAAGCATTGTAAAGCACAGAGAGGTCTGGTAAAGCATAGGGAAGCATTGTAAAGCACAGAGAGGTCTGGTAAAGCATAGGGAAGCATTGTAAAGCACAGAGAGGTCTGGTAAAGCATAGGGAAGCATTGTAAAGCACAGAGAGGTCTGGTAAAGCATAGGGAAGCATTGTAAAGCACAGAGAGGTCTGGTAAAGCATAGGGAAGCATTGTAAAGCACAGAGAGGTCTGGTAAAGCATAGGGAAGCATTGTAAAGCACAGAGAGGTCTGGTAAAGCATAGGGAAGCATTGTAAAGCACAGAGAGGTCTGGTAAAGCATAGGGAAGCATTGTAAAGCACAGAGAGGTCTGGTAAAGCATAGGGAAGCATTGTAAAGCACAGAGAGGTCTGGTAAAGCATAGGGAAGCATTGTAAAGCACAGAGAGGTCTGGTAAAGCATAGGGAAGCATTGTAAAGCACAGAGAGGTCTGGTAAAGCACATTAAAAACAGGGTACACTAACCCCTATAAAAGTCTCCAGTATATATATATATATATATTTTTCGGATCGACGAGCTCGCTTGTATAATCTATGATGTTGCTGGGTGTTTGTTTTCTCCTGCAGTGAAAATGCACCCTCCCTTCGCTCCTTCCATTGTGGACAGCACCAACATTACCTGGAGTCTGAACCAGAGTCTGATCTCAGTGTACCTTCAGGAAAGAGTGTTTCAAATCCGATTCAAACGCAAAGAGAAATCCTGGGAGGTGAGTGTGACCTACAGCCAGGAATCCACTGTCTGTCTGTCTGTCTGTCTGTGTGTCTGTCTGTCTGTCTGTCTGTCTGTCTGTCTGTCTGTCTGTCTGTCTGTCTGTCTGTCTGTGTTTCTGTGTCTGTCTGTCTGTCTGTCTGTGTTTTTGTGTCTGTCTGTCTGTCTCTCTCTCTCTCTGTCTGTCTGTCTGTCTGTCTGTCTGTCTGTCTGTGTTTTTGTGTCTGTCTGTGTGTCTGTCTGTGTTTCTGTGTCGGTCTGTGTGTCTCTCTGTCTGTCTGTCTCTCTCTCTCTGTCTGTTTGTCTGTCTGTCTGTCTGTCTGTTGGTGTCTGTCTGTCTCTCTGCGCCCCCAGATTGAACCCCAGGCCTCCAGAGGAAGCTGAAAGGCAGGAATGATTTTTCTGTAGTTTAATGAGACGGTGTCCTGTTTTTCCAGGACGCCAGGGTGATCTCCGAGTTTCGCGGTCAGGAGTGGACCCGGCTCAACGAGAAGTGGCTGGAGCAGGATGCGGTGTACGAGACTCAGGTTCGAGTGAAACCCCGAGTACATGCAGGAGAGTGGAGCGAGTGGAGCCCAGTGACTGAGTGGAGATCTCAAGTGGGAAATTAGAAAAGGCCGTGGCGCAGTTTAGGCAGAACCTTGACTTAAGAATTAACTTAAGAATCTTTACCGATTTTTATTATGAAAATGCTTATATGGTCCCAGACCAGTCTAATTCCGCTGCCTGAAGCCATCTATTTTCTGTGCGGAAATCAAATCAGTCTTTCTTCCCCTTGCTACTAGGAACACAAAAATAAATAACTGTCTGGTTCCCTACACACCAGTTTCCATGGTGGTTCCCTACACACCAGTCCCCAGAGTTCACACACGTCTCCCGCACAATTATTCGATTCAACCAGCTGTCTTTGTGATGCAGGGACGAGAACATTAGGAACTAGTACGACTGTAAGCAGGCTGACACCTGTTTTTTCGTTTTTTAGTAAAAATGCTGACGAAGAAGACAGCAAAAGTGCGTCTATATAACTCCCGCGGATATAGCTCCCGAGGATAGCAAAGTGACGTCACAAGTCAAACAGTGCAGCCATTTCTGGAGCCCGTAGAGCTCTGTCACAGCGCCCTCGCAATGCTTTTAACGTATTCACGCTCGCCCTGGCAAAATGTTTCTTGAGATTATCAAGCATTAATTCGCATACATAACAGCCAGTCACTTTATATTAACGATATTTTGTGTTGTTATTAAAAAAACAAATACCGGTATTATCCTGGCGCTGCAAGACAGCATCGCCGCAATGTATTCAGTACTGAGTGGGCTCCAGAAATGGCGCCTGTAATTGAGCACCGAACTGCATCACGGGATTGACTGTCCTATCCTGCTTTAAATAGTCCTAGGATGCGTCCTACAGCCTGGAGATCACAGGCTCGAATCCAGGGTACGTCAGCGTCTGTGACCGGGTTGGGAGGGCTTCGGTCGGCAGGGGAATCCGCGCAACAGCGACCCCTGTGGCCGATAGGGCGACTGCGGTCCTGCAGTGCCCTTATGGAAAAAACAACATATTTTTAATATATGGTTGAAAAGTATATTTTCATAGATAGAAATTGGCCCCTTTGTATATATTTAAAATATATGGGATATATTTAAAATACATATTTAGTCTGTAATGTTTTCATTATATATATTTTCATTATTATTATTTATTTCTAGCAGACGCCTTATCCAGGGCTTACTTACAATTGTTACAAGAGATCACATTATTTTTACATACAATTCCCCATTTATACAGTTGGGTTTTTACTGGAGCAATCTAGGTAAAGTACCTTGCTCAAGGGTACAGCAGCAGTGTCCCCCACCTGGGATTGAACCCACGACCCTCCGGTCAAGAGTCCAGAGCCCTGACCACTTTAGGTTTAATCCATATAAGATAAATATATGGATTACAGACTAAAATATATTTTAAACATATCCCATATATTATATATATATATATATATATATATATATATATATATATATATATATATATATATATATATATATATATAAAAAGGGGCCAATTTCTATAGGTGAAAAATATACAGAACATAATTTTCTACCCTATATGAAAATATATATGTTGTTGTTTTTTCTATAAGGGTGGAGCCGCTCAGATCTGCGTTGTTCTCCGGCAGTATAGGTCTGCTGGCCTCGCTGTGGAACCGCAGTGTGAAAAAGTGACGGGTTGGCTGGAACGCGCTGAGGACGCTGGTTCCAGCCGCCGCCGTCCGTCCGCCAAGTCCCCCTGAGTCGCCAGGGGGCTGCAGCGTGAACCATTCCAAATTAGGGAGAAAGCTGGGGTAAAATAATAAAATGCCTCTGTGTGGTTTTGTACCAACAGACTGTGGACAGAAACACGGAGTTTAATTGTTTTGTGTATCAGTCAACTGATACACAAAACAGCAACTGGCTTAGAAGCATTGAGAATGTAGCGGAACATTAAACTGTCTGGAAAAATGTGTTTTAAAAATCCATTTGAAAGCAATTCTAACTGTACTGATTCAATTCTTAAATGTGCGATGAATAAAAAATATATATATTGTGTGTGTGATTCGTAATTTTATTGGAAGAAGGAGTTCTACCCTGGTGATGACAATATAATCGAAAGGAACAGAAAACAAAACATGCATGATATAATAATAATAATAATAATAATAATAATAATAATAATAATAATAATAATAATAATAATAACCAACCCACCAAAGATAACATTTACCCGCTTTAGCCCTTTAAAGGACGCTGACCATCTTTAAAATCCATTCTCTCACCTCTTATTAGCTTTATTAACAGTATCGCTGGTCCCTCCCTTTAAAGGAGCGCTGACCATCTTTAAAATCCATTCTCTCACCTCTTATTAGCTTTATTAACAGTATCGCTGGTCCCTCCCTTTAAAGGAGCGCTGACCATCTTTAAAATCCATTCTCTCACCTCTTATTAGCTTTATTAACAGTATCGCTGGTTCCTCCATTTAAAGGAGCGCTGACCATCTTTAAAATCCATTCTCTCACCTCTTATTAGCTTTATTAACAGTATCGCTGGTCCCTCCCTTTAAAGGGCTGACCAGCTTTAAAATCCATTCTCTCACCTCTGATTATCATCGGCACATCATTTCTGACACAGCATAGCTCATTAGTTAAAGAACTACAGCTCCCAGCATGCCTCACCATTGCTGCGGGCGCAGAGGCATGCTGGGAGCCGTAGTTCATTCTACAGGGCGATGTTGACGTTTGCCCACAGCGGTGTGTTTCAGTGACATTTGACGGTTCTTATCATTTGAAGTGTCATTAAAGGTACGGAAAGAAGGGGCGGGATTTGTGATGCGGCGGTTGCCGTGGCGACCGGCTTTGCGATGGATAATGAGAAAGGTTTTCATTTGCTTTATCAATTATTTTGCCCAACAGCAACCTCAATTTTACAACAATTAGATGGCATTACTACATCGCATCACTGCCAGACAGACAGGCAGACAGACAGACAGAGCCCCACAATCCTGTTCAGTTTGACACCGCAATATAATCCCTTCTTCTTGGTGTCTGTGTTTGTTTACCACATTCTGAAAAGAGTTTAGTTTCATTAAAGCTGCAGACAGACACTGTCTCATCCTCGCTCAATCCTGTTCAGTTTGTCAATGTAATTCCTTCTTGGTGTTTGTCTCGAATCTGAAAGATGATTTATACTGCCATCTAGTGGTCGGATTCTGCAATTACAGTGAGTGTGGGACACGCAACACAAACACAAATATATATATATATATATATATATATATATATATATATATATATATATATATATATATATATATATATATAATTTATTTCTAGCCGACGCCCTTATCCAGGGCGACTTACAATTGTTACAAGATATCACATTATTTTTACATACAATTCCCCATTTATACAGTTGGGTTTTACTGGAGCAATCTAGGTAAAGTACCTTGCTCAAGGCTACAGCAGCAGTGTCCCCACCTGGGATTGAACCCACGACCCTCCGGTCAAGAGTCCAGATTTTTACTCAAAATTAATATATTCTAGTCACAAAATACAGGTCTTTTATTTTTCTGTAATTATTATTATTATTATTATTATTATTATTATTATTATTATTATTATTGTTGTTGTTGTTGTTGTCGACTTACCCCAGCCTGACCTTTGAAGGCAAAAGTGCCGTTTACGCGCCGCGGTATTGACCGTGTTTGTACATGGCGGTATAATTTACAAACCGCGACGTTATGTTAATTAAATACATTTCTGTGGGTTTTAATGTAGATACTGTGGCAACAGCTGTTGTTTATTTGAAACCTAAAGGCTTTTTTTTAATTGCCGTTTATTATGGG
>CM060277.1:1772465-1819965 GCA_030684275.1 Acipenser oxyrinchus oxyrinchus | reverse complement strand
AGGAGCTCAGTGGTTAGATAAAGAAAGCGCTGGGCTGCAGTGTGGAAGGCAGTGGGGTTTGAGGAGCTCAGTGGTTAGATAAAGAAAGCGCTGGGCTGCAGTGTGGAAGGCAGTGGGGTTTGAGGAGCTCAGTGGTTAGATAAAGAAAGCGCTGGGCTGCAGTGTGGAAGGCAGTGGGGTTTGAGGAGCTCAGTGGTTAGATAAAGAAAGCGCTGGGCTGCAGTGTGGAAGGCAGTGGGGTTTGAGGAGCTCAGTGGTTAGATAAAGAAAGCGCTGGGCTGCAGTGTGGAAGGCAGTGGGGTTTGAGGAGCTCAGTGGTTAGATAAAGAAAGCGCTGGGCTGCAGTGTGGAAGGCAGTGGGGTTTGAGGAGCTCAGTGGTTAGATAAAGAAAGCGCTGGGCTGCAGTGTGGAAGGCAGTGGGGTTTGAGGAGCTCAGTGGTTAGATAAAGAAAGCGCTGGGCTGCAGTGTGGAAGGCAGTGGGGTTTGAGGAGCTCAGTGGTTAGATAAAGAAAGCGCTGGGCTGCAGTGTGGAAGGCAGTGGGGTTTGAGGAGCTCAGTGGTTAGATAAAGAAAGCGCTGGGCTGCAGTGTGGAAGGCAGTGGGGTTTGAGGAGCTCAGTGGTTAGATAAAGAAAGCGCTGGGCTGCAGTGTGGAAGGCAGTGGGGTTTGAGGAGCTCAGTGGTTAGATAAAGAAAGCGCTGGGCTGCAGTGTGGAAGGCAGTGGGGTTTGAGGAGCTCAGTGGTTAGATAAAGAAAGCGCTGGGCTGCAGTGTGGAAGGCAGTGGGGTTTGAGGAGCTCAGTGGTTAGATAAAGAAAGCGCTGGGCTGCAGTGTGGAAGGCAGTGGGGTTTGAGGAGCTCAGTGGTTAGATAAAGAAAGCTGGGCTGCAGTGTGGAAGGCAGTGGGGTTTGAGGAGCTCAGTGGTTAGATAAAGAAAGCGCTGGGCTGCAGTGTGGAAGGCAGTGGGGTTTGAGGAGCTCAGTGGTTAGATAAAGAAAGCTGGGCTGCAGTGTGGAAGGCAGTGGGGTTTGAGGAGCTCAGTGGTTAGATAAAGAAAGCGCTGGGCTGCAGTGTGGAAGGCAGTGGGGTTTGAGGAGCTCAGTGGTTAGATAAAGAAAGCGCTGGGCTGCAGTGTGGAAGGCAGTGGGGTTTGAGGAGCTCAGTGGTTAGATAAAGAAAGCGCTGGGCTGCAGTGTGGAAGGCAGTGGGGTTTGAGGAGCTCAGTGGTTAGATAAAGAAAGCTGGGCTGCAGTGTGGAAGGCAGTGGGGTTTGAGGAGCTCAGTGGTTAGATAAAGAAAGCGTGGGCTGCAGTGTGGAAGGCAGTGGGGTTTGAGGAGCTCAGTGGTTAGATAAAGAAAGCGCTGGGCTGCAGTGTGGAAGGCAGTGGGGTTTGAGGAGCTCAGTGGTTAGATAAAGAAAGCTGGGCTGCAGTGTGGAAGGCAGTGGGGTTTGAGGAGCTCAGTGGTTAGATAAAGAAAGCGCTGGGCTGCAGTGTGGAAGGCAGTGGGGTTTGAGGAGCTCAGTGGTTAGATAAAGAAAGCGCTGGGCTGCAGTGTGGAAGGCAGTGGGGTTTGAGGAGCTCAGTGGTTAGATAAAGAAAGCGCTGGGCTGCAGTGTGGAAGGCAGTGGGGTTTGAGGAGCTCAGTGGTTAGATAAAGAAAGCGCTGGGCTGCAGTGTGGAAGGCAGTGGGGTTTGAGGAGCTCAGTGGTTAGATAAAGAAAGACGAATCACAAAGTTAAAAATCTTCAAAACCATTTTATTGAATCAACATCTCAATATAAAGAAAGGATAGCAAATATAATGTTTATATACAAAAATGAAAAAAAAAAATAATATTTAAGCATGAATCTGAACTTTAATTTTGTTCAGAAAAAAAACACAGAAAACTAGTTAGCACCATAAAAATCCAGTTTCTAAGGATTGACTTCATCTTTAAAATCATATATTTAGCTCAATTAAAAAAGGGGTTTGTTTCTTAATTAATAGTTGAGTTTTTGCGGGGCTGGGAATCAGACTCCTATCCCACAGCAGTGTGATCCAGGTTTTACTGCTACCAGCTTGATCAGCCCCCAGTGTGTCTAGCTAACAAGCTCAGGTGTGTCTTATTACTAAACTCCTAGTGAAACCAGGACTGGATCACACTGCTGTGCAGCAAGAGTCTGGGTGCGGCTCTACAAGCGAGACAAAAACCTCAGCGGCTGTTTCTTCACTCAGAGCAAAGTGTCATAAATCACGGTGAAAGCTAAAGCATAGGGAAGCATTGTAAAGCACAGAGAGGTCTGGTAAAGCATAGGGAAGCATTGTAAAGCACAGAGAGGTCTGGTAAAGCATAGGGAAGCATTGTAAAGCACAGAGAGGTCTGGTAAAGCATAGGGAAGCATTGTAAAGCACAGAGAGGTCTGGTAAAGCATAGGGAAGCATTGTAAAGCACATAGAGGTCTGGTAAAGCATAGGGAAGCATTGTAAAGCACAGAGAGGTCTGGTAAAGCATAGGGAAGCATTGTAAAGCACAGAGAGGTCTGGTAAAGCATAGGGAAGCATTGTAAAGCACAGAGAGGTCTGGTAAAGCATAGGGAAGCATTGTAAAGCACAGAGAGGTCTGGTAAAGCATAGGGAAGCATTGTAAAGCACAGAGAGGTCTGGTAAAGCATAGGGAAGCATTGTAAAGCACAGAGAGGTCTGGTAAAGCATAGGGAAGCATTGTAAAGCACAGAGAGGTCTGGTAAAGCATAGGGAAGCATTGTAAAGCACAGAGAGGTCTGGTAAAGCATAGGGAAGCATTGTAAAGCACAGAGAGGTCTGGTAAAGCATAGGGAAGCATTGTAAAGCACAGAGAGGTCTGGTAAAGCATAGGGAAGCATTGTAAAGCACAGAGAGGTCTGGTAAAGCATAGGGAAGCATTGTAAAGCACAGAGAGGTCTGGTAAAGCATAGGGAAGCATTGTAAAGCACAGAGAGGTCTGGTAAAGCATAGGGAAGCATTGTAAAGCACAGAGAGGTCTGGTAAAGCATAGGGAAGCATTGTAAAGCACAGAGAGGTCTGGTAAAGCATAGGGAAGCATTGTAAAGCACAGAGAGGTCTGGTAAAGCATAGGGAAGCATTGTAAAGCACAGAGAGGTCTGGTAAAGCATAGGGAAGCATTGTAAAGCACAGAGAGGTCTGGTAAAGCATAGGGAAGCATTGTAAAGCACAGAGAGGTCTGGTAAAGCATAGGGAAGCATTGTAAAGCACAGAGAGGTCTGGTAAAGCATAGGGAAGCATTGTAAAGCACAGAGAGGTCTGGTAAAGCATAGGGAAGCATTGTAAAGCACAGAGAGGTCTGGTAAAGCATAGGGAAGCATTGTAAAGCACAGAGAGGTCTGGTAAAGCATAGGGAAGCATGATATAACCGTGGTAGTGTTTCCGGAGGCTCAGTCGGGACCGGGTTTGATCAGGTACCCGTTGAAGGTGATGTAGGCGTCGTTGGAGTCGCTGTAGGCGGCGTTCTGTCGCTCTCGCTTGTAGAGCCGCACCCAGACCTGGTCCCCATCCCCAGTTCGCCATGGCGCTCTGGCTCTGCATGATGGACCTCTCGCTGGGCTGGGCGTAGAGGATGACCAGCTCCCGGTCGTTGTGCATGAGGTGGGCGTAGGTCTCCTTGAAGTTCCAGGTGTGCAGGTTGAGGTTGAGGTAGTAGAGCCCGGGCAGGTGGCACAGGAACCTGCCCCCGAACATGTCGAAGTGGCCGTGGAGGTTGACGAAGACCGTGTCGAACACCAGGGCCTGGTGCTGCTCGGCGTTGTGGAAGGCTTTCTTGCGCCCCACCGAAAAGGCCGCGTGCTCGTGCTTGCAGGCATCTCCCGGGACGCCCGTCTGACCCTTGCTGCCTTTGGGACCCGGGGGTCCTCGGGAACCGGGTGGCCCGTCTTTGGCGGATTTGCCGGGGGTGCCTCTCTCGCCCCGGTCTCCTTTCTCGCCTAGGGAGGGAAAAGTGTAGATTTTTTTTTTTGGGGGTTGGGTTTGGGAGGTTGTGGGTGGTTTGTTTTGATCCGTAGTGGCATCACTGAAGCCATGGGCTGCTCTAGCAGATTCAGCGCGCTGTGTGTGTGTGTGTGTATATATGTAATATTTCCAGTTGCATATGAGTTTATTATCACTGAACTAAACTTCTAAACTGGTATTGCATTGCCAGTAAAAAAACACAGCTAGACAGTCATTTAGTTGATGATATTGAAGCGAATAGAAGAATCTTAACTTTCAAAATCCAACTCTCTCTCTCTCTCTCTATCCCTCTCTCTTTCTATTCCTCTCCCTCTCTTTCTCTATCCCTCTCTCTCTATCCCTCTCTCTATCCTCTCTCTCTATCCCCTCTCTCTCTCTCTCTATCCCTCTCTCTCTCTCCCTCTCTCTATCCCTCTCTATCCCCTCTCTCTCTCTCTCTCTCTCTATCCCCTCTCTCTCTATCCCCTCTCTATCTCTCTCTATCCCACCTCTATCCCCATCTCTCTCTCTCTCCTCTCTCTCTCTCTATCCCTCTCTCTCTATCCCCTCTCTCTCTCTCTCTCCCCCTCTCTATCCCCTCTCTCTCTCTCCTCCTCTCTCTCTATCCCCTCTCTCTCTATCCCTCTCTCTCTCTATCCCCTCTCTCTATCCCCCTCTCTCTCTCTCTCTCTCCTATCCCCGCCTCTCTCTATCCCCCCTCTCTCTCTACCCCCTCTCTCTGTCTCTCTATCACCCCCCTCTCTCTCTCTCTCTATCCCCTTCTCTCTCTCTCTCTTTCTCCCAATAGACAACCGTCCAGAAAGAGGTTATAAAGAACTACAGCTCCCAGCATCCCTCACTGTTGTCTCTGATGAGGAGGCATGCTGGGAACTGTAGTTCTAGCCAGGGCTATACCGATTCACTGTTTGTCAAGACCACAGCTCATTGCAGTGAAAAAACTACAGCTCCCAGCATCCCTCACTGTTGTCTCTGGTTAGGAGGCATGCTGGGAGCTTTCTTTACATGACACATCGTAATAGAGCGGTCTGTTTCGCTTGTTTTGGGATACAAGACCTCGGCATAAAGTACTACAGCTCCCAGCATCCCTCACTGTTGTCTCGGGTTAGGAGGCATGCTGGGAACAGTAGTCCTAGACAGGGCTGTACCGATGTCACAGTGTATCAAGACCACAGCTCATTGCAGTGAAAGAACTACAGCTCCCAGCATCCCTCGCCACTGCCGCGGGTGAGCGGGCATGCTGGGAGCTGTAGTCCTAGCCATGATATATACGAGAATCCTTACCTTTCAGTATGGTCATGTTAATATAGGGTCTGATCTCCGGCACAATGTATTTCCCTGCTGGGGCGTGTCAGCCCCTCTGGTGGTGAAGACTGGTACTCCAAGTGGTCACAGCAACGCGCGCAGTGCTGAGGGGCGGGGCATCCGAAGGGGTGCGGCCTGAGAAAGGGGAGGAGCAAGAGGAGGGGCAGGCAGAGTGAAAACATGACTTCACCTAGAGAAGGGAAAAAATAATCATTTCTCAAATATTATATATAAATGATATACTGTAAGATAAATATATGTTATTGAAACTAAACTGAGTCCAGCAGACCAGCTCTAGTTTGGAGCTCTAGTGCCTTCATCAGCGTGATTGAAACTAAACTGAGTCCAGCAGACCAGCTCTAGTTTGGGGCTCTAGTGCCTTCATCAGCGTGATTGAAACTAAACTGAGTCCAGCAGACCAGCTCTAGTTTGGGGCTCTAGTGCCTTCATCAGCGTGATTGAAACTAAACTGAGTCCAGCAGACCAGCTCTAGTTTGGGGCTCTAGTGCCTTCATCAGCGTGATTGAAACTAAACTGAGTCCAGCAGACCAGCTCTAGTTTGGGGCTCTAGTGCCTTCATCAGCGTGATTGAAACTAAACTGAGTCCAGCAGACCAGCTCTAGTTTGGGGCTCTAGTGCCAACTAGACAAAACATGAAACGTCAGTTTTAGCTTTGAAAAGGACGTTTGGAAAACCTTTTCAAAATAAACAAAAGTGCAGATTGCAAGCGTTTGTGTATTGAGAATAAAATCAGTAAAAGTTTACTCACCCCCAAATCTGTGATCCGAGCTTATAGACTCTGTCTTTCTCTCTCTCTCTCTCTCTCTCTCTCTCTCTCTCTCTCTCTGCCTGAAGTTTGGAACATATTTTTAGCCTTAAGTATCTATACTTCCTCTCTCCTCCCCTTCTCCCTCTCTCCCTCCCCTTCTCTCTGTCCTCTCCCATCCCCCTTTCTCTCTCTCTCTCTCTCTCTCTCTCTCTCTCTCTCTCTCTCTCTCTCTCTCCCCCTTTAATCTTTTTCAATAAAACATTTGTGCTAAATTTAGAAATAATAAAAATTACGTCCGCCCCCCATCGCCACGGCTGTGCAGCATCACCCTCAATATAGAATGAACTCCCTCAGCTTCATAGAGTCCAATGAAAGCTGCTGAATAATGTTCCCTTGTTAACATATTGAATTCCACCCCCTCTATATAGAATGAACTCCCTCAGCTTCATAGAGTCCAATGAAAGCTGCTGAATAATGTTCCCTTGTTAACATATTGAATTCCACCCCCTCTATATAGAATGAACTCCCTCAGCTTCATAGAGTCCAATGAAAGCTGCTGAATAATGTTCCCTTGTTAACATATTGAATTCCACCCCTCTATATAGAATGAACTCCCTCAGCTTCATAGAGTCCAATGAAAGCTGCTGAATAATGTTCCCTTGTTAACATATTGAATTCCACCCCTCTATATAGAATGAACTCCCTCAGCTTCATAGAGTCCAATGAAAGCTGCTGAATAATGTTCCCTTGTTAACATATTGAATTCCACCCCTCTATATAGAATGAACTCCCTCAGCTTCATAGAGTCCAATGAAAGCTGCTGAATAATGTTCCCTTGTTAACATATTGAATTCCACCCCTCTATATAGAATGAACTCCCTCAGCTTCATAGAGTCCAATGAAAGCTGCTGAATAATGTTCCCTTGTTAACATATTGAATTCCACCCCTCTATATAGAATGAACTCCCTCAGCTTCATAGAGTCCAATGAAAGCTGCTGAATAATGTTCCCTTGTTAACATATTGAATTCCACCCCTCTATATAGAATGAACTCCCTCAGCTTCATAGAGTCCAATGAAAGCTGCTGAATAATGTTCCCTTGTTAACATATTGAATTCCACCCCTCTATATAGAATGAACTCCCTCAGCTTCATAGAGTCCAATGAAAGCTGCTGAATAATGTTCCCTTGTTAACATATTGAATTCCACCCCTGCTTTGTAGTTTTCCAGATACTGAATGAAAACTGAGCTGAAACAGATCACAGCATGGGGTTAAGAGGCATGCTGGGAGATGTAGTTCTTAGATTCCCTGGCGTGGAGACCGCAGCTCGCTGGAGTTAAAGAACTACAGCTCCCAGCATGCCTCAGCACTGCCAGGGGTGAGGGGGCATGCTGGGAGATGTAGTTCTCAGATTCCCTGGGCGTGGAGACCGCAGCTCGCTGGAGTTAAAGAACTACAGCTCCCAGCATGCCTCAGCACTGCAAGGGGTGAGGAGGCATGCTGGGAGATGTAGTTCTCAGATTCCCTGGGCATGGAGACCGCAGCTCGCTGGAGTTAAAGAACTACAGCTCCCAGCATGCCTCAGCACTGCCAGCGGGTGAGGAGGCATGCTGGGAGATGTAGTTCTCAGATTCCCTGGCGTGGAGACCGCAGCTCGCTGGAGTTAAAGCCTGTGTAGGAAGCGGTATAGATTAGACAGACCAACCCAAGCATCTGGAACACATCTGGAAACATAAATTCATCCAGATGCTCGCTGGACCGAAGCCAGAATTAGAAAGCGACTTTCGTTCCAGTCCAACGGAAATAGAAAATAAATTCCTTCCTCAGGATCAGAGAGAGATTAATCAGCTTCGAACAAAGACAGTTATATCCGAGGATTACAGGGATACACTCAGTTACATTGAAGATCATTGAGGGTATAGTTAGCACACTGTGGTCCCATTCTACCAGCCTCACCCCATTGTAGCTGCCCTATACTTGTGCTACCATTGCCCCTCAGTGTAATACAGAGCCATTGCAGTGCCGCTGTCTGTCTGTCTGCCATTGAAGATCATTGAGGGTATAGTTAGCACACTGTGGTCCCATTCTACCAGCCTCACCCCATTGTAGCTGCCCTATACTTGTGCTACCATTGCCCCTCAGTGTAATACAGAGCCATTGCAGTGCCGCTGTCTGTCTGTCTGCCTCTCTCTCTCTCTCTCTCTCTCTCTCGCTCTCTCTCTCTCTCTCTCTCCTCTCTCTCTCTCTCTCTCTCTCTCTCTCTCTCTCTCTCTCTCTCTCTCTCTCTCTCTCTCTCTCTCTCTCTCTCTCTCTCTCTCCCTCTCTCTCTCTCTCTCTCTCTCTCTCTCTCTCTCCCTCTCTCTCTCTCTCTCTCTCTCTCTCTCTCTCTCTCTCTCTCTCTCTCTCTCTCTCTCTCTCTCTCTCTCTCTCTCTCTCTCTCTCTCTCTCTCTCTCTCTCTCTCTCTCTCTCTCTCTCTCTCTTCTCTCAGTTGTTCTGTTTAACTTCACTCCTCAGTGTTTTTTTTAATTTTTTTTCACTTTATTGTTTTTATAAAGATGACTTCAGCACAAGAGCTGCACCCAGTTATTTTAGGAACCAGAATTGCCAGCGAGGCAGAAATCCTGGCCTGTTTTTATTTGTCATACTTTTGAAACAGCCAGGTTTCCTGAACTGCACAGAATAGAACCCAATAATATATATATAATCCTGACCTGGTCACTTTATTAGGACTCTCTGTGCTTTATAATGCTTCCCTATGCTTTACCAGACCTCTCTGTGCTTTACAATGCTTCCCTATGCTTTACCAGACCTCTCTGTGCTTTACATGCTTCATGCTTTCAGACCTCTCTGTGCTTTCATGCTTTACCAGACCTCTCTGTGCTTCACAATGCTTCCCTATGCTACTATCAAAAACAGTAAGTCTGTCTTTATATTCCCCTGAATGCATGGGATTCGAATGACAGAAGTGTGTGCTACATGTGTCTGGTGCTTTTGTATCCCTCGTGCCTGATGGATATAAAGCTGATCCTGGCTGTTTCAGTGTAGTTATTGTAACTGTGAGCCGGCTCTATAAACACAGCAGCCCGCTCTGCATACGTGTAACTGCATGTGTTTCTGATTAAACACGCTGCCTGTCTCATGAGAAAGTGCAGGCGGTCCGTGCAGACAGCCAGAGTAGCATTGTAAAGCACAGAGAGGTCTGGTAAAGCACAGGGAAGCATTGTAAAGCACAGAGAGGTCTGATAAAGCATAGGGAAGCATTGTAAAGCACAGAGAGGTCTGGTAAAGCATAGGGAAGCATTGTAAAGCACAGAGAGGTCTGGTAAAGCATAGGGAAGCATTGTAAAGCACAGAGAGGTGTGGTAAAGCATAGGGAAGCATTGTAAAGCACAGAGAGGTCTGGTAAAGCATAGGGAAGCATTGTAAAGCACAGAGAGGTCTGGTAAAGCATAGGGAAGCATTGTAAAGCACAGAGAGGTCTGGTAAAGCATAGGGAAGCATTGTAAAGCACAGAGAGGTCTGGTAAAGCATAGGGAAGCATTGTAAAGCACAGAGAGGTCTGGTAAAGCATAGGGAAGCATTGTAAAGCACAGAGAGGTCTGGTAAAGCATAGGGAAGCATTGTAAAGCACTGAGAGGTGTGGTAAAGCATAGGGAAGCATTGTAAAGCACAGAGAGGTCTGGTAAAGCATAGGGAAGCATTGTAAAGCACAGAGAGGTCTGGTCAGATATGCAGTGAAACGGATGTGGTGTAGTTCTCCAATCCTCCACCAGGTGGTGACATTCTTCATCTGATTGAATTGGAGTTAGGCTCTGTGTGTTTAGTGAGTTTATTTACCCAACAGAGCCTGTATGTCTGGAGGGTTTGATTAGAGAAGTTCAAACAGGTATTTTCAGATGCACCCTAACACGGAGCACGTTATTTTTGCCTTAAGTTTAAAAAATTTGTAATTAATTAATTAATTATGTTTTGCTTCAGTCTTAGTGCTGGCATGGCCTGCTGTGTGCTGGGCTGAGCCTCGCTGTGCTGTGCTGTGCTGCACACAGGGGCAGTGCTGGCAGGACCACACTGTATAACACTGATATAAAACCCTGCACAGAACTACAGCAGCTACCCAACACAGTGTCTATATAAAGTATAGATCTGGGCTGAGCCTCTGCTGTGCTGTGCTGCACACAGGGGCAGTGCTGGCAGGACCACACTGTATAACACTGATATAAAACCCTGCACAGAACTACAGCAGCTACCCAACACAGTGTCTATATAAAGTATAGAGCTGGGCTGAGCCTCTCTGTGCTGTGCTGTACACAGGACAATACTGGCAGGACCACACTGTATAACACTGATATAAAACCCTGCACAGAACTACAGCAGCTACCCAGCACAGTGTCTATATAAAGTATAGAGCTGGGCTGAGCCTCTCTGTGCTGTGCAGTGCTGGCAGGACCACACTGTATAACACTGATATAAAACCCTGCAGGGCATTCAACCCTTTCAGAGGTGAATAACGGGACACACTTCATATTTCTTTTCCCTTTATTTGTACTTCTTATTTACAAACCCATTCCGAACTCCCTGCAGTTTAATGTTTAACCAGGACAGAACACACACAGACACACACACGCACACACAGTCCACAGCGACTCCCCTATATAAGAATCCCAGTGTAAAAGCCTGGCTTGCACAAACACGTTTCTAAACCTACTGTTGTACCAGTTTTTTCAGCGTAGACAAGACAGAAGGGTTGAACCAGACTGTGTTTTGTTTTCAAACCCAGTAACAGCCTTGATAGGGTTGCCTCCTATTTAAATCAAAGGAGGAGGGCTGGGAATCAGACTCCGCTGCACAGCAGTGTGATCCAGTCCTGGTTTCACTAGGAGTTTAATAATAAGACACACCTGAGCTTGTTAGCTAGACACACTGGGGGCTGATCAAGCTGGTAGCAGTAAAACCTGGACTGGATCACACTGCTGTGGGATAGGAGTCTGATTCCCAGCCCTGTGAGATACACATGGGGGGGGTTCAGAGGATTTTTTTCGGGGGCGTGGCGTTGATCCTTGAATCCTTTCAGGATGTGACCTCGTTGATCCAGTCCACCATCTTGGTGATCCGTGTGTAAACGCCGTAGAAATTGGGCCGGCCGCAACCGACCCCCCAGCTGACCACGCCCACCAGGAACCAGCGTCCGTTTGGCTCTTTGCAAACCAGCGGGCCTCCCGAGTCTCCCTGCAATACACAGAGTCACCACCAGGGGGCTGTCAATACACCGAGTCACCACCAGGGGGCTGTCAATACACCGAGTCACCACCAGGGGCTGTCAATACACTGAGTCACCACCAGGGGCTGTCAATACACCGAGTCACCACCAGGGGCTGTCAATACACCGAGTCACCACCAGGGGCTGTCAATACACTGAGTCACCACCAGGGGCTGTCAATACACTGAGTCACCACCAGGGGCTGTCAATACACTGAGTCACCACCAGGGGCTGTCAATACACGGAGTCACCACCAGGGGCTGTCAATACACCGAGTCACCACCAGGGGCTGTCAATACACCGAGTCACCACCAGGGGCTGTCAATACACTGAGTCACCACCAGGGGCTGTCAGTGAACAGAGTCACCACCAGGGGGCTGTCAGTAGACTAACTGGGGCAGCAGTGTGGAGTAGTGGTTAGGGCTCTGGACTCCTGACCGGAGGGTCGTGGGTTCAATCCCAGGTGGGGGACACTGCTGCTGTACCCTTGAGCAAGGTACTTTACCTAGATTGCTCCAGTGAAAACCCAACTGTATAAATGAGGTAATTGTATGTAAAAATAATGTGATATCTTGTAACAATTGAAAGTCGCCCTGGTTAAGGGCGTCTGCTAAGAAATAAATAATTAATAATAACTTTACTTTTGTTTTGGCTACAACCAAATAAACACCCTCCCTGATTGGCTGTTGAAGCCTTTGGAGCTGTCAGTCATTTGGCCAGCAACCAATGGTTGTTTTAAAAGGCCTGAAATGGGTGTAACGTCATCATTACATCACAGTTCATATCTGAACGATTTCTTAAACATTAGAGCTCTCTCTCTCTCTCTCTCTCTCTCTCTCTCTCTCTCTCTCTCTCTCTCTCTCTCTCTCTCTCTCTCTCTCTCTCTCTCTCTCTCTCTCTCTCCCCTCTCTCTCTCTCTGTCTCTCTCCCCTTTCTCTCTCTCTCTCTCTCCCTCTCTCCCTCCCTCTCTCCCTCCCTCTCTCTCCCTCTCTCTCTCTCTCTCTCTCTCTCTCTCTCTCTCTCTCTCTCTCTCTCTCTCTCTCTCTCTCTCTCTCTCTCTCTCACCTGACAGGCGTCTTTCTTCCCGTCTGGGTACCAGCAGAGCATCCTGGGAGATATCTTGTAGCGATCTGATTGGTTGCAGATATCCTGAGTGATCAAAGAGACGTCAACCTTCTGAAGCACGTTACTGACGGGGCCTGCGTGAGACAAACCGGACAGTCAACAAGGCTCCAGAGAGGGAGCAGGCGCTTGAAGGAGAGCACCACTAGATGGCGCTGTCTCCTCTATAAAGAGACTTCGGCTGACGTAAGGTAAGTGCACAGCTCTGGTCAAAGGTTTAGCATCACACTATACAATGAACTACAGCTCCCAGCATGCCTCTGCACCCGCGGCAATGGTGAGGCATGCTGGGAGCTGTAGTTCTTTATGTTGTGGTCTTCTGCGCCAATACAAACCTGTATTACAATACAGAACTACAGTTCCCAGCATGCCTCTGCACCCGCGGCAATGGTGAGGCATGCTGGGAGCTGTAGTTCTTATGCTGTGGTCTCGTGATCACAAGCGATACAGACCTCTATTACGATACATCATGTACAGCTGTGGACAAAAGTTTAGCAGCATCACCCTCTATATAGAATGAACTGATTCAGCTTCATAGAGTCCAATGAAAGCTGCTGAATAATGTTCCCTTGTTAACATATTGAATTCCACCCCTCTATATAGAATGAACTGATTCAGCTTCATAGAGTCCAATGAAAGCTGCTGAATAATGTTCCCTTGTTAACATATTGAATTCCACCCCTCTATATAGAATGAACTCCCTCAGCTTCATAGAGTCCAATGAAAGCTGCTGAATAATGTTCCCTTGTTAACATATTGAATTCCACCCCTCTATATAGAATGAACTCCCTCAGCTTCATAGAGTCCAATGAAAGCTGCTGAATAATGTTCCCTTGTTAACATATTGAATTCCACCCCTCTATATAGAATGAACTCCCTCAGCTTCATAGAGTCCAATGAAAGCTGCTGAATAATGTTCCCTTGTTAACATATTGAATTCCACCCCTCTATATAGAATGAACTCCCTCAGCTTCATAGAGTCCAATGAAAGCTGCTGAATAATGTTCCCTTGTTAACATATTGAATTCCACCCCCTCTATATAGAATGAACTCCCTCAGCTTCATAGAGTCCAATGAAAGCTGCTGAATAATGTTCCCTTGTTAACATATTGAATTCCACCCCCTCTATATAGAATGAACTCCCTCAGCTTCATAGAGTCCAATGAAAGCTGCTGAATAATGTTCCCTTGTTAACATATTGAATTCCACACCCTGATGGAGTGAGGAGAGGAGAGGAGGAGGGATAGAAGAGGGTGGAAGAGGAGGAGAGAGGAGAGAGAGGAGGAGAGAGAGGAGGAGGGATGGGCTACCAGGTACTTTATCTAAAAAGAAAAGATCTCTGTTTATGTATTTCAAAGTGGTCTGCTTCAGTTTTGCTCCCCAGGCTGGCCGGCTCGCTCACCCCCCTCTCCGGCGGATCCCCAGCCAGTCACCCAGCACTTGAACCCGGGCTGGAGGTGGTGGGTGCGGGCCGGGAGGCAGGCGGGCTGCGCCAGGGTGCTGGGGGCGACAGGACGGTCCAGCTGCAGCAGGGCCAGGTCGTAATCGTGGGACTCCTCGTCGTAGTAATGATGAGTCACGATCGCCTGCACTTTGAAGGGCTGCTCGATCCTACTGCTTCTGTTCAACAGAAACTTCCCCAGGTACACCGTCCAGACTGAGGCAGAGGCCAGGCTGAGGAGAGGAGAGGAGAGGGGGAGGAGGGGAGAGAAGAGAGGTGAGACACGATCGCCTGCACTTTGAAGGGCTGCTCGATCCGACTGCTTCTGTTCAACAGAAACTTCCCCAGGTACACCGTCCAGACTGAGGCAGAGGCCAGGCTGAGGAGAGAGGGAGGAGAGGAGGAGGAGGGAGGAGAGAGAAGAGAGGTGAGACACGATCGCCTGCACTTTGAAGGACTGCTCGATCCGACTGCTTCTGTTCAACAGAAACTTCCCCAGGTACACCGTCCAGACTGAGGCAGAGGCCAGGCTGAGGAGAGAGGAGGAGAGAGAGGAGGAGAGGAGAGGAGGAGGAGGAGGGGAGGGAGAGAAGAGAGGTGAGACACGATCGCCTGCACTTTGAAGGGCTGCTCGATCCGACTGCTTCTGTTCAACAGAAACTTCCCCAGGTACACCGTCCAGACTGAGGAAGAGGCGAGGCTGAGGAGAGGAGAGGAGAGGGAGGGAGGAGAGGGAGGGTGGAGAGAAGGAGGAGAGGAGGAGAGAGGGAGATGGGGTGAGGAGAGGGAGAGGAGAGATGGAGGCAGGAGAGGAGAGATGGGGTGACTATCACTGACACTTATCTGCTCTGTTATTGAATCGGATTTTGTCATATTCTTGTACTTGCTAGAACCAAAGTCATTGTATTTATCTTGCTATTAATTGTATTAATACTTGTACTGTGATTCTTGAGATGTGTTTTGTTTACGACTGTAAGTCAGCCCTGGACAAGGCGTCTGCTAAGAAATAAATTTAAAAAATAATACTAATAATAATAATAATAATAATAATAATAATAATAATAATAATAACACTGAACAGAGTACTTGCAGTAATTGTTATCTCCACTAGGGGCAGGTTGACGTGTTTGAGGCAGCAGACGACCGTACCTGTCGTCCTGGAAACAGTGAGCTGCCGACACGACCCAGCTCCGAGATCAGAGCCCCCGCACAGGTGCTGACCTCTGACCTGCAGGCTGGCTTGCCAAGGCCACTCCCCCTCGATGGAGTCGGCCCCGCCCACAATCCGACTGGAGATGTGCTGGAGCCCACAGTCTAGAAACAGCAAGAGAAAATCTGAGATTCAGAGACCCCCTCTACCAGAATCTGAGATTCAGAGACCCCTCTACCAGAATCTGAGATTCAGAGACCCCTCTACCAGAGAATCTGAGATTCAGAAACCCCTCTACCAGAGAATCTGAGATTCAGAGACCCCTCTACCAGAGAATCTGAGATTCAGAAACCCCTCTACCAGAATCTGAGATTCAGAGACCCCTCTACACAGAATCTGAGATTCAGAGACCCCTCTACCACAGAATCTGCGATTCAGAGACCCCCTCTACCACAGAATCTGCGATTCAGAGACCCCTCTACCACAGAATCTGAGATTCAGAGACCCCTCTACCAGAATCTGAGATTCAGAGACCCCTCTACACAGAATCTGAGATTCAGAGACCCCTCTACCAGAATCTGAGATTCAGAGACCCCCTCTACACAGAATCTGAGATTCAGAGACCCCCTCTACCACAGAATCTGCGATTCAGAGACCCCCTCTACCACAGAATCTGCGATTCAGAGACCCCCTCTACCCAGAATCTGAGTTTCAGAGACCCCCTCTACGCAGAATCTGAGATTCAGAGACCCACTCTACCATAGAATCTGAGATTCAGAGACCCCCTCTACCCCAGAATCTGAGATTCAGAGACCCCCTCTACCCCAGATTCTGAGATTCTCAATAACTTGAGCTGAATAATGTTAAGAGCCAGTTATTTCCTGACAATGGGAGAAGAGCTTCAAACAGATAGCTGGAGGACCGTGTGACATGTGACCTGCGCCTGCACCGCACCTCCTCCGCCACCAGGGGGCGGTAAAGACAAGAGACACACAACATACTTAATAATAATACAAATAATAATAGTAACATATCCCCTTTCGATCACGATTTTCAATTTTTTTTCAATTTTAAAGCAGTCTGCGTATGGAGTTCAAGATGTTGCTCTAACTTTGAAAAATAATACCATACATGCATTATAAAATAGATACACAGATAGGAAACTTAACATAGTGGTTTTCTATAAGCGCCATCTAGTGCACAGCTAGGGCATTGCCAGCGAAGGAAAAAGTGCTTTGTGGGCTAGATCAGGTAAAGTGGTTTTCTATTAGCGCCATCTAGTGCACAGCTAGGGCATTGCCAGCGAAGGAAAAAGTGCTTTGTGGGCTAGATCAGGTAAAGTGGTTTTCTATTAGCGCCATCTAGTGCACAGCTAGGGCATTGCCAGCGAAGGAAAAAGTGCTTTGTGGGCTAGATCAGGTAAAGTGGTTTTCTATTAGCGCCATCTAGTGCACAGCTAGGGTATTGCCAGCGAAGGAAAGCCGTCGATTTCTCACCGCAGTGCTTCTCGTCCGAGGAGTCCTTGCAGTCTGCAATGAAGTCACACTGCGCGTTGGGCTTCTTGATGCAGCTGCCGTCCGCACACAGGTATGTAAACTCTGTGCATTCGACACCTGATGCACAACGAGATCACATGATCATACACCCCTGACCCTTTACAATGCTTTCCTGTGCTTTACAAGACCTCTCTGTGCTTTACAATGCTTCCCTATGCTTTACCATACCTCTCTGTGCTTTACAATGCTTCCCTATGCTTTACCAGACCTCTCTGTGTTTACAATGCTTCCCTATGCTTTACCACACCTCTCTGTGCTTTACAATGCTTCCCTATGCTTTACCAGACCTCTCTGTGCTTTACAATGCTTCCCTATGCTTTACCACACCTCTTTGTGCTTTACAATGCTTCCCTATGCTTTACCATACCTCTCTGTGCTTTACAATGCTTCCCTATGCTTTACCAGACCTCTCTGTGCTTTACAATGCTTCCCTATGCTTTACCAGACCTCTCTGTGCTTTACAATGCTTCTCTATGCTTTACCACACCTCTCTGTGCTTTACAATGCTTCCCTATGCTTTACCAGACCTCTCTGTGCTTCATATGAAGGGTGATCTCTCACCGTCAGTGCAGTTGTCTTCGCCGGTTGCATTCAGGCAGTCTTGATGGTGATCACACAGCTTGTAATAATCCAGACACTGGCTGTCTTCAGGACAGCGGTACTGACCTGTGCAGACTGAGAGAGGGAGAGGGAGAGGAGAGGGGAGAGGAGAGAGGGAGAGAGGAGAGGAGAGGAGAGGGAGAGGAGAGAGGGGAGAGGAGAGAGAGGGAGGAGAGGAGGGGAGAGGAGAGGGAGGGGAGAGGAGAGGGAGGGGGAGAGGAGAGGGAGGGAGGGAGGGGAGAGGAGAGAGGGAGAGGAGAGAGAGGGAGGAGACAGAGGGGGAGAGGAGAGGGAGGGGGATGAGGAGAAGGGAGGGAGGGAGGGGGAGAGGGAGGGAGGAGAGGGCAGAGGAGAAGGGAGGTGAGAGAGGGAGAGATATTTAATTTAACATCATGTATTCAAAGAAACTACAAAATGATCTTGCTAAACAAACAAAAAAGTCTATACCAGAACCCATAATCGCAGTCCACTAGTGTTTCATGTTAGATTTCTGAAATGTCACATTTTTTCAACGTCAGTTTTGTGTTCAGTATCTGGAAAACTACAAAGCTGGTTGTGGAATTCAATATGTTAACAAGGGAACATTATTCAGCAGCTTTCATTGGACTCTATGAAGCTGAGGGAGTTCATTCTATATAGAGGGGTGGAATTCAATATGTTAACAAGGGAACATTATTCAGCAGCTTTCATTGGACTCTATGAAGCTGAGGGAGTTCATTCTATATAGAGGGGTGGAATTCAATATGTTAACAAGGGAACATTATTCAGCAGCTTTCATTGGACTCTATGAAGCTGAGGGAGTTCATTCTATATAGAGGGGTGGAATTCAATATGTTAACAAGGGAACATTATTCAGCAGCTTTCATTGGACTCTATGAAGCTGAGGGAGTTCATTCTATATAGAGGGGTGGAATTCAATATGTTAACAAGGGAACATTATTCAGCAGCTTTCATTGGACTCTATGAAGCTGAGGGAGTTCATTCTATATAGAGGGGTGGAATTCAATATGTTAACAAGGGAACATTATTCAGCAGCTTTCATTGGACTCTATGAAGCTGAGGGAGTTCATTCTATATAGAGGGGTGGAATTCAATATGTTAACAAGGGAACATTATTCAGCAGCTTTCATTGGACTCTATGAAGCTGAGGGAGTTCATTCTATATAGAGGGGTGGAATTCAATATGTTAACAAGGGAACATTATTCAGCAGCTTTCATTGGACTCTATGAAGCTGAGGAGTTCATTCTATATAGAGGGGGTGGAATTCAATATGTTAACAAGGGAACATTATTCAGCAGCTTTCATTGGACTCTATGAAGCTGAGGGAGTTCATTCTATATAGAGGGGGTGGAATTCAATATGTTAACAAGGGAACATTATTCAGCAGCTTTCATTGGACTCTATGATGCTGAATCAGTTCATTCTATATAGAGGGTGATGCTGCTAAACTTTTGTCCACAGCTGTACATGATGTATTGTAATAGAGGTCTGTATCGCTTGTGATACGAGACCACAGCATAAAGAACTACAGCTCCCAGCATGCCTCACCATGGCCGCGGGTACAGAGGCATGCTGGGAGCTGTAGTTCATTCTATAGGGTGCTGTGGAGTGGGTTTTGTCTCCAGTCTCTCACCACAGTTCCTCTCGTCCAGTTCGTTGGGACAGTCCGTTATTCCGTCACAGGAGGGGACGCACAAACCGTTCAGCGAGCACAGGAACTGTCCCGGACAAGCTACCGAAAAAACAGGACACACCCACACCCCATTATAAACTAGGATGGGACTCAAGCGCCGATGGAGCAAGCTTTCTTTACATGATGCATCGTAATAGAGGTCTGTATCCAGCATAAAGAACTACAGCTCCCAGCATGCCTCACCATTGCTGCAGGTGCAGAGGCATGCTGGGAGCCGTAGTCCTAGCCAGCAAGTTCTTTATATAGAGGGTGATGCTGCTAAACTTTTGCCCACAGCTGTACATGATGTATCGTAATAGAGGTCTGTATCGCTTGTGATACGAGACCACAGCATAAAGAACTACAGCTCCCAGCATGCCTCACCATTGCCGCGGGTGCAGAGGCATGCTGGGAGCCGTAGTTCATTCTACAGGGCGATGTTCCCCTGGATCCCAAATCGCTCAACACACACACACACACACACACACAGACACACAGAACAAACACACACACAGAACAAAGACAGACAGATGGACACACACAGAACAGACACAGAGACTTACACACATGCACACACACACACAGCAGACACACACACAAAGACACTGAACACACACACACACAGAATAGAGACAGACAGACACACACACACACAAAGACAGAACAAACACACAGACACACACAAACACATCAACACACACACACAGGAGGCTGTGTGGTCCAGTGGTTAAAGAAAAGGGCTTGTAACCAGGAGGTCCCTGGTTCAAATCCCACCTCAGCCACTGACTCACTGTGTGACCCTGAGCAAGTCACTTCACCTCCTTGTGCTCCGTCTTTTGGGTGAGACGTAGTTGTAAGTGACTCTGCAGCTGATGCATAGTTCACACACCCTAGTCTCTGTAAGTCGCCTTGGATAAAGACGTCTGCTAAATAAACACATAATAATAATAATAATAATAATAATAATAATAATAATAATAATAATAATAATAATAATAATAATAATAATGACACACAGAACAAACACACACAAATAAATAAATAAAATGAAGTCTCAGCTCAACTCACGATCTGATTGGTTGAAGAGGCTGTAATGAACTATGACCCCGGGACCGGTCAGTGAGATCTGTGATGTCATCGTCAGTGTGACGGTCAGAGAGACGGCGTGAATTCGCTCAGCATAGGGCTGGAGAATTCGACTTCCACACAGCCTGACCCCAAACAAACACACTGTTAGAAAACATGTCCCCAGCATAGGGAAGCACAGAGAGGTCTGGTAAAGCATAGGGAAGCATTGTAAAGCACAGAGAGGTCTGGTAAAGCATAGGGAAGCATTGTAAAGCACAGAGAGGTCTGGTAAAGCATAGGGAAGCATTGTAAAGCACAGAGAGGTCTGGTAAAGCATAGGGAAGCATTGTAAAGCACAGAGAGGTCTGGTAAAGCATAGGGAAGCATTGTAAAGCACAGAGAGGTCTGGTAAAGCATAGGGAAGCATTGTAAAGCACAGAGAGGTCTGGTAAAGCATAGGGAAGCATTGTAAAAGCACAGAGAGGTCTGGTAAAGCATAGGGAAGCATTGTAAAGCACAGAGAGGTCTGGTAAAGCATAGGGAAGCATTGTAAAGCACAGAGAGGTCTGGTAAAGCATAGGGAAGCATTGTAAAGCACAGAGAGGTCTGGTAAAGCATAGGGAAGCATTGTAAAGCACAGAGAGGTCTGGTAAAGCATATTAAAAGAATCAGCATGAACTAACCCTTCTAAAAGTGCCCCATAGTAAAAGCACAGCACAGTGTAATAAAGCCCAGTGAAAGCGTTGCCAGAGATCTGATCTGAAGTGCAGGGATTGTAATTCTGACCCGTCTCCTCACCTCCTGTTCTGCACCGTCCACTGGCCCTGGGTGCAAGCCTGGTTGTAGTTGGCTCTGCCCAGCTCATAACCTTCGAACCACAGAGTCAAGCCATACTGCAGGGAGGGGAGCTGAGAACGAGAGAGGCACAGAGCAACAGTGTGATCACTGACCCTGCCTTTAGAGAGCTCTCGAACCCATTCTCTCACCTCTGATTAGCTTTATTAACAGTATCGCTGGCCCCTCCCTTTAAAGGAGCGCTGACCATCTTTAAAATCCATTCTCTCACCTCTTATTAGCTTTATTAACAGCATCGCTGGTCCCTCCCTGTAAAGGAGCGCTGACCATCTTTAAAATCCATTCTCTCACCTCTGATTAGCTTTATTAACAGTATCGCTGGTCCCTCCCTTTAGAGGAGCGCTGACCATCTTTAAAATCCATTCTCTCACCTCTTATTAGCTTTATTAACAGTATCGCTGGTCCCTCCCTTTAAAGGAGCGCTGACCATCTTTAAAATCCATTCTCTCACCTCTTATTAGCTTTATTAACAGCATCGCTGGTCCCTCCCTGTAAAGGAGCACTGACCATCTTTAAAATCCATTCTCTCACCTCTGATTAGCTTTATTAACAGTATCGCTGGTCCCTCCCTTTAAAGGGCTGACCATCTTTAAAATCCATTCTCTCACCTCTTATTAGCTTTATTAACAGTATCGCTGGTCCCTCCCTTTAAAGGAGCTGACCATCTTTAAAATCCATTCTCTCACCTCTTATTAGCTTTATTAACAGTATCGCTGGTCCCTCCCTTTAAAGGAGCTGACCATCTTTAAAATCCATTCTCTCACCTCTTATTAGCTTTATTAACAGTATCGCTGGTCCCTCCCTTTAGAGGAGTGCTGACCATCTTTAAAATCCATTCTCTCACCTCTTATTAACATTGGCACATCATTTCTGACACAGCATAGCTCATTGTAGTTAAAGAACTACAGCTCCCAGCATGCCTAACCATTGCTGCGGGCGCAGAGGCATGCTGGGAGCCGTAGTTCATTCTACAGGGCGATGTTGACGTTTGCCCACAGCTGTGTGTTTCAGTGACATTTGAAGGTTCTTATCGTTTCAAGTGTCATTAAAGGAACAGAAAGAAGGGGCGGGATTTGTTGCCGCGGTGACTGGCTTTTCTTTATCAATTGTTTTGCCCAACAGGAAACTCAGTTTTACACAGACAGTCACAAAGACTTTCTGATGAGCTTTATTAGCAGCATCCCTGGCCTCTGGGTTCGCTGGAGTTTTAAGTACTTACAGTGAAAGTCCAGCTGCAGTGTGTGTCTGGAGGATAGTAGCTAGGATAGTGAGGGGTGCTGAAATTGCCTTGGATCCCGTCCCTGTCCTGCAAAGTGAAATTGGCATCACAGGCTGAAAAAAGAGAAAAAAAAAAATTATCCATCTGAAAAGCGACATCATTCAAACCTGTGTAGTTCTTCTTCTCCCCAGAGGTGGCGCAAAACCCAAAGTCTATCTCCAGGGCTGGGAATCAGACTCCCGCTGCACAGCAGTGTGATCCAGTCCTGGTTTCACTAGGACTTTAATAATAAGACACACCTGAGCTTGTTAGCTAGACACACTGGGGGCTGATCAAGCTGGTAGCAGTAAAACCTGGACTGGATCACACTGCTGTGGGATAGGAGTCTGATTCCCTCCCTGATCTCTCTGTCTAAATATCCCACAGTTCCCAGCAATATCCTGTAGCTCTCTTCACTATAAAATCAGCTACAAACCTCCTTCAACCAAAGTCTATCTACAGGGCTGGGAATCAGACTCCGCTGCACAGCAGTGTGATCCAGTCCTGGTTTCACTAGGAGTTTAATAATAAGACACACCTGAGCTTGTTAGCTAGACACACTGGGGGCTGATCAAGCTGGTAGCAGTAAAACCTGGACTGGATCACACTGCTGTGGGATAGGAGTCTGATTCCCATCCCTGATCTCTCTGTCTAAATATCCCACAGTTCCCAGCAATATCCTGTAGCTCTCTTCACTATAAAATCAGCTACAAACCTCCTTCAACCAAAGTCTATCTACAGGGCTGGGAATCAGACTCCCGCTGCACAGCAGTGTGATCCAGTCCTGGTTTCACTAGGAGTTTAATAATAAGACACACCTGAGCTTGTTAGCTAGACACACTGGGGGCTGATCAAGCTGGTAGCAGTAAAACCTGGACTGGATCACACTGCTGTGGGATAGGAGTCTGATTCCCATCCCTGATCTCTCTGTCTAAATATCCCACCGCTACCACCAATATCCTGCAGCTCTGAGCTCAGTAAACGGGCTGTGGGTGTTTGTAATGCTCACCTGTGCTGGGCAGAGACTGGGCAGACAGAGAGAAGGGATCGTAGTAGCTGTACTGCCCTTGCTTCCACACCACTGACATCACCCTCCCGGAAGATACCAACTCGACCACCGACTCCTGACGGCTGCACCCATACAGAGAGAGAGAGAGAGAGAGAGAGAGAGAGAGAGGACTGAACCATTAGAGGCAGGAAAAGGGGGGTCGACTGGACAGATTGACCGCTATCGGTTTGTCGTCAGTGAGATGACAGCTGTCCTGTCCTTTAAGCAGGCTTGCTACTATTTGGATTTTAATTTGCTAATCCGACGTTTATTTAAGAAATAATTTATTTTTTCATCTTTATTTTTCAATTCAAGCCTGTTTATGAGAGACAGATTCACTGCTGTTGGTTTGTATGAGTGACAGACGTCCTGTCCTGTGAGAGACTCTTACGAGGTGATTAGTTTGCCCTCGTCTGGAGAGAGGGAGTCATAGACGGCTAACCGGTCCCAACACTCGGGCAGGGCCCATTCCAGCCGCAGCTTGACCAGCTGACCGGCGGGGGCCGCGATGTGCCACAGGCAGCTGGACCGGAGCGAGTCGGGGCCCTGGAGGGAGGTGAGCACCCCGACACGGACCGAGGAGTACCGATAGCAACCTGGAGAGAGAGAGAGAGAGAGAGAGAGAGAGAGAGAGAGAGAGAGAGAGAGAGAGAGAGAGGCAACGATTACACACTGACACAGACTTCTAGTGGAAACGTTTGCCGTTGAATTTACACTGAAGACGCTGAGAAAGACTTCTAGTGGAAACGTTTGCCATTGAATTTACACTGAAGACGCTGAGAAAGACTTCTAGTGGAAACGTTTGCCATTGAATTTACACTGAAGACGCTGAGAAAGACTTCTAGTGGAAACGTTTGCCATTGAATTTACACTGAAGACGCTGAGAAAGACTTCTAGTGGAAACGTTTGCCATTGAATTTACACTGAAGACGCTGAGAAAGACTTCTAGTGGAAACGTTTGCCATTGAATTTACACTGAAGACGCTGAGAGAGACTTCTAGTGGAAACGTTTGCCATTGAATTTACACTGAAGACGCTGAGAGAGACTTCTAGTGGAAACGTTTGCCATTGAATTTACACTGAAGACGCTGAGAGAGACTTCTAGTGGAAACGTTTGCCATTGAATTTACACTGAAGACGCTGAGAGAGACTTCTAGTGGAAACGTTTGCCATTGAATTTACACTGAAGACGCTGAGAAAGACTTCTAGTGGAAACGTTTGCCATTGAATTTACACTGAAGACGCTGAGAGAGACTTCTAGTGGAAGCGTTTGCCATTGAATTTACACTGAAGACGCTGAGAGAGACTTCTAGTGGAAACGTTTGCCATTGAATTTACACTGAAGACGCTGAGAAAGACTTCTAGTGGAAACGTTTGCCATTGAATTTACACTGAAGACGCTGAGAGAGACTTCTAGTGGAAACGTTTGCCATTGAATTTACACTGAAGACGCTGAGAGAGACTTCTAGTGGAAACGTTTGCCATTGAATTTACACTGAAGACGCTGAGAGAGACTTCTAGTGGAAACGTTTGCCATTGAATTTACACTGAAGACGCTGAGAAAGACTTCTAGTGGAAACGTTTGCCATTGAATTTACACTGAAGACGCTGAGAAAGACTTCTAGTGGAAGCGTTTGCCATTGAATTTACACTGAAGACGCTGAGAAAGACTTCTAGTGGAAACGTTTGCCATTGAATTTACACTGAAGACGCTGAGAGAGACTTCTAGTGGAAGCGTTTGCCATTGAATTTACACTGAAGACGCTGAGAGAGACTTCTAGTGGAAGCGTTTGCCATTGAATTTACACTGAAGACGCTGAGAAAGACTTCTAGTGGAAGCGTTTGCCATTGAATTTACACTGAAGACGCTGAGAAAGACTTCTAGTGGAAACGTTTGCCATTGAATTTACACTGAAGACGCTGAGAAAGACTTCTAGTGGAAACGTTTGCCATTGAATTTACACTGAAGACGCTGAGAAAGACTTCTAGTGGAAACGTTTGCCATTGAATTTACACTGAAGACGCTGAGAAAGACTTCTAGTGGAAACGTTTGCCATTGAATTTACACTGAAGACGCTGAGAAAGACTTCTAGTGGAAACGTTTGCCATTGAATTTACACTGAAGACGCTGAGAAAGACTTCTAGTGGAAACGTTTGCCATTGAATTTACACTGAAGACGCTGAGAAAGACTTCTAGTGGAAGCGTTTGCCATTGAATTTACACTGAAGACGCTGAGAAAGACTTCTAGTGGAAACGTTTGCCATTGAATTTACACTGAAGACGCTGAGAAAGACTTCTAGTGGAAACGTTTGCCATTGAATTTACACTGAAGACGCTGAGAAAGACTTCTAGTGGAAACGTTTGCCATTGAATTTACACTGAAGACGCTGAGAGAGACTTCTAGTGGAAACGTTTGCCATTGAATTTACACTGAAGACGCTGAGAAAGACTTCTAGTGGAAACGTTTGCCATTGAATTTACACTGAAGACGCTGAGAAAGACTTCTAGTGGAAACGTTTGCCATTGAATTTACACTGAAGACGCTGAGAGAGACTTCTAGTGGAAACGTTTGCCATTGAATTTACACTGAAGACGCTGAGAAAGACTTCTAGTGGAAACGTTTGCCATTGAATTTACACTGAAGACGCTGAGAGAGACTTCTAGTGGAAACGTTTGCCATTGAATTTACACTGAAGACGCTGAGAAAGACTTCTAGTGGAAACGTTTGCCATTGAATTTACACTGAAGACGCTGAGAAAGACTTCTAGTGGAAACGTTTGCCATTGAATTTACACTGAAGACGCTGAGAGAGACTTCTAGTGGAAACGTTTGCCATTGAATTTACACTGAAGACGCTGAGAAAGACTTCTAGTGGAAACGTTTGCCATTGAATTTACACTGAAGACGCTGAGAGAGACTTCTAGTGGAAACGTTTGCCATTGAATTTACACTGAAGACGCTGAGAAAGACTTCTAGTGGAAACGTTTGCCATTGAATTTACACTGAAGACGCTGAGAAAGACTTCTAGTGGAAACGTTTGCCATTGAATTTACACTGAAGACGCTGAGAAAGACTTCTAGTGGAAACGTTTGCCATTGAATTTACACTGAAGACGCTGAGAAAGACTTCTAGTGGAAACGTTTGCCATTGAATTTACACTGAAGACGCTGAGAAAGACTTCTAGTGGAAACGTTTGCCATTGAATTTACACTGAAGACGCTGAGAAAGACTTCTAGTGGAAACGTTTGCCATTGAATTTACACTGAAGACGCTGAGAGAGACTTCTAGTGGAAACGTTTGCCATTGAATTTACACTGAAGACGCTGAGAGAGACTTCTAGTGGAAACGTTTGCCATTGAATTTACACTGAAGACGCTGAGAGAGAAGATTTAAGATGTTTTCATACTGAATGTGGCTTTCATGGCATCGATGGCTTTAGCACCCGATTCTGTAGAAGAAATAAAAAGAATAATTAATAATAATAATAATAATAATAATAATAATAATAATAATAATAATAATAAATCAAAAATATAAAATTGCTTAAAAACAAGCTTTAAAAAAACTTTTTAAAAAATATTTTACCACTTTATTTATTTTATCATAATTTTACTAATTTTAAAAAAAATAGCAAATATTAAAACATACAAAATAAAAAATCAAATTATATAATGTGTGTGTGTGTGTATGTATACTATATATATATATTTATTTATTATTCAAACTTCATTATGTTACTACTTGTAATGTTGTTTTAAAAACACACACAGCTTGAAAATATATATATATATTTTTATATACTTTCCAGTGTTGTTTTAAACATGTTCGTTCGTGTTGTTTCCTGTCTGGCTCGCCAGCCTCACCTGTGATGTTGAGAGAGTCTCTCTCGATGATGTACTCCCCCTGCTGGTAGGCTGTGGTACTGCCGCCGCTGCCTCCCACACCCTGCAGCAGCGTGTCAGTGACGGAGCCCGCAGTCACCCTGTCAGCCAGGCTCTGAGGCACCGATAGGACCAGCCAGCAGTAACACAGGAGACTGCCTTCCTGTAGAGTCACACACACACACACACACACAGTGCAGCAAAACATGTCTCAGCCAGCCTCTGTACAAACCAGCATTCTGTGCTTTACAATGCTTCCCTATGCTTTACCAGACCTCTCTGTGCTTTACAATGCTTCCCTATGCTTTACCAGACCTCTCTGTGCTTTACAATGCTTCCCTATGCTTTACCAGACCTCTCTGTGCTTTACAATGCTTCCCTATGCTTTACCAGACCTCTCTGTGCTTTACAATGCTTCCCTATGCTTTACCAGACCTCTCTGTGCTTTACAATGCTTCCCTATGCTTTACCAGACCTCTCTGTGCTTTACAATGCTTCCCTATGCTTTACCAGACCTCTCTGTGCTTTACAATGCTTCCCTATGCTTTACCAGACCTCTCTGTGCTTTACAATGCTTCCCTATGCTTTACCAGACCTCTCTGTGCTTTACAATGCTTCCCTATGCTTTACCAGACCTCTCTGTGCTTTACAATGCTTCCCTATGCTTTACCAGACCTCTCTGTGCTTTACAATGCTTCCCTATGCTTTACCAGACCTCTCTGTGCTTTACAATGCTTCCCTATGCTTTACCAGACCTCTCTGTGCTTTACAATGCTTCCCTGTGCTTTACCAGACCTCTCTGTGCTTTACAAAGAAAGTCAGAGGAGACGTCTTACCCAAAAGCAAAGACTGTGGTTGAATTGTAGTACCAGGAGAGATCGGAGGCTTTCAGGATCTTCTCTAACTAGCAGAGAGACAGAGAGACAGACACATTGTCCCATCAGTGTAATACAGAACCATTGCAGTGCCGCTGTCTGTCTGTCTGCCATTGAAGATCATTGAGGGTATAGTTAGCACACTGTGGTCCCATTCTACCAGCCTCACCCCATTGTAGCTGCCCTATACTTGTGCTACCATTGCCCCCTCAGTGTAATACAGAACCATTGCAGTGCCGCTGTCTGTCTGTCTGCCATTGAAGATCATTGAGGGTATAGTTAGCACACTGTGGTCCCATTCTACCAGCCTCACCCCATTGTAGCTGCCCTATACTTGTGCTACCATTGCCCCTCAGTGTAATACAGAACCATTGCAGTGCCGCTGTCTGTCTGCCATTAAAGATCATTCAGGAGTTTGGAACCTCACCACATCCTGGACTTTGCTTGCTTCTGTTTTGAAGGCGGTTGACTCTCGTCTGGTGAGCTCCAGGCTGAAGTCTCGGTTGTTTATTGCAAACCTCACTGTGTAGTACTGGGTGACTCTGGGCTCCAGCAGCTTGAGTCTGTGATCTACACCAGAAAACACACGATTTTAAAAAATACTAAAGCATCAATTTTGTCAAAGCTGACACTCTGGGATCCTTCAAGAAGCTGCTTGATGAGATTCTGGGATCAATAAGCTACTAACAACCAAACGAGCAAGATGGGCCAAATGGGGCCTCCTCTCGTTTGTAAACTTTCTTATGTTCTTGTTATCCAATGTCATTTTGAATTGTTTTTTTTTTTTACATTTCCCCTCTCTCTCCTGACTATTTTAACGCTGTTTCGCTTCAGTCAGTGTGAGCGGTTCTGTTTTCCTCCAGTATTGAGTTTGGATCGTTTTTAAAACCTGTCTTCGCCTGCCTTTGAGAAGCTCAGCTGCAGAATCCTAACAGCCGGGCCTCCGAACTGAACTCACTTTGTTCAAATCATGTGACAGCCTTTTCAGCTGGCCCCGCCCACTCTGCATTCATCCAAACAGAGAGAGCGAGAGGAGAGTGGGCGGGGCTGAGAGTGGGCGGGGCTGGCTGAGCTGTCATCGCAGGATCTGATTGGACGGAGGGAAGGCTGACTGGCAGTTAGGATTCTCCAGATAAACTCAAAGCATCAAAGGCGGGTAAAACCAGATATTAAAAATGATCAGAACTCAATATTGGAGGAAACCAGAACCACTCAGACTGACCGAAAAAAGTACCAAAATCCAATAAAATCAAATGTTCCTTTTGAAATGTTCCTGCGTTTTTATGACTAAATATACACGTGTGTTAAACATACAGGACTAGCTTACAAACAGACAGACTGGTTCTGTGTTTTTTCATTGTGTATTGTGCTGTTTGCAGGGCTGTTGCCAAGTGACACCAACTTCCTGTCTGACAGTCCAATGAAGACCACACCCTCTCTCCGGGGCCTTGCGGTCACCCTGGTAACAGCAAGGCCTGTTTTGAGTTTCGTTTACCTCAGAGGCCTGGCGGTTGCTAGGGTTACACCTGGCCCTTTCAGAGAATTGTAAACAACTAATTCTTAATATATATATATATATATATATATATATATATATATATATATATATATATATATATATATATATATATAAATGTCTACACAGCTGAAGAAAAGCTAATAAGAGGTAATGGATTTTAAAGATGGTCAGCGTCCTTTAAAGGGAGGGACCAGCGATACTGTTAATAAAGCTAATAAGAGGTGAGAGAATGGATTTTAAAGATGGTCAGCGCTCCTTTAAAGGGAGGGACCAGCGATACTGTTAATAAAGCTAATAAGAGGTGAGAGAATGGATTTTAAAGATGGTCAGCTCCTTTAAAGGGAGGGACCAGCGATACTGTTAATAAAGCTAATAAGAGGTGAGAGAATGGATTTTAAAGATGGTCAGCTCCTTTAAAGGGAGGGACCAGCGATACTGTTAATAAAGCTAATAAGAGGTGAGAGAATGGATTTTAAAGATGGTCAGCGCTCCTTTAAAGGGAGGGACCAGCGATACTGTTAATAAAGCTAATAAGAGGTGAGAGAATGGATTTTAAAGATGGTCAGCTCCTTTAAAGGGAGGGCCAGCGATACTGTTAATAAAGCTAATAAGAGGTGAGAGAATGGATTTTAAAGATGGTCAGCGCTCCTTTAAAGGGAGGGACCAGCGATACTGTTAATAAAGCTAATAAGAGGTGAGAGAATGGATTTTAAAGATGGTCAGCGCTCCTTTAAAGGGAGGGACCAGCGATACTGTTAATAAAGCTAATAAGAGGTGAGAGAATGGATTTTAAAGATGGTCAGCGTCCTTTAAAGGGAGGGACCAGCGATACTGTTAATAAAGCTAATAAGAGGTGAGAGAATGGATTTTAAAGATGGTCAGCGCTCCTTTAAAGGGAGGGACCAGCGATACTGTTAATAAAGCTAATAAGAGGTGAGAGAATGGATTTTAAAGATGGTCAGCGCTCCTTTAAAGGGAGGGACCAGCGATACTGTTAATAAAGCTAATAAGAGGTGAGAGAATGGATTTTAAAGATGGTCAGCCTCCTTTAAAGGGAGGGCCAGCGATACTGTTAATAAAGCTAATAAGAGGTGAGAGAATGGATTTTAAAGATGGTCAGCGCTCCTTTAAAGGGAGGGACCAGCGATACTGTTAATAAAGCTAATAAGAGGTGAGAGAATGGATTTTAAAGATGGTCAGCGCTCCTTTAAAGGGAGGGACCAGCGATACTGTTAATAAAGCTAATAAGAGGTGAGAGAATGGATTTTAAAGATGGTCAGCGCTCCTTTAAAGGGAGGGACCAGCGATACTGTTAATAAAGCTAATAAGAGGTGAGAGAATGGATTTTAAAGATGGTCAGCGCTCCTTTAAAGGGAGGGACCAGCGATACTGTTAATAAAGCTAATAAGAGGTGAGAGAATGGATTTTAAAGATGGTCAGCGCTCCTTTAAAGGGAGGGACCAGCGATACTGTTAATAAAGCTAATAAGAGGTGAGAGAATGGATTTTAAAGATGGTCAGCGCTCCTTTAAAGGGAGGGACCAGCGATACTGTTAATAAAGCTAATAAGAGGTGAGAGAATGGATTTTAAAGATGGTCAGCGCTCCTTTAAAGGGAGGGACCAGCGATACTGTTAATAAAGCTAATAAGAGGTGAGAGAATGGATTTTAAAGATGGTCAGCGCTCCTTTAAAGGGAGGGACCAGCGATACTGTTAATAAAGCTAATAAGAGGTGAGAGAATGGATTTTAAAGATGGTCAGCGCTCCTTTAAAGGGAGGGACCAGCGATACTGTTAATAAAGCTAATAAGAGGTGAGAGAATGGATTTTAAAGATGGTCAGCGCTCCTTTAAAGGGAGGGACCAGCGATACTGTTAATAAAGCTAATAAGAGGTGAGAGAATGGATTTTAAAGATGGTCAGCGCTCCTTTAAAGGGAGGGACCAGCGATACTGTTAATAAAGCTAATAAGAGGTGAGAGAATGGATTTTAAAGATGGTCAGCGCTCCTTTAAAGGGAGGGACCAGCGATACTGTTAATAAAGCTAATAAGAGGTGAGAGAATGGATTTTAAAGATGGTCAGCGCTCCTTTAAAGGGAGGGACCAGCGATACTGTTAATAAAGCTAATAAGAGGTGAGAGAATGGATTTTAAAGATGGTCAGCGCTCCTTTAAAGGGAGGGACCAGCGATACTGTTAATAAAGCTAATAAGAGGTGAGAGAATGGATTTTAAAGATGGTCAGCGCTCCTTTAAAGGGAGGGACCAGCGATACTGTTAATAAAGCTAATAAGAGGTGAGAGAATGGATTTTAAAGATGGTCAGCGCTCCTTTAAAGGGAGGGACCAGCGATACTGTTAATAAAGCTAATAAGAGGTGAGAGAATGGATTTTAAAGATGGTCAGCGCTCCTTTAAAGGGAGGGACCAGCGATACTGTTAATAAAGCTAATAAGAGGTGAGAGAATGGATTTTAAAGATGGTCAGCGCTCCTTTAAAGGGAGGGACCAGCGATACTGTTAATAAAGCTAATAAGAGGTGAGAGAATGGATTTTAAAGATGGTCAGCGCTCCTTTAAAGGGAGGGACCAGCGATACTGTTAATAAAGCTAATAAGAGGTGAGAGAATGGATTTTAAAGATGGTCAGCGCTCCTTTAAAGGGAGGGACCAGCGATACTGTTAATAAAGCTAATAAGAGGTGAGAGAATGGATTTTAAAGATGGTCAGCGCTCCTTTAAAGGGAGGGACCAGCGATACTGTTAATAAAGCTAATAAGAGGTGAGAGAATGGATTTTAAAGATGGTCAGCGCTCCTTTAAAGGGAGGGGCCAGCGATACTGTTAATAAAGCTAATAAGAGGTGAGAGAATGGATTTTAAAGATGGTCAGCGCTCCTTTATGATAAAAAAAAACGTAATTTGTTCCTACCTAAAATGTACCATGCCAGGGCTCCGCCCCCAGCCAGCAACAGAACGATTGCAATTGGCAGGATCACCTGACATATCCTCTGTAGCCCCGCCCAGGTTTTGGTTGTGGGAGGGGCCTTGTTTTTAGGGTGTGAGTTAATTGCCTAGAAGAGAGAGAGAGAGATACAGGCAGTGAATCAGTCCCATGCTGTGCTATTGACAGTGCTATAGCAGGTGAATCAGTCCCATGCTGTGCTATTGACAGTGCTATAGCAGGTGAATCAGCCCCATGCTGTGCTATTGACAGTGCTATAGCAGGTGAATCAGTCCCATGCTGTGCTATTGACAGTGCTATAGCAGGTGAATCAGTCCCATGCTGTGCTATTGACAGTGCTATAGCAGGTGAATCAGTCCCATGCTGTGCTATTGACAGTGCTATAGCAGGTGAATCAGTCCCATGCTGTGCTATTGACAGTGCTATAGCAGGTGAATCAGTCCCATGCTGTGCTATTGACAGTGCTATAGCAGGTGAATCAGTCCCATGCTGTGCTATTGACAGTGCTATAGCAGGTGAATCAGTCCCATGCTGTGCTATTGACAGTGCTATAGCAGGTGAATCAGTCCCATGCTGTGCTATTGACAGTGCTATAGCAGGTGAATCAGTCCCATGCTGTGCTATTGACAGTGCTATAGCAGGTGAATCAGTCCCATGCTGTGCTATTGACAGTGCTATAGCAGGTGAATCAGTCCCATGCTGTGCTATTGACAGTGCTATAGCAGGTGAATCAGTCCCATGCTGTGCTATTGACAGTGCTATAGCAGGTGAATCAGTCCCATGCTGTGCTATTGACAGTGCTATAGCAGGTGAATCAGTCCCATGCTGTGCTATTGACAGTGCTATAGCAGGTGAATCAGTCCCATGCTGTGCTATTGACAGTGCTATAGCAGGTGAATCAGTCCCATGCTGTGCTATTGACAGTGCTATAGCAGGTGAATCAGTCCCATGCTGTGCTATTGACAGTGCTATAGCAGGTGAATCAGTCCCATGCTGTGCTATTGACAGTGCTATAGCAGGTGAATCAGTCCCATGCTGTGCTATTGACAGTGCTATAGCAGGTGAATCAGTCCCATGGTAAGCACATTTTATAGATTTATTAATAGTCAGGGTGCGGGTTTTGAAGCAATGGTTTTGTTAAAAATAAAACTAAAAAGAAAACATCTCTTGGCAGCTTTAGAATTGTTTCAAAATCGATTCAACAAGACCTTCGTTTCTGTTGGGCAATCTTCATCGTATCGTATTCTGAAATAAACTAGTATTCAATTCAAACCACACCAACAGACAGAAACATGCAAGAGAAATCAAATTTTGGGAGTTTGATCTAGTGTAGTAGGCAATATGACGTCACTACCTCAATGTATAATAATAATAATAATAATAATAATAATAATAATAATAATAATAATAATAATTGTTATAATAATAATAATGAACTCACGGTCCTCTCGTCCAAAATTCAGCGCGAGTCGACATATCTTACAATAAGCGCCACCACACATGACGTCGTAATTATATAATAATAATAATTATTATTATAAAACTCACTTTCCCACAATGTTGATTCGTCTGATCTTCCCAGACTCCTAAATCCGCGGCTCCATTTTGCAGCGTCATCGTTTTAATTTATTTATTGTTGTCAAAAAGCACATTTATTAAACCTGCAAGTTCATCGATGTATAATATTAATATTATTATTATTAATTTTATTATTATTATTATTTATTTCTTAGCAGGCGCCCTTATCCTTATATTAGCCTGGTTTGAGAGACCAGACGGACTCCCAAATAAATGAAACAGTTATCTTAAAACGAAAAATCTGTTAACTCTGTCGAAGGTCAACGCGGATCAATATTTAACTTCGTGTCACGTTGTGTAGATTACAAACTTACAAAAGCAGGAGACTTTCTTTCTACTCAAAGTGACATCAAATTAAATTTATGGTCAGTTTCTGTAACAATGAATGATATCAAATTGTTAAGAAATATCATTTTACTCCAGCCGATAAATCTAGTTTAGTTTGTAATTTATCAATACCGCCAACATCATATTAAAACGGACTAGCCTCTATTATTATTATTATTATTATTATTATTATTATTATTATTATTATTTCTTAGCAGACGCCCTTATCCAGGGTGACTTACAATCGTAAGGAAATACATTTCAAGTATCACAGTACAAGTGATAATACAAAGCGTAAAAAGCCTATTAGTTTTATCTTAGTTAAGCCTAATAACTAATATAAAATATATACTAATTGAAAGTATTAAGTATTTATTTTTTTAATTAACTTTTAAAATAAATCTCAAAGGAACCGCAATTCATTAGCCTACCCTTGTTATTTTTTTTAATGCCTAAAAATTACGAAACAATGTCAGATAAATTCGACCAGAAAATAAAAATTAAAATCTCTCTCTCTCTCTCTCCTCCCTCTCTCTCTCTCTCTCCTCCTCTCTCTCTCTCTCTCTCTCTCTCACACACAAACTATAGTAAACGCGTATTGAAAATTTGAACAAAAACGAATACTAATTTGTTATTTCGAGTTATTAAAAACGCGTTTTTTAAGAGAGGATAAATTTTATTAATAATTATTTGTCGACGGTTTAGTTCGTGGATTTGAATTTGAGCTCTAGGCCCAAACTGCCGTTTTAAATTTAAAAATGTTTAAATACGACGGATTTTTGTTTGTTTTGCTTGTTTGTTTGTTTTAGGTTTTGAGAAATCGTTCGGCTCTCCGAAATACAAATCAGTTCTGGTAACGAGAGTCGTTACCGTGATAAAAACACCTCAACTTGACTTTGTTGATGAAATAATCCGGTTTCGCATTTACAACCCCGCCGGGGCTTGCGTTGCTAAGGATAGTTTTTCAGCGGCTTCTCTCCGGGGTGAAGAAGGACAAAATATTTTTTTTGCTTTTTTCACCTGAGCCGTGATCGTCAGCTGGTTTGTTTAACATCACAAACACATTTGGTTAAGATGCGCACAATCACTGGGACCGGCCTTATAAAAGTGACCCATAGTAAAAGCATAGAAAAAGTGTAATAAAGCACAGGGAAGCATTGTAAAGCACAGAGAGGTCTGGTAAAGCATAGGGAAGCATTGTAAAGCACAGAGAGGTCTGGTAAAGCATAGGGAAGCATTGTAAAGCACAGAGAGGTCTGGTAAAGCATAGGGAAGCATTGTAAAGCACAGAGAGGTCTGGTAAAGCATAGGGAAGCATTGTAAAGCACAGAGAGGTCTGGTAAAGCATAGGGAAGCATTGTAAAGCACAGAGAGGTCTGGTAAAGCATAGGGAAGCATTGTAAAGCACAGAGAGGTCTGGTAAAGCATAGGGAAGCATTGTAAAGCACAGAGAGGTCTGGTAAAGCATAGGGAAGCATTGTAAAGCACAGAGAGGTCTGGTAAAGCATAGGGAAGCATTGTAAAGCACAGAGAGGTCTGGTAAAGCATAGGGAAGCATTGTAAAGCACAGAGAGGTCTGGTAAAGCATAGGGAAGCATTGTAAAGCACAGAGAGGTCTGGTAAAGCATAGGGAAGCATTGTAAAGCACAGAGAGGTCTGGTAAAGCATAGGGAAGCATTGTAAAGCACAGAGAGGTCTGGTAAAGCATAGGGAAGCATTGTAAAGCACAGAGAGGTCTGGTAAAGCATAGGGAAGCATTGTAAAGCACAGAGAGGTCTGGTAAAGCATAGGGAAGCATTGTAAAGCACAGAGAGGTCTGGTAAAGCATAGGGAAGCATTGTAAAGCACAGAGAGGTCTGGTAAAGCATAGTATTGAAAAAAAGCATAAGCTATCAAAAAAAACATAGAAATTGATTTTAAAGCCCCAGTTAGCACGCTGTTTAATTTCTACTCTAGTTTTATTTATTTTTGGACATGGTATTTGTAAAATCCCGTTTTCACAGCGTGGGCTGTTATGAATCAGTCGGGTTGCGCTTTCACAAGTATATTAGCTGGCTGTTTGGGAGCTGACGGTGAAAACCACAGGCTCTATTGCGTTACAGTTTCCTTCAATGCGGAGTCCTTTGCAAAGAAACGGAGAGCGCTCTTGCTTCCTGTTGTTCAGCGTCTGCAGGATATTAGCGCTTAATAAAGTCACACGGGTTTGTTGGGGTTTTTTTAAAGAAAAATTACCATCCCATTATAAAGGTCAACCGTCAGTCTAAGACGCTTTTTTGTTCCTGTGTGACGCGGCAGTGGAGCGTGGACCCTGCGTTAGTATTAAACGCGTTTCGCTGCTACATTAAACATATATATATATATATATATATATATATATATATATATATATATATATATATATATATATATATATATATAAATAGACAATGCGACATATAGAAGAATAAAAGAAAGTAAATGGATAAATAGACTGAACACGATTTTGCCAGCGGGACTCAACAGAAAAGAATGAACTAATTAACTTCAATAGATATAGAACATTTAAATAAATAAACAAAGTTCGTTCAAAAGTTGTGCATGCTGATGCGCTGGGGAGGCCAAATCTAGACTGATCCTCAGAGCCAGCATTGCATGCTATAAATAAAATATAAATTGAATTAAAGTAATGTTAATTAGAATTAATACAGATTCAAAGATAGAAGTAAAAATGACGTCACGATATATAGAACAGCATTACATCATGTAAGAATAAATCATGGATTTGAATGTAAACAATAACAAGTAGTTGTCATGCCGTCAAAAACCTAGAAATACCTCCAATGCTTTGATTCAAACACAGGCTCCTTGAGAAAGATATGCACAACATATCGAAACGTTGGGCAGCTGGCTCTTTGAGCTATATATATATATATATATATATATATATATATATATATATATATATATATATATATATATATATATATATATATATATATATATATATATATATATATATATATATATATATATATATATATATATATATATATATATATATATATAGCCTCCTCTTGTTTGTAGGAGGCTGTGTGGTCCAGTGGTTAAAGAAAGGGCTTGTAACCAGGAGGTCCCTGGTTCAAATCCCACCTCAGCCACTGACTCATTGTGTGACCCTGAGCAAGTCACTTCACCTCCTTGTGCTCCGTCTTTCGGGTGAGATGTAGTTGTAAGTGACTCTGCAGCTGATGCATAGTTCACACACCCTAGTCTCTGTAAGTCGCCTTGGATAAAGGCGTCTGTTAAATATATATATAGTACGGAACGAATCTTGATAAAGTCCATGAAAACGTTTTAGCTAGAAGTCTTTCTCAGTCTCTCCAACCTGCTTACCCGCTATGTCCCGCCCGCTATTGCTGCTCTAGAACGAGTGCAAAGAAGAGCGACCTGAATTATCCCGGGTTTAAAAGGCATGTCATTATGCAGACAGGCTAAAAGAATTGAATCTATTCAGTCTTGAACAAAGAAGACTACGTGGCGATCTGATTCAAGCATTCAAAATCCTAAAAGGTATTGACAATGTCGACCCAGGGGACTTTTTCGACCTGAAAAAGAAACAAGGACCAGGGGTCACAAATTAGATAAAGGGGCATTCAGAACAGAAAATAGGAGGCACTTTTTACACAGAGAATTGTGAGGGTCTGGAACCAACTCCCCAGTAATGTTGTTGAAGCTGACACCCTGGGATCCTTCAAGAAGCTGCTTGATGAGATTCTGGGATCAATAAGCTACTAACAACCAAACGAGCAAGATGGGCTGAATGGCCTCAGTTTGTAAACTTTCTTATGTTGTTACCATTGCCGCGGGTGCAGAGGCGAGCTGGGAGTCGTAGCTCCTTATACAGGGCGATGTTAACTTTTGCTTTAAATAAAGATTAGGATAGTTTTTGTTCCTCCCCATGGATGACAGGAAATAAGGAGTTTTACGAACGAAATCAAGTGTTTAATATTAAACAATAATTTCATACATATAAACAGACACGACATCAACAAAAAAAATGAAATACATGGAAAATATATGGAAAAAAAAGAACAATTTAAAAATATTTCTTTTTTTTTTTCAAAGCAGCTTCACAAACATTCAAATTCGGTTACAATTTCTTCGTTCACGCAGCAGAAGATAAATGAAACTTGCACTAGCTTATAAAATGGTCATTTTTTGTTATCATTTTTCGTATATATGTAGATACACATGCATTTCCTGCAAGCGTCGCTAGGTGGTGCTACAGGACAATATAAAAGTCAATTTTCACTGGTCATCGTTTACCTGAATTTTGAATTGCTTATAAGTTCCATAAAAACACTATAAGGAATGGAAACCAGACTCCTATCCCACAGCAGTGTGATCCTGTCCAGGTTTTACTGCTACCAGCTTGATCAGCCCCCAGTGTGTCTAGCTAACAAGCTCAGGTCTGTCTACTTGAAATGTATTTGCTTACGATTGTAAGTCGCCCTGGATAAGGGCGTCTGCTAAGAAATAAACAATAATAATAATAATAATAATAATAATAATAATAATAATAATAATAATAATAATAATAATAATAATAATAATTAAACTCCTAGTGAAACCAGGAATGGATCACACTGCTGTGCAGCGGGAGTCTGATTCCCAGCCCTGTAGATAGACTTTGGTTGAAGGAGGTTTGTAGCTGATTTTATAGTGAAGAGAGCTACAGGATATTGCTGGGAACTGTGGGATATTTAGACAGAGAGATCAGGGCTGGGAATCAGACTCCTATCGCACAGCAGTGTGATCCAGTCCAGGTTTTACTGCTACCAGCTTGATCAGCCCCCAGTGTGTCTAGCTAACAAGCTCAGGTGTGTCTTATTATTAAACTCCTAGTGAAACCAGGACTGGATCACACTGCTGTGCAAATGGGAGTCTGATTCCCGTTTCCGTTCAGATCGGCTTATTGAGATTTTGAAGATCCTTCACGGACATGTAGTCGACCACCGTGGGTGCGATATTCAAAGGAGACGCATTGAAAAGAGCGCCCCCTGGTGGACCGGAAGACCCCGCGGCCAGAGCAGTGAAATCGATAGCGGGGAAGAGAAACTGTCCATGTGGGAGAAACCAAGTAGCCGGGAGGGTGCTGGGAAACGGGAGGGGGGTGGAAACGGCATGGGGCGGCCCGTTCAGATCGGGGCTCTCCTCGCTGGATCCGCTCTCCAGGCCGAATCCCGAATCGGGATCCAAGCTCTCCTGGTTTTCCCAGTTTTTCCCCGGATCTCGCTCCGGGTTTTCCAGCCGCTCGTAGGACTCCCCCACGCTGGTGTCGGAGTCCCGGTCCGCGGGTTCGTAGCTGAAGTAAACCGGGCAGGATTCGATCTCCAGGGAGCCGGGGTATTTGGAGTAGAAGTAGCCCATGTTGGAGAAGCCTCCGGAGGAGGAGGAGGAGGAATCGCAATTCTTGCCCCAGTCTCGACACCCCGATCCTGGGCAGTCCTTCTCGAAGGAGCCCTTCACCTCGAAGACTTCCACCAGAGAGATTTTGGTGTTGGATTCGCCTCCGGTGAAGGACTCGGGGGAGAACATGGGGCTGAGCCACTTCTGAAAGAGATTCAAAACACAGAGAAGGCTTTATTAACAGAAATACTGAAAGAAACTGAATTCATTCAATAGCAAACGCGTCCACTTTCTCAGCGTCTTCAGTGTAAATTCAATGGCAAACGTTTCCACTAGAAAACTTTCTCACTGCTTTACAATGCTTCCCAAAGCTTTACCAGACCTCTCTGTGCTTTACAATGCTTCCCTATGCTTTACCAGACCTCTCTGTGCTTTACAATGCTTCCCTATGCTTTACCACACCTCTCTGTGCTTTACAATGCTTCCCTATGCTTTACCAGACCTCTCTGTGCTTTACAATGCTTCCCTATGCTTTACCAGACCTCTCTGTGCTTTACAATGCTTCCCTGTGCTTTACCAGACCTCTCTGTGCTTTACAATGCTTCCCTATGCTTTACCAGACCTCTCTGTGCTTTACAATGCTTCCCTATGCTTTACCAGACCTCTCTGTGCTTTACAATGCTTCCTATGCTTTACCAGACCTCTCAGTGCTTTACAATGCTTCCCTATGCTTTCCCAGACCTCTCTGTGCTTTACAATGCTTCCCTGTGCTTTACCAGACCTCTCTGTGCTTTACAATGCTTCCCTATGCTTTACCAGACCTCTCTGTGCTTTACAATGCTTCCCTGTGCTTTACCAGACCTCTCTGTGCTTTACAATGCTTCCCTATGCTTTACCAGACCTCTCTGTGCTTTACAATGCTTCCCTATGCTTTACCAGACCTCTCTGTGCTTTACAATGCTTCCCTGTGCTTTACCAGACCTCTCAGTGTGTTGTAATTGCTTGTGATGACGTAGTTTTATTTTCTGAAGCTGGTTTGCTTTAAAGGAAGTAAGAAAGTAGCGTTTGAAACTCGGGGCTGCGGTTTCGATGTGGAAGTTAAAGGGTAAGTCGTTTTTTAACATTTTTCACGACACAGTTTTGAAACCACAGTTGGAGTCCTTGGCACTATTTTTTTTGTTCCATCTTTTGGTGTGTGTGTGTGTGTGTTTTTTGTGGTTAAACGATATCTTGAAAATGACTCAGAGTGCAGGGAAGGTAGGAAACAGTGGGGGTTTTTTCGATTTTTGTTTTTTTTGAAGAGCAAACGAGTTTGAATTTTGAGAAGAAATATCGAGGACTTTGAGAAATGCTCGGCGTGATAAATCTGCGTCTGTTTCAATGCTGAAATCGGTTTTGACTCGCATGCTTGTAAAAGGCAGGTATGGGAAAGAGTATTAAAAAATAAACCATGGAAGACTCAGACAGACAGCGGCACTGCAATGGCTCTGTATTACACTGAGGGGCAATGGTAGCACAAGTATAGGGCAGCTACAATGGGGTGAGGCTGGTAGAATGGGACCACAGTGTGCTAACTATACCCTCAATGATCTTCAATGGCAGACAGACAGACAGCGGCACTGCAATGGTTCTGTATTACACTGAGGGGCAATGGTAGCACAAGTATAGGGCAGCTACAATGGGGTGAGGCTGGTAGAATGGGACCACAGTGTGCTAACTATACCCTCAATGATCTTCAATGGCAGACAGACAGACAGACACCTACCTGGAAATTTCCTCCATGCTGTGAATTTAGGGGGGCGAAATATTTAGACGGATCCGGGATATTAAGACAGGAGACTTTGTGAATCCTGGAAGTTATAACGAAAGTCGAACGTCATTTGAATTGCTTTGTTACATTCCCTCTCTGTGCTTTACAATGCTTCCCTATGCTTTACCAGACCTCTCTGTGCTTTACAATGCTTCCCTATGCTTTACCAGACCTCTCTGTGCTTTACAATGCTTCCCTATGCTTTACCAGACCTCTCTGTGCTTTACAATGCTTCCCTGTGCTTTACCAGACCTCTCTGTGCTTTACAATGCTTCCCTATGCTTTACCAGACCTCTCTGTGCTTTACAATGCTTCCCTATGCTTTACCAGACCTCTCTGTGCTTTACAATGCTTCCCTATGCTTTACCAGACCTTATTACACTGCGCTGGGCTTTTTACTGTGGGAGACTTTTATAAACTTGTTTACCATTTCCTGCTGTAGATGGTGATTAAGAAGACAGCCAGGGCTGGAACGCAGATCATCACAAACAGCAGCTCCATCTGCAGAGGGCTGTCAGGCTTTCTGAATACTCCAGCTAGAGTGACCAAAACACACACAGAGCCATTCAGAAAACAATCCCACCACTGGTGCTGATCAGAGGTGAGAGAATGGATTTTAAAGATGGTCAGCGCTCCTTTAAAGGGAGGGGCCAGCGATACTGTTAGTAAAGCTAATAAGAGGTGAGAGAATGGATTTTAAAGATGGTCAGCGGTCCTTTAAAGGGAGGGACCAGCGATACTGTTAATAAAGCTAATAAGAGGTGAGAGAATGGATTTTAAAGATGGTCAGCGCTCTGGGACCCCTGTGCTCCTCTGTCTGTGTGACTCCCCCCCACCCCCTCTCTCTTACCAGCCATATTTCCCACTTGAGATCTCCACTCAGTCACTGGGCTCCAGTCGCTCCACTCTCCTGCATGTTCTCGGGATTTGACTCGAACCTGGGTCTCGTACACCGCATCCCGGTCCAGCCACTTCTCGTTGAGCCGGGTCCACTCCTGACCTTGAAGCTCAGAGATCACCCTGGCGTCCTGGAAAAACACGACACAGCCCTGTCAAACTACACGACACAGCCCCGTCAAACTACACACGACACAGCCCCGTCAAACTACACAACACAGCCCGTCAAACTACACGACACAGCCCGTCAAACTACACGACACAGCCCGTCAAACTACACACGACACAGCCCGTCAAACTACCACGACACAGCCCGTCAAACTACACGACACAGCCCGTCAAACTACACGACACAGCCCGTCAAACTACACGACACAGCCCGTCAAACTACACGACACAGCCCGTCAAACTACACGACACAGCCCCGTCAAACTACACACGACACAGCCCGTCAAACTACACGACACAGCCCGTCAAACTACACGACACAGCCCGTCAAACTACACGACACAGCCCGTCAAACTACACGACACAGCCCGTCAAACTACACGACACAGCCCGTCAAACTACACACGACACAGCCCGTCAAACTACACGACACAGCCCGTCAAACTACACGACACAGCCCGTCAAACTACACACGACACAGCCCGTCAAACTACACACGACACAGCCCGTCAAACTACACGACACAGCCCGTCAAACTACACGACACAGCCCGTCAAACTACACACGACACAGCCCGTCAAACTACACACGACACAGCCCGTCAAACTACACACGACACAGCCCGTCAAACTACCACGACACAGCCCGTCAAACTACACGACACAGCCCGTCAAACTACACACGACACAGCCCGTCAAACTACACGACACAGCCCGTCAAACTACACGACACAGCCCGTCAAACTACACGACACAGCCCGTCAAACTACACACGACACAGCCCGTCAAACTACACGACACAGCCCGTCAAACTACACGACACAGCCCGTCAAACTACACACGACACAGCCCGTCAAACTACACGACACAGCCCGTCAAACTACACGACACAGCCCGTCAAACTACACACGACACAGCCCGTCAAACTACACGACACAGCCCGTCAAACTACACGACACAGCCCGTCAAACTACACGACACAGCCCGTCAAACTACACGACACAGCCCGTCAAACTACACGACACAGCCCGTCAAACTACACACGACACAGCCCGTCAAACTACACGACACAGCCCGTCAAACTACACGACACAGCCCGTCAAACTACACGACACAGCCCGTCAAACTACACGACACAGCCCGTCAAACTACACGACACAGCCCGTCAAACTACACGACACAGCCCGTCAAACTACACACGACACAGCCCGTCAAACTACACGACACAGCCCGTCAAACTACACGACACAGCCCGTCAAACTACACGACACAGCCCGTCAAACTACACGACACAGCCCGTCAAACTACACGACACAGCCCGTCAAACTACACGACACAGCCCGTCAAACTACACGACACAGCCCGTCAAACTACACGACACAGCCCGTCAAACTACACGACACAGCCCGTCAAACTACACACGACACAGCCCGTCAAACTACACACGACACAGCCCCGTCAAACTACACGAGACAGCCCAGCGAGAGAGAGAGAGACAGACAGATACAGAGAGAGAGAGGGAGAGAAAGAGTCACAGTCAGACAGACACAGAGAGAGCGAGAGAGAGAGACACACAGACAGGTTGAGAGAGAGGGAGGGAGAGAGCGAGAAGGAGAGAGCGAGAGAGAGAGAGAAACACAGATAGACAGACACAGAGAGAGAGGGAGAGAGAGACAGACAGAGAGAGAGAGAACACACACAGACAGACAGATACAGAGAGAGAGAGGGAGAGAGAGACACAGACAGACAGACATAGAGAGCGAGAGAGAGAGACAGGGAGAGAGAGGAGAGAGGAGAGAGAGTGAGAAGGAGAGAGAGAGAGAGAGAGAGACACACAGATAGACACAGAGAGAGGGAGAGAGACACACACAGACAGACACACAGACACACAGACAGACAGACACACAGACAGACAGACACACAGACAGACAGACACACAGACAGACAGACACACAGACAGTGGATTCCTGGCTGTAGGTCACACTCACCTCCCAGGATTTCTCTTTGCGTTTGAATCGGATTTGAAACACTCTTTCCTGAAGGTACACTGAGATCAGACTCTGGTTCAGACTCCAGGTAATGTTGGTGCTGTTCACAATGGAAGGAGCGAAGGGAGGGTGCATTTTCACTGCAGGAGAAAGCAAACAGACAACAACATCATAGATTATACAAGCGAGGTCGTCAATCCGAAAAAAATATATATATACTGGAGACTTTTATAAGGATTAGTGTACCCTGCATTTAATGTGCTTTACCAGACCTCTCTGTGCTTTACAATGCTTCCCTATGCTTTACCAGACCTCTCTGTGCTTTACAATGATTCCCTATGCTTTACCAGACCTCTCTGTGCTTTACAATGCTTCCCTGTGCTTTACCACACCTCTCTGTGCTTTGCAATGCTTCCCTATGCTTTACCACACCTCTCTGTGCTTCACAATGCTTCCCTATGTTTTACCAGACCTCTCTGTGCTTTACAATGCTTCCCTATGCTTTACCAGACCTCTCTGTGCTTTACAATGCTTCCCTATGCTTTACCAGACCTCTCTGTGCTTTACAATGCTTCCCTATGCTTTACCAGACCTCTCTGTGCTTTACAATGCTTCCCTATGCTTTACCAGACCTCTCTGTGCATTACAATGCTTCCCTATGCTTTACCAGACCTATCTGTGCTTTACAATGCTTCCCTATGCTTTACCAGACCTCTCTGTGATTTACAATGCTTCCCTATGCTTTACCAGACCTCTCTGTGCTTTACAATGCTTCCCTATGCTTTACCACACCTGTCTGTGCTTTACAATGCTTCCCTATGCTTTACCAGACCTCTCTGTGCTTTACAATGCTTCCCTATGCTTTACCAGACCTCTCTGTGCTTTACAATGCTTCCCTATGCTTTACCAGACCTCTCTGTGCTTTACAATGCTTCCCTATGCTTTACCAGACCTCTCTGTGCTTTACAATGCTTCCCTATGCTTTACCAGACCTCTCTGTGCTTTACAATGCTTCCCTATGCTTTACCAGACCTCTCTGTGCTTTACAATGCTTCCCTATGCTTTACCAGACCTCTCTGTGCTTTACAATGCTTCCCTATGCTTTACCAGACCTCTCTGTGCTTTACAATGCTTCCCTATGCTTTACCAGACCTCTCTGTGCTTTACAATGCGTCCCTATGCTTTACCAGACCTCTCTGTGCTTTACAATGTTTCCCTGTGCTTTACCAGACCTCTCTGTGCTTTACAATGCTCCCCTATGCTGTACCAGACCTCTCTGTGCTTTACAATGCTTCCCTGTGCTTTACCAGACCTCTCTGTGCTTCACAATGCTTCCCTATGCTTTACCACACCTCTCTGTGCTTTACAATGCTTCCCTGTGCTTTACCAGACCTCTCTGTGCTTCACAATGCTTCCCTGTGCTTTACCAGACCTCTCTGTGCTTCACAATGCTTCCCTGTGCTTTACCAGACCTCTCTGTGCTTTACAATGCTCCCCTATGCTGTACCAGACCTCTCTGTGCTTTACAATGCTTCCCTATGCTTTACCAGACCTCTCTGTGCTTCACAATGCTTCCCTGTGCTTTACCAGACCTCTCTGTGCTTCACAATGCTCTCCTATGAGTGATCCTGGTTTATAAAGTTTCGTTGTGTTTCTTATTCACTCACCGTTTTCACTTGGTTTGAATGTAATGTTAGCTGCATCCTGGCTGCTGTTTCCACACTTCACCCGGCTTGTGATCACAGTGACGCTCGTGAACGTTTGCTTCTGTGAAACACAGCAAGATAAACGTGATCGTCCCTGTCGGAACGCAAGAGCTGTGATTTCAAGACATCTCGGCTGAAGAAACGCTTCCTTCAAACCCCCCCCCCGTCCTGCACCTCCACTGGTAAGAAACACATGGTTCCAGCTCACATCTATAGATCACGGCAGGACGGGTCAGACAGAGGGAGGCGTCACGTTCGCTGTGTTTAAACACAACAGCAGCTGCCCAAAGAGTGAAGCTGGCTACACTTGCCTCTTTAACTCCGCCCGCTATCACACTGCAGCTTTGCATCAGAGGGTCACTGGGTGAATCCTGCAGCTCGCATGTTTCATATTTCTGTATCTTTCTCCGCAGTCTGTGAATAAAACAATATCAGGTTTATTATAGACAACGCTTTTGTGAGCTGTGAGCTACCGCCCCCTGGAGGACAAAGGCCAGCCCTGCAGGGGTTTTAAGCCCTCCTGGCCAATAGGGGCCGCTGTAGCGCGGTGAGGTGACTCGGTAGGTTTTGCCTCCCTGACCCAGCGCTGGAGCTCGCTGTGGAGTCCCAGCGATGACCTGCAACTCGGCACAGCCAGTAACCTGCCCTCCCCTGACTGTGTGACTCCCCCCCTGCGCCCCACGCGGCCGTGCCTTTACCAGGGGAGACCCTCGGGGACCCCTGCGCTCCCCTGACTGTGTGACTCCCCCCTGCGCCCCACGCGGTCGTGTCTTTAAATGAATATGGAGTGAAACTTGCCTGGATATGGTCCATGTGAAGTGAAGCCTGCATGAAGACTCTCTCAGCTTCCCTGTCGTCTTCCAAGCACAGCTCAGCGTGGATTTGTAATCAGAAACACACTTCAAGCTGCCCCCTTCTATAACATGGCAAACAACAGACAGAGCAAGATCTGGTCTGAGTTATAATGACTATGACAGTATTACAGGTGGCTGGGTGGTCCAGTGGTTAAAGAAAAGGGCTTGTAACCAGGAGTTCCCCGGTTCAAAGCCCACCTCAGCCACTGACTCACTGTGTGACCCTGAGCAAGTCACTTCACCTCCTTGTGCTCCGTCTTTCGGGTGAGACGTAGTTGTAAGTGACTCTGCAGCTGATGCATAGTTCACACACCCTAGTCTCTGTAAGTCGCCTTGGATAAAGGCGTCTGCTAAATAAACAAATAATAATACAGCAGCTTTGTTGGCTGAAATCGTAATTTCTTATTCCAGTGCTGTTTGGTTCAATGACAATGCCAGTTGCTCTCAGGCTGTAGTGACTCCAGTTATAGT
>CM060277.1:1746105-1771965 GCA_030684275.1 Acipenser oxyrinchus oxyrinchus | reverse complement strand
CACAGAGAGGTCTGGTAAAGCACAGGGAAGCATTGTAAAGCACAGAGAGGTCTGGTAAAGCATAGGGAAGCATTGTAAAGCACAGAGAGGTCTGGTAAAGCATAGGGAAGCATTGTAAAGCACAGAGAGGTCTGGTAAAGCATAGGGAAGCATTGTAAAGCACAGAGAGGTCTGGTAAAGCATAGGGAAGCATTGTAAAGCACAGAGAGGTGTGGTAAAGCATAGGGAAGCATTGTAAAGCACAGAGAGGTCTGGTAAAGCATAGGGAAGCATTGTAAAGCACAGAGAGGTCTGGTAAAGCATAGGGAAGCATTGTAAAGCACAGAGAGGTCTGGTAAAGCATAGGGAAGCATTGTAAAGCACAGAGAGGTCTGGTAAAGCATAGGGAAGCATTGTAAAGCACAGAGAGGTCTGGTAAAGCATAGGGAAGCATTGTAAAGCACAGAGAGGTCTGGTAAAGCATAGGGAAGCATTGTAAAGCACAGAGAGGTCTGGTAAAGCATAGGGAAGCATTGTAAAGCACAGAGAGGTCTGGTAAAGCACATTAAAAACAGGGTACACTAACCCCTATAAAAGTCTCCAGTATATATATATATATATATTTTTCGGATCGACGAGCTCGCTTGTATAATCTATGATGCTTGCTGGGTGTTTGTTTTCTCCTGCAGTGAAAATGCACCCTCCCTTCGCTCCTTCCATTGTGGACAGCACCAACATTACCTGGAGTCTGAACCAGAGTCTGATCTCAGTGTACCTTCAGGAAAGAGTGTTTCAAATCCGATTCAAACGCAAAGAGAAATCCTGGGAGGTGAGTGTGACCTACAGCCAGGAATCCACTGTCTGTCTGTCTGTCTGTCTGTGTGTCTGTCTGTCTGTGTGTCTGTCTGTCTGTCTGTCTGTCTGTCTGTGTGTCTGTGTGTCTGTCTGTGTTTCTGTCTCTCTCTCTGTTTGTCTGTCTGTCTGTCTGTCTGTCTGTCTGTGTGTCTGTCTGTCTGTCTGTCTGTCTGTCTGTGTGTCTGTCTGTCTGTCTGTGTTTTTGTGTCTGTCTGTGTGTCTGTCTGTGTTTCTGTGTCGGTCTGTGTGTCTCTCTGTCTGTCTGTCTCTCTCTCTCTGTCTGTTTGTCTGTCTGTCTGTCTCTCTGCGTCCCCAGATTGAACCCCAGGCCTCCAGAGGAAGCTGAAAGGCAGGAATGATTTTTCTGTAGTTTAATGAGACGGTGTCGTGTTTTTCCAGGACGCCAGGGTGATCTCCGAGTTTCACGGTCAGGAGTGGACCCGCTCAACGAGAAGTGGCTGGAGCAGGATGCGGTGTACGAGACTCAGGTTCGAGTGAAACCCCGAGAACATGCAGGAGAGTGGAGCGAGTGGAGCCCAGTGACTGAGTGGAGATCTCAAGTGGGAAATTAGAAAAGGCCGTGGCGCAGTTTAGGCAGAACCTTGACTTAAGAATTAACTTAAGAATCTTTACCGATTTTTATTATGAAAATGCTTATATGGTCCCAGACCAGTCTAATTCCGCTGCCTGAAGCCATCTATTTTCTGTGCGGAAATCAAATCAGTCTTTCTTCCCCTTGCTACTAGGAACACAAAAATAAATAACTGTCTGGTTCCCTACACACCAGTTTCCATGGTGGTTCCCTACACACCAGTCCCCAGAGTTCACACACGTCTCCCGCACAATTATTCGATTCAACCAGCTGTCTTTGTGATGCAGGGACGAGAACATTAGGAACTAGTACGACTGTAAGCAGGCTGACACCTGTTTTTTCGTTTTTTAGTAAAAATGCTGACGAAGAAGACAGCAAAAGTGCGTCTATATAACTCCCGCGGATATAGCTCCCGAGGATAGCAAAGTGACGTCACAAGTCAAACAGTGCAGCCATTTCTGGAGCCCGTAGAGCTCTGTCACAGCGCCCTCGCAATGCTTTTAACGTATTCACGCTCGCCCTGGCAAAATGTTTCTTGAGATTATCAAGCATTAATTCGCATACATAACAGCCAGTCACTTTATATTAACGATATTTTGTGTTGTTATTAAAAACAAATACCGGTATTATCCTGGCGCTGCAAGACAGCATCGCCGCAATGTATTCAGTACTGAGTGGGCTCCAGAAATGGCGCCTGTAATTGAGCACCGAACTGCATCACGGGATTGACTGTCCTATCCTGCTTTAAATAGTCCTAGGATGCGTCCTACAGCCTGGAGATCACAGGCTCGAATCCAGGGTACGTCAGCGTCTGTGACCGGGTTGGGAGGGCTTCGGTCGGCAGGGGAATCCGCGCAACAGCGACCCCTGTGGCCGATAGGGCGACTGCGGTCCTGCAGTGCCCTTATGGAAAAAACAACATATTTTTAATATATGGTTGAAAAGTATATTTTCATAGATAGAAATTGGCCCCTTTGTATATATTTAAAATATATGGGATATATTTAAAATACATATTTAGTCTGTAATGTTTTCATTATATATATTTTCATTATTATTATTTATTTCTAGCAGACGTCTTATCCAGGGCTTACTTACAATTGTTACAAGAGATCACATTATTTTTACATACAATTCCCCATTTATACAGTTGGGTTTTACTGGAGCAATCTAGGTAAAGTACCTTGCTCAAGGGTACAGCAGCAGTGTCCCCCACCTGGGATTGAACCCACGACCCTCCGGTCAAGAGTCCAGAGCCCTGACCACTTTAGGTTTAATCCATATAAGATAAATATATGGATTACAGACTAAAATATATTTTAAACATATCCCATATATTTTATATATATATATATATATATATATATATATATATATATATATATATATATATATATATATATATATATAAAAAGGGGCCAATTTCTATAGGTGAAAAATATACAGAACATAATTTTCTACCCTATATGAAAATATATATGTTGTTGTTTTTTTCTATAAGGGTGGAGCCGTTCAGATCTGCGTTGTTCTCCGGCAGTATAGGTCTGCTGGCCTCGCTGTGGAACCGCAGTGTGAAAAAGTGACGGGTTGGCTGGAACGCGTTTCGGAGGACGCGGGTTCCAGCCGCCGCCCGTCCCGTCAAGTCCCCCCCTGAGTCGCCAGGGGGCTGCAGCGTGAACCATTCCAAATTAGGGAGAAAGCTGTGGTAAAAATAATAAAAATGCCTCTGTGTGGTTTTGTACCAACAGACTGTGGACATAGACACGGGTTTAAATCTGTTTTGTGTATCAGTCAACTGATACACAAAACAGCAACTGGCTTAGAAGCATTGAGAATGTAGCGGAACATTAAACTGTCTGGAAAAATGTGTTTTAAAAATCCATTTGAAAGCAATTCTAACTGTACTGATTCAATTCTTAAATGTGCGATGAATAAAAAAATATATATATTGTGTGTGTGATTCGTAATTTTATTGGAAGAAGGAGTTCTACCCTGGCGATGACAATATAATCGAAAGGAATAGAAAACAAAACATGCATGATAAATAATAATAATAATAATAATAATAATAATAATAATAATAATAATAATAATAATAATAATAACCAACCCACCAAAGATAACATTTACCCGCTTTAGCCGCTTTCAAAACAAGAGTCATACAGACAGGGGAGCGCAGGGGTCCCAGGGTGCTGACCATCTTTAAAATCCATTCTCTCACCTCTTATTAGCTTTATTAACAGTATCGCTGGCCCCTCCCTTTAAAGGAGCGCTGACCATCTTTAAAATCCATTCTCTCACCTCTTATTAGCTTTATTAACAGTATCGCTGGACCCTCCCTTTAAAGGAGCGCTGACCATCTTTAAAATCCATTCTCTCACCTCTTATTAGCTTTATTAACAGTATCGCTGGTTCCTCCATTTAAAGGAGCGCTGACCATCTTTAAAATCCATTCTCTCACCTCTTATTAGCTTTATTAACAGTATCGCTGGTCCCTCCCTTTAAAGGGGCGCTGACCAGCTTTAAAATCCATTCTCTCACCTCTGATTATCATCGGCACATCATTTCTGACACAGCATAGCTCATTGTAGTTAAAGAACTACAGCTCCCAGCATGCCTCACCATTGCTGCGGGCGCAGAGGCATGCTGGGAGCCGTAGTTCATTCTACAGGGCGATGTTGACGTTTGCCCACAGCGGTGTGTTTCAGTGACATTTGACGGTTCTTATCATTTGAAGTGTCATTAAAGGTACGGAAAGAAGAGGCGGGATTTGTGATGCGGCGGTTGCCGTGGCGACCGGCTTTGCGATGGATAATGAGAAAGGTTTTCATTTGCTTTATCAATTATTTTGCCCAACAGCAACCTCAATTTTACAACAATTAGATGGCATTACTACATCGCATCACTGCCAGACAGACAGACAGACAGACAGAGCCCCACAATCCTGTTCAGTTTGACACCGCAATATAATCCCTTCTTCTTGGTGTCTGTGTTTGTTTACCACATTCTGAAAAGAGTTTAGTTTCATTAAAGCTGCAGACAGACACTGTCTCATCCTCGCTCAATCCTGTTCAGTTTGTCAATGTAATTCCTTCTTGGTGTTTGTCTCGAATCTGAAAGATGATTTATACTGCCATCTAGTGGTCGGATTCTGCAATTACAGTGAGTGTGGGACACGCAACACAAACACAAATATATATATATATATATATATATATATATATATATATATATATATATATATATATATATATATATATAATTTATTTCTAGCCGACGCCCTTATCCAGGGCGACTTACAATTGTTACAAGATATCACATTATTTTTACATACAATTCCCCATTTATACAGTTGGGTTTTACTGGAGCAATCTAGGTAAAGTACCTTGCTCAAGGGTACAGCAGCAGTGTCCCCCACCTGGGATTGAACCCACGACCCTCCGGTCAAGAGTCCAGATTTTTTACTCAAAATTAATATATTCTAGTCACAAAATACAGGTCTTTTATTTTTCTGTAATTATTATTATTATTATTATTATTATTATTATTATTATTATTGTTGTTGTTGTTGTTGTTGTTGTCGACTTACCCCAGCCTGACCTTTGAAGGCAAAAGTGCCGTTTACGCGCCGCGGTATTGACCGTGTTTGTACATGGCGGTATAATTACAAACCGCGACGTTATGTTAATTAAATACATTTCTGTGGGTTTTAATGTAGATACTGTGGCAACAGCTGTTGTTTATTTGAAACCTAAAGGCTTTTTTTTTTAATTGCCGTTTATTATGGGAGTTTTATAAATACATAATTGGCCTCGGGGCAAAACCAGCCGTTTGGATAAATGTCACATCGCTTTTTTTTAACCACAGCATTGAAACTAGACACATTTTATACTAGTGTTAGTGAAAACCCAGCTATACTAGCGAACTCTGAAACACACAGACGGCAAATCTATTAAAAAACCAACCCTTGTTAAAGAAGTAATTATATAAATATAATTTGTGTGTGAATAAAATGTAATATTATGTCGTATAAATTGCGGTCAAGTTTTCATCAACCTTTAGGCCCAACACCGAGTTTCAACTTGACTTTTTTGTTGTTGTTGTTGTATTATTTTGTTCATAATTAATCGAGTGTTTAAGTAAATAGCACATTTTTTTTTACTGTAGTTCTGAGGTAGGTAGCAGGTACAGACCTTAGATCAAAATTTTAATTAAAACCAAAAAAAACAAACTTAAGACAACAAAGATTTCGCTCGTCGTTATAGCGCTAAACATTTTCGCGGGACATGTTGTTATAATATTATTTTTGTCGCTTTTTTAAAAAGGGGTTTCTTATATTTTATTAGCGTTAGCAACCCGATCTTTAACTCCCATTTAACAAAGTGTTAACAGAGACTAATTTAAAATCCCGTTTCTTAACCTCTTAACACTAGCAAACATGACTCCGCCATTTTATATAAGAAACACATCACACAGTCGCCGTTAGCGTGTGTAATTATCTCACGTTTAGTTTCTTGTAATGCCCCCACCTCTCAAAGTTTTGTCAGGGCAACTTCTCCAACTCGATAGATTTCACACAAACTGTTTTATTTATTTTTTTAAAAATGTCTAAAAATTAAATGCGAGACCGCTGGCGTCGACACTACAACAAGATGGCGGCTGTTCGTCTCGAATTCAAAACAAACGCTGTTGTTTTGTCAGGTGGAGTAAAGGTGTACAATTTACAGTCTAATTTTTAATTTTTCTTTTTAAAGAGTTTAACTACATCTTGTTTGTACCAACGTACATATTAATAATCTTTATTATCTTCGTTTTTAGCCTCTTCTCAAATTTCCACCACCTCTCTCTCTCCCTCTCCCTCTACATGGCTGCCGTTGACTACCGCTTATCTAAACTCGACGTTGTTTTTGTCAAATTATATATATATTTTTTTTACCTCAAATTCTACCAGTGAAACATTGGATTTAAAAGTTTATTATCTTCGTTTTTAGCCCCTTCTCAAATTTCTACCACCTCTCCCTCTCTCTCCACGTAGCTGCCGTTGACTACCGCTTATCTAAACTCGACGTTGTTTTTGTCAAATTATATATATATATATATATATATATATATATATATATATATATATATATATATATATATATATATATATATATATACACCCGACTGCAATTCATGTTGTTTGGTTGTAGTTTGTAATTTTCTGAAGTTGCTTGCATTCATCGGTAAGCTTCACTTTACAGTTAATTATATGGTCGAAAATGATGACTATGTATTTACAAAAAAATCAGAGCATCTTGAATGAATAAAGAATCTAGATTATTTTTAAACCCTGTAGTTGAAAAAAAAAGTGAATAAATTCAAGATGTCGCAAAAGAAAGCTGGGCTGCAGTGTGGAAGGCAGTGGGGTTTGAGGAGCTCAGTGGTTAGATAAAGAAAGCGCTGGGCTGCAGTGTGGAAGGCAGTGGGGTTTGAGGAGCTCAGTGGTTAGATAAAGAAAGCGCTGGGCTGCAGTGTGGAAGGCAGTGGGGTTTGAGGAGCTCAGTGGTTAGATAAAGAAAGCGCTGGGCTGCAGTGTGGAAGGCAGTGGGGTTTGAGGAGCTCAGTGGTTAGATAAAGAAAGCGCTGGGCTGCAGTGTGGAAGGCAGTGGGGTTTGAGGAGCTCAGTGGTTAGATAAAGAAAGCGCTGGGCTGCAGTGTGGAAGGCAGTGGGGTTTGAGGAGCTCAGTGGTTAGATAAAGAAAGCGCTGGGCTGCAGTGTGGAAGGCAGTGGGGTTTGAGGAGCTCAGTGGTTAGATAAAGAAACGCTGGGCTGCAGTGTGGAAGGCAGTGGGGTTTGAGGAGCTCAGTGGTTAGATAAAGAAAGCGCTGGGCTGCAGTGTGGAAGGCAGTGGGGTTTGAGGAGCTCAGTGGTTAGATAAAGAAAGCGCTGGGCTGCAGTGTGGAAGGCAGTGGGGTTTGAGGAGCTCAGTGGTTAGATAAAGAAAGCTGGGCTGCAGTGTGGAAGGCAGTGGGGTTTGAGGAGCTCAGTGGTTAGATAAAGAAAGCGCTGGGCTGCAGTGTGGAAGGCAGTGGGGTTTGAGGAGCTCAGTGGTTAGATAAAGAAAGCGCTGGGCTGCAGTGTGGAAGGCAGTGGGGTTTGAGGAGCTCAGTGGTTAGATAAAGAAAGCGCTGGGCTGCAGTGTGGAAGGCAGTGGGGTTTGAGGAGCTCAGTGGTTAGATAAAGAAAGCGCTGGGCTGCAGTGTGGAAGGCAGTGGGGTTTGAGGAGCTCAGTGGTTAGATAAAGAAACGCTGGGCTGCAGTGTGGAAGGCAGTGGGGTTTGAGGAGCTCAGTGGTTAGATAAAGAAAGCTGGGCTGCAGTGTGGAAGGCAGTGGGGTTTGAGGAGCTCAGTGGTTAGATAAAGAAAGCGCTGGGCTGCAGTGTGGAAGGCAGTGGGGTTTGAGGAGCTCAGTGGTTAGATAAAGAAAGCGCTGGGCTGCAGTGTGGAAGGCAGTGGGGTTTGAGGAGCTCAGTGGTTAGATAAAGAGCGCTGGGCTGCAGTGTGGAAGGCAGTGGGGTTTGAGGAGCTCAGTGGTTAGATAAAGAAAGCTGGGCTGCAGTGTGGAAGGCAGTGGGGTTTGAGGAGCTCAGTGGTTAGATAAAAGCGCTGGGCTGCAGTGTGGAAGGCAGTGGGGTTTGAGGAGCTCAGTGGTTAGATAAAGAAACGCTGGGCTGCAGTGTGGAAGGCAGTGGGGTTTGAGGAGCTCAGTGGTTAGATAAAGAAAGCTGGGCTGCAGTGTGGAAGGCAGTGGGGTTTGAGGAGCTCAGTGGTTAGATAAAGAAGCGCTGGGCTGCAGTGTGGAAGGCAGTGGGGTTTGAGGAGCTCAGTGGTTAGATAAAGAAAGCGCTGGGCTGCAGTGTGGAAGGCAGTGGGGTTTGAGGAGCTCAGTGGTTAGATAAAGAAAGCGCTGGGCTGCAGTGTGGAAGGCAGTGGGGTTTGAGGAGCTCAGTGGTTAGATAAAGAAACGCTGGGCTGCAGTGTGGAAGGCAGTGGGGTTTGAGGAGCTCAGTGGTTAGATAAAGAAAGCGCTGGGCTGCAGTGTGGAAGGCAGTGGGGTTTGAGGAGCTCAGTGGTTAGATAAAGAAAGCGCTGGGCTGCAGTGTGGAAGGCAGTGGGGTTTGAGGAGCTCAGTGGTTAGATAAAGAAAGCGCTGGGCTGCAGTGTGGAAGGCAGTGGGGTTTGAGGAGCTCAGTGGTTAGATAAAGAAAGCTGGGCTGCAGTGTGGAAGGCAGTGGGGTTTGAGGAGCTCAGTGGTTAGATAAAGAAAGCGCTGGGCTGCAGTGTGGAAGGCAGTGGGGTTTGAGGAGCTCAGTGGTTAGATAAAGAAAGCTGGGCTGCAGTGTGGAAGGCAGTGGGGTTTGAGGAGCTCAGTGGTTAGATAAAGAAAGCGCTGGGCTGCAGTGTGGAAGGCAGTGGGTTTGAGGAGCTCAGTGGTTAGATAAAGAAAGCGCTGGGCTGCAGTGTGGAAGGCAGTGGGGTTTGAGGAGCTCAGTGGTTAGATAAAGAAAGCGCTGGGGTGCAGTGTGGAAGGCAGTGGGTTTGAGGAGCTCAGTGGTTAGATAAAGAAAGCGCTGGGCTGCAGTGTGGAAGGCAGTGGGGTTTGAGGAGCTCAGTGGTTAGATAAAGAAACGCTGGGCTGCAGTGTGGAAGGCAGTGGGGTTTGAGGAGCTCAGTGGTTAGATAAAGAAAGCGCTGGGCTGCAGTGTGGAAGGCAGTGGGGTTTGAGGAGCTCAGTGGTTAGATAAAGAAAGCTGGGCTGCAGTGTGGAAGGCAGTGGGGTTTGAGGAGCTCAGTGGTTAGATAAAGAAAGCTGGGCTGCAGTGTGGAAGGCAGTGGGGTTTGAGGAGCTCAGTGGTTAGATAAAGAAACGCTGGGCTGCAGTGTGGAAGGCAGTGGGTTTGAGGAGCTCAGTGGTTAGATAAAGAAAGCGCTGGGCTGCAGTGTGGAAGGCAGTGGGGTTTGAGGAGCTCAGTGGTTAGATAAAGAAAGCGCTGGGCTGCAGTGTGGAAGGCAGTGGGTTTGAGGAGCTCAGTGGTTAGATAAAAAAGCGCTGGGCTGCAGTGTGGAAGGCAGTGGGTTTGAGGAGCTCAGTGGTTAGATAAAGAAAGCGCTGGGCTGCAGGTGTGGAAGGCAGTGGGTTTGAGGAGCTCAGTGGTTAGTAAAGAGCTGCTGCAGTGTGGAAGCAGTGGGTTTGAGAGGGGTTAGATAAAGCGCTGGGCTGCCAGTGTGGAAGGCAGTGGGTTTGAGGAGCTCAGTGGTTAGATAAAGAAAGCGCTGGGCTGCAGTGTGGAAGGCAGTGGGTTTGAGGAGCTCAGTGGTTAGATAAAGAAAGCCTGGGCTGCAGTGTGGAAGGCAGTGGGTTTGAGGAGCTCAGTGGTTAGATAAAGAAAGCTGGGCTGCAGTGTGGAAGGCAGTGGGGTTTGAGGAGCTCAGTGGTTAGATAAAGAAAGCTGGGCTGCAGTGTGGAAGGCAGTGGGGTTTGAGGAGCTCAGTGGTTAGATAAAGAAAGCGCTGGGCTGCAGTGTGGAAGGCAGTGGGGTTTGAGGAGCTCAGTGGTTAGATAAAGAAACGCTGGGCTGCAGTGTGGAAGGCAGTGGGGTTTGAGGAGCTCAGTGGTTAGATAAAGAAAGCTGGGCTGCAGTGTGGAAGGCAGTGGGGTTTGAGGAGCTCAGTGGTTAGATAAAGAAAGCTGGGCTGCAGTGTGGAAGGCAGTGGGGTTTGAGGAGCTCAGTGGTTAGATAAAGAAAGCGCTGGGCTGCAGTGTGGAAGGCAGTGGGGTTTGAGGAGCTCAGTGGTTAGATAAAGAAAGCGCTGGGCTGCAGTGTGGAAGGCAGTGGGGTTTGAGGAGCTCAGTGGTTAGATAAAGAAAGCGCTGGGCTGCAGTGTGGAAGGCAGTGGGGTTTGAGGAGCTCAGTGGTTAGATAAAGAAAGCGCTGGGCTGCAGTGTGGAAGGCAGTGGGGTTTGAGGAGCTCAGTGGTTAGATAAAGAAAGCGCTGGGCTGCAGTGTGGAAGGCAGTGGGGTTTGAGGAGCTCAGTGGTTAGATAAAGAAAGCGCTGGGCTGCAGTGTGGAAGGCAGTGGGGTTTGAGGAGCTCAGTGGTTAGATAAAGAAAGCGCTGGGCTGCAGTGTGGAAGGCAGTGGGGTTTGAGGAGCTCAGTGGTTAGATAAAGAAAGCGCTGGGCTGCAGTGTGGAAGGCAGTGGGGTTTGAGGAGCTCAGTGGTTAGATAAAGAAAGCGCTGGGCTGCAGTGTGGAAGGCAGTGGGGTTTGAGGAGCTCAGTGGTTAGATAAAGAAAGCGCTGGGCTGCAGTGTGGAAGGCAGTGGGGTTTGAGGAGCTCAGTGGTTAGATAAAGAAAGCGCTGGGCTGCAGTGTGGAAGGCAGTGGGGTTTGAGGAGCTCAGTGGTTAGATAAAGAAAGCGCTGGGCTGCAGTGTGGAAGGCAGTGGGGTTTGAGGAGCTCAGTGGTTAGATAAAGAAAGCGCTGGGCTGCAGTGTGGAAGGCAGTGGGGTTTGAGGAGCTCAGTGGTTAGATAAAGAAAGCGCTGGGCTGCAGTGTGGAAGGCAGTGGGGTTTGAGGAGCTCAGTGGTTAGATAAAGAAAGCGCTGGGCTGCAGTGTGGAAGGCAGTGGGGTTTGAGGAGCTCAGTGGTTAGATAAAGAAAGCGCTGGGCTGCAGTGTGGAAGGCAGTGGGGTTTGAGGAGCTCAGTGGTTAGATAAAGAAAGCGCTGGGCTGCAGTGTGGAAGGCAGTGGGGTTTGAGGAGCTCAGTGGTTAGATAAAGAAAGCTGGGCTGCAGTGTGGAAGGCAGTGGGGTTTGAGGAGCTCAGTGGTTAGATAAAGAAAGCGCTGGGCTGCAGTGTGGAAGGCAGTGGGGTTTGAGGAGCTCAGTGGTTAGATAAAGAAAGCGCTGGGCTGCAGTGTGGAAGGCAGTGGGGTTTGAGGAGCTCAGTGGTTAGATAAAGAAAGCGCTGGGCTGCAGTGTGGAAGGCAGTGGGGTTTGAGGAGCTCAGTGGTTAGATAAAGAAAGCTGGGCTGCAGTGTGGAAGGCAGTGGGGTTTGAGGAGCTCAGTGGTTAGATAAAGAAAGCGCTGGGCTGCAGTGTGGAAGGCAGTGGGGTTTGAGGAGCTCAGTGGTTAGATAAAGAAAGCGCTGGGCTGCAGTGTGGAAGGCAGTGGGGTTTGAGGAGCTCAGTGGTTAGATAAAGAAAGCTGGGCTGCAGTGTGGAAGGCAGTGGGGTTTGAGGAGCTCAGTGGTTAGATAAAGAAAGCTGGGCTGCAGTGTGGAAGGCAGTGGGGTTTGAGGAGCTCAGTGGTTAGATAAAGAAAGCGCTGGGCTGCAGTGTGGAAGGCAGTGGGGTTTGAGGAGCTCAGTGGTTAGATAAAGAAAGCTGGGCTGCAGTGTGGAAGGCAGTGGGGTTTGAGGAGCTCAGTGGTTAGATAAAGAAAGCGCTGGGCTGCAGTGTGGAAGGCAGTGGGGTTTGAGGAGCTCAGTGGTTAGATAAAGAAAGACGAATCACAAAGTTAAAATCTTCAAAACCATTTTATTGAATCAACATCTTAATATAAAGAAAGGATAGCAAATATAATGTTTATATACAAAAATGAAAAAAAAAATAATATTTAAGCATGAATCTGAACTTTAATTTTGTTCAGAAAAAACACAGAAAACTAGTTAGCACCATAAAAATCCAGTTTCTAAGGATTGACTTCATCTTTAAAATCATATATTTAGCTCAATTAAAAAGGGGTTTGTTTCTTAATTAATAGTTGAGTTTTTGCGGGGCTGGGAATCAGACTCCTATCCCACAGCAGTGTGATCCAGGTTTTACTGCTACCAGCTTGATCAGCCCCCAGTGTGTCTAGCTAACAAGCTCAGGTGTGTCTTATTACTAAACTCCTAGTGAAACCAGGACTGGATCACACTGCTGTGCAACGGGAGTCTGGGTGCGGCTCTACAAGCGAGACAAAAACCTCAGCGGCTGTTTCTTCACTCAGAGCAAAGTGTCATAAATCACGGTGAAAGCTAAAGCATAGGGAAGCATTGTAAAGCACAGAGAGGTCTGGTAAAGCATAGGGAAGCATTGTAAAGCACAGAGAGGTCTGGTAAAGCATAGGGAAGCATTGTAAAGCACAGAGAGGTCTGGTAAAGCATAGGGAAGCATTGTAAAGCACAGAGAGGTCTGGTAAAGCATAGGGAAGCATTGTAAAGCACAGAGAGGTCTGGTAAAGCATAGGGAAGCATTGTAAAGCACAGAGAGGTCTGGTAAAGCATAGGGAAGCATTGTAAAGCACAGAGAGGTCTGGTAAAGCATAGGGAAGCATTGTAAAGCACAGAGAGGTCTGGTAAAGCATAGGGAAGCATTGTAAAGCACAGAGAGGTCTGGTAAAGCATAGGGAAGCATTGTAAAGCACAGAGAGGTCTGGTAAAGCATAGGGAAGCATTGTAAAGCACAGAGAGGTCTGGTAAAGCATAGGGAAGCATTGTAAAGCACAGAGAGGTCTGGTAAAGCATAGGGAAGCATTGTAAAGCACAGAGAGGTCTGGTAAAGCATAGGGAAGCATTGTAAAGCACAGAGAGGTCTGGTAAAGCATAGGGAAGCATTGTAAAGCACAGAGAGGTCTGGTAAAGCATAGGGAAGCATTGTAAAGCACAGAGAGGTCTGGTAAAGCATAGGGAAGCATTGTAAAGCACAGAGAGGTCTGGTAAAGCATAGGGAAGCATTGTAAAGCACAGAGAGGTCTGGTAAAGCATAGGGAAGCATTGTAAAGCACAGAGAGGTCTGGTAAAGCATAGGGAAGCATTGTAAAGCACAGAGAGGTCTGGTAAAGCATAGGGAAGCATTGTAAAGCACAGAGAGGTCTGGTAAAGCATAGGGAAGCATTGTAAAGCACAGAGAGGTCTGGTAAAGCATAGGGAAGCATTGTAAAGCACAGAGAGGTCTGGTAAAGCATAGGGAAGCATTGTAAAGCACAGAGAGGTCTGGTAAAGCATAGGGAAGCATTGTAAAGCACAGAGAGGTCTGGTAAAGCATAGGGAAGCATTGTAAAGCACAGAGAGGTCTGGTAAAGCATAGGGAAGCATTGTAAAGCACAGAGAGGTCTGGTAAAGCATAGGGAAGCATTGTAAAGCACAGAGAGGTCTGGTAAAGCATAGGGAAGCATGATATAACCGTGGTAGTGTTTCCGGAGGCTCAGTCGGGACCGGGTTTGATCAGGTACCCGTTGAAGGTGATGTAGACGTCGTTGGAGTCGCTGTAGACGGCGTTCTGTCGCTCTCGCTTGTAGAGCCGCACCCAGACCTGGTCCCCATCCCCCAGTTGCGCCATGACGCTCTGGCTCTGCATGATGGACCTCTCGCTGGGCTGGGCGTAGAGGATGACCAGCTCCCGGTCGTTGTGCATGAGGTGGACGTAGGTCTCCTTGAAGTTCCAGGTGTGCAGGTTGAGGTTGAGGTAGTAGAGCCCGGGCAGGTGGCACAGGAACCTGCCCCCGAACATGTCGAAGTGGCCGTGGAGGTTGACGAAGACCGTGTCGAACACCAGGGCCTGGTGCTGCTCGGCGTTGTGGAAGGCTTTCTTGCGCCCCACCGAAAAGGCCGCGTGCTCGTGCTTGCAGGCATCTCCCGGGACGCCCGTCTGACCCTTGCTGCCTTTGGGACCCGGGGTCCTCGGGAACCGGGTGGCCCGTCTTTGGCGGATTTGCCGGGGTGCCTCTCGCCCGGTCTCCTTTCTCGCCTAGGGAGGGAAAAGTGTAGATTTTTTTTTTTGGGGGTTGGGTTTGGGAGGTTGTGGGTGGTTTGTTTTGATCCGTAGTGGCATCACTGAAGCCATGGGCTGCTCTAGCAGATCGCACGCGGCTGTGTGTGTGTGTGTGTATATATGTAATATTTCCAGTTGCATATGAGTTTATTATCACTGAACTAAACTTCTAAACTGGTATTGCATTGCCAGTAAAAAAAAACACAGCTAGACAGTCATTTAGTTGATGATATTGAAGCGAATAGAAGAATCTTAACTTTCAAAATCCAACTCTCTCTCTCTCTCTCTATCCCTCTCTCTTTCTATTCCTCTCCCTCTCTTTCTCTATCCCTCTCTCTCTATCCCTCTCTCTATCCTCTCTCTATCCCCTCTCTCTATCCCCTCTCTCTCTATCCGCTCTATCCCTCTCTATCCCCCTCTCTCTACCTCTCTCTCCCTCTCTATCCCCCTCTCTCTCCCCTCTCTCTATCTCCCCTCTCTCTATCCCTCTCTCTCTCTCTCTATCCCACCTCTCTCCCTCTCTCTCTCTCTCTCTCTCTCTATCCCTCTCTCTCTCCCCCTCTCTCTCTCTCTCTCTCCCTCTCTATCCCCTCTCTCTCTCTCCATCTCCTCTCTCTCTATCCCTCTCTCTCTCATCCTCTCTCTCTCTCCCCCTCTCTATCCCCTCTCTCTCTCTCTCTCTCTCTATCCCCCTCTCTCTATCCCCTCTCTCTCTACCCCTCTCTCTGTCTCTCTATCACCCCTCTCTCTCTCTCTCTATCCCTCTCTCTCTCTCTTTCTCCCAATAGACAACCGTCCAGAAAGAGGTTATAAAGAACTACAGCTCCCAGCATCCCTCACTGTTGTCTCTGATGAGGAGGCATGCTGGGAACTGTAGTTCTAGCCAGGGCTATACCGATTCACTGTTTGTCAAGACCACAGCTCATTGCAGTGAAAAACTACAGCTCCCAGCATCCCTCACTGTTGTCTCTGGTTAGGAGGCATGCTGGGAGCTTTCTTACATGACACATCGTAATAGAGCGGTCTGTTTCGCTTGTTTTGGGATACAAGACCTCGGCATAAAGTACTACAGCTCCCAGCATCCCTCACTGTTGTCTCGGGTTAGGAGGCATGCTGGGAACAGTAGTCCTAGACAGGGCTGTACCGATGTCACAGTGTATCAAGACCACAGCTCATTGCAGTGAAAGAACTACAGCTCCCAGCATCCCTCGCCACTGCCGCGGGTGGCCGGGCATGCTGGGAGCTGTAGTCCTAGCCATGATATATACGAGAATCCTTACCTTTCAGTATGGTCATGTTAATATAGGGTCTGATCTCCGGCACAATGTATTTCCCTGCTGGGGCGTGTCAGCCCCTCTGGTGGTGAAGACTGGTACTCCAAGTGGTCACAGCAACGCGCGCAGTGCTGAGGGGCGGGGCATCCGAAGGGGTGCGGCCTGAGAAAGGGGAGGAGCAAGAGGAGGGGCAGGCAGAGTGAAAACATGACTTCACCTAGAGAAGGGAAAAAATAATCATTTCTCAAATATTATATATAAATGATATACTGTAAGATAAATATATGTTATTGAAACTAAACTGAGTCCAGCAGACCAGCTCTAGTTTGGAGCTCTAGTGCCTTCATCAGCGTGATTGAAACTAAACTGAGTCCAGCAGACCAGCTCTAGTTTGGGGCTCTAGTGCCTTCATCAGCGTGATTGAAACTAAACTGAGTCCAGCAGACCAGCTCTAGTTTGGGGCTCTAGTGCCTTCATCAGCGTGATTGAAACTAAACTGAGTCCAGCAGACCAGCTCTAGTTTGGGGCTCTAGTGCCTTCATCAGCGTGATTGAAACTAAACTGAGTCCAGCAGACCAGCTCTAGTTTGGGGCTCTAGTGCCTTCATCAGCGTGATTGAAACTAAACTGAGTCCAGCAGACCAGCTCTAGTTTGGGGCTCTAGTGCCAACTAGACAAAACATGAAACGTCAGTTTTTAGCTTTGAAAAGGACGTTTGGAAAAACCTTTTCAAAATAAACAAAAGTGCAGATTGCAAGCGTTTGTGTATTGAGAATAAAATCAGTAAAAGTTTACTCACCCCCCAAATCTGTGATCCGAGCTTATAGACTCTGTCTTTCTCTCTCTCTCTCTCTCTTTCTCTCCCTCTCTCTCTCTCTCTCTCTCTCTGTCTCTCTGCCTGAAGTTTGGAACATATTTTTAGCCTTAAGTATCTATACTTCCTCTCTCCTCCCCCTTCTCCCTCTCTCCCTCCCCTTCTCTCTGTCCTCTCCCATCCCCCTTTCTCTCTCTCTCTCTCTCTCTCTCTCTCTCTCTCTCTCTCTCTCTCTCTCTCTCTCTCTCTCTCCCCTTTAATCTTTTTCAATAAAACATTTGTGCTAAATTTAGAAATAATAAAAATTACGTCCGCCCCCCATCGCCACGGCTGTGCAGCATCACCCTCTATATAGAATGAACTCCCTCAGCTTCATAGAGTCCAATGAAAGCTGCTGAATAATGTTCCCTTGTTAACATATTGAATTCCACCCCCTCTATATAGAATGAACTCCCTCAGCTTCATAGAGTCCAATGAAAGCTGCTGAATAATGTTCCCTTGTTAACATATTGAATTCCACCCCTCTATATAGAATGAACTCCCTCAGCTTCATAGAGTCCAATGAAAGCTGCTGAATAATGTTCCCTTGTTAACATATTGAATTCCACCCCTCTATATAGAATGAACTCCCTCAGCTTCATAGAGTCCAATGAAAGCTGCTGAATAATGTTCCCTTGTTAACATATTGAATTCCACCCCTCTATATAGAATGAACTCCCTCAGCTTCATAGAGTCCAATGAAAGCTGCTGAATAATGTTCCCTTGTTAACATATTGAATTCCACCCCTCTATATAGAATGAACTCCCTCAGCTTCATAGAGTCCAATGAAAGCTGCTGAATAATGTTCCCTTGTTAACATATTGAATTCCACCCCTCTATATAGAATGAACTCCCTCAGCTTCATAGAGTCCAATGAAAGCTGCTGAATAATGTTCCCTTGTTAACATATTGAATTCCACCCCTCTATATAGAATGAACTCCCTCAGCTTCATAGAGTCCAATGAAAGCTGCTGAATAATGTTCCCTTGTTAACATATTGAATTCCACCCCTCTATATAGAATGAACTCCCTCAGCTTCATAGAGTCCAATGAAAGCTGCTGAATAATGTTCCCTTGTTAACATATTGAATTCCACCCCTCTATATAGAATGAACTCCCTCAGCTTCATAGAGTCCAATGAAAGCTGCTGAATAATGTTCCCTTGTTAACATATTGAATTCCACCCCGCTTTGTAGTTTCCAGATACTGAATGAAAACTGGCTGAAACAGATCACAGCATGGGGTTAAGAGGCATGCTGGGAGATGTAGTTCTTAGATTCCCTGCGCGTGGAGACCGCAGCTCGCTGGAGTTAAAGAACTACAGCTCCCAGCATGCCTCAGCACTGCCGCGGGGTGAGGGGGCATGCTGGGAGATGTAGTTCTCAGATTCCCTGCGCGTGGAGACCGCAGCTCGCTGGAGTTAAAGAACTACAGCTCCCAGCATGCCTCAGCACTGCCGCGGGGTGAGGAGGCATGCTGGGAGATGTAGTTCTCAGATTCCCTGGGCATGGAGACCGCAGCTCGCTGGAGTTAAAGAACTACAGCTCCCAGCATGCCTCAGCACTGCCACGGGGTGAGGAGGCATGCTGGGAGATGTAGTTCTCAGATTCCCTGGTGGAGACCGCAGCTCGCTGGAGTTAAAGCCTGTGTAGGAAGCGGTATAGATTAGACAGACCAACCCAAGCATATGGAACACATCTGGAAACATAAATTCATCCAGATGCTCGCTGGACCGAAGCCAGAATTAGAAAGCGACTTTCGTTCCAGTCCAACGGAAATAGAAAATAAATTCCTTCCTCAGGATCAAGAGAGAATTAATCAGCTTCGAACAAAGACAGTTATATCCGAGGATTACAGGGATACACTCAGTTACATTGAAGATCATTGAGGGTATAGTTAGCACACTGTGGTCCCATTCTACCAGCCTCACCCCATTGTAGCTGCCCTATACTTGTGCTACCATTGCCCCTCAGTGTAATACAGAGCCATTGCAGTGCCGCTGTCTGTCTGTCTGCCATTGAAGATCATTGAGGGTATAGTTAGCACACTGTGGTCCCATTCTACCAGCCTCACCCCATTGTAGCTGCCCTATACTTGTGCTACCATTGCCCCTCAGTGTAATACAGAGCCATTGCAGTGCTGCTGTCTGTCTGTCTGCCCTCTCTCTCTCTCTCTCTCTCCTCTCTGACTCTCTCTCTCTCTCTCTCTCCCCTCTCTCTCTCTCTCTCTCTCTCTCTCTCTCTCTCTCTCTCTCTCTCTCTCTCTCTCTCTCTCTCTCTCTCTCTCTCTCTCTCTCTCTCTCTCTCTCCTCTCTCTCTCTCTCCCTCTCTCTCTCTCTCTCTCTCTCTCTCTCTCTCTCTCTCTCTCTCTCTCTCTCTCTCTCTCTCTCTCTCTCTCTCTCTCTCTCTCTCTCTCTCTCTCTCTCTCTCTCTCTCTCTCTCTCTCTCTCTCTCTCTCAGTTGTTCTGTTTAACTTCACTCCTCAGTGTTTTTTAATTTTTTCACTTTATTGTTTTTATAAAGATGACTTCAGCACAAGAGCTGCACCCAGTTATTTTAGGAACCAGAATTGCCAGCGAGGCAGAAATCCTGGCCTGTTTTTATTTGTCATACTTTTGAAACAGCCAGGTTTCCTGAACTGCACAGAATAGAACCCAATAATATATATATAATCCTGACCTGGTCACTTTATTAGGACTCTCTGTGCTTTATAATGCTTCCCTATGCTTTACCAGACCTCTCTGTGCTTTACAATGCTTCCCTATGCTTTACCAGACCTCTCTGTGCTTTACAATGCTTCCCTATGCTTTACCAGACCTCTCTGTGCTTCACAATGCTTCCCTATGCTACTATCAAAAACAGTAAGTCTGTCTTTATATTCCCCTGAATGCATGGGATTCGAATGACAGAAGTGTGTGCTACATGTGTCTGGTGCTTTTGTATCCCTCGTGCCTGATGGATATAAAGCTGATCCTGGCTGTTTCAGTGTAGTTATTGTAACTGTGAGCCGGCTCTATAAACACAGCAGCCCGCTCTGCATACGTGTAACTGCATGTGTTTCTGATTAAACACGCTGCCTGTCTCATGAGAAAGTGCAGACAGCCAGTGCAGACAGCCAGAGTCTTGTAAAGCACAGAGAGGTCTGGTAAAGCATAGGGAAGCATTGTAAAGCACAGAGAGGTCTGGTAAAGCATAGGGAAGCATTGTAAAGCACAGAGAGGTCTGGTAAAGCATAGGGAAGCATTGTAAAGCACAGAGAGGTCTGGTAAAGCATAGGGAAGCATTGTAAAGCACAGAGAGGTCTGGTAAAGCATAGGGAAGCATTGTAAAGCACAGAGAGGTGTGGTAAAGCATAGGGAAGCATTGTAAAGCACAGAGAGGTCTGGTAAAGCATAGTGAAGCATTGTAAAGCACAGAGAGGTCTGGTAAAGCATAGGGAAGCATTGTAAAGCACAGAGAGGTCTGGTAAAGCATAGGGAAGCATTGTAAAGCACAGAGAGGTCTGGTAAAGCATAGGGAAGCATTGTAAAGCACAGAGAGGTCTGGTAAAGCATAGGGAAGCATTGTAAAGCACTGAGAGGTGTGGTAAAGCATAGGGAAGCATTGTAAAGCACAGAGAGGTCTGGTAAAGCATAGGGAAGCATTGTAAAGCACAGAGAGGTCTGGTCAGATATGCAGTGAAACGGATGTGGTGTAGTTCTCCAATCCTCCACCAGGTGGTGACATTCTTCATCTGATTGAATTGGAGTTAGGCTCTGTGTGTTTAGTGAGTTTATTTACCCAACAGAGCCTGTATGTCTGGAGGGTTTGATTAGAGAAGTTCAAACAGGTATTTTCAGATGCACCCTAACACGGAGCACGTTATTTTTGCCTTAAGTTTAAAAAAATTTGTAATTAATTAATTAATTATGTTTTGCTTCAGTCTTAGTGCGCTGGCATGGCCTGCTGTGTGCTGGGCTGAGCCTCGCTGTGCTGTGCTGTGCTCCACACAGGGGCAGTGCTGGCAGGACCACACTGTATAACACTGATATAAAACCCTGCACAGAACTACAGCAGCTACCCAACACAGTGTCTATATAAAGTATAGATCTGGGCTGAGCCTCGCTGTGCTGTGCTGCACACAGGGGCAGTGCTGGCAGGACCACACTGTATAACACTGATATAAAACCCTGCACAGAACTACAGCAGCTACCCAACACAGTGTCTATATAAAGTATAGAGCTGGGCTGAGCCTCTCTGTGCTGTGCTGTACACAGGACAATACTGGCAGGACCACACTGTATAACACTGATATAAAACCCTGCACAGAACTACAGCAGCTACCCAGCACAGTGTCTATATAAAGTATAGAGCTGGGCTGAGCCTCTCTGTGCTGTGCAGTGCTGGCAGGACCACACTGTATAACACTGATATAAAACCCTGCAGGGCATTCAACCCTTTCAGAGGTGAATAACGGACACACTTCATATTTCTTTTCCCTTTATTTGTACTTCTTATTTACAAACCCATTCGAACTCCCTGCAGTTTAATGTTTAACCAGGACAGAACACACACAGACACACACACGCACACACAGTCCACAGCGACTCCCCTATATAAGAATCCCAGTGTAAAAGCCTGGCTTGCACAAACACGTTTCTAAACCTACTGTTGTACCAGTTTTTCAGCGTAGACAAGACAGAAGGGTTGAACCAGACTGTGTTTTGTTTTCAAACCCAGTAACAGCCTTGATAGGGTTGCCTCCTATTTAAATCAAAGGAGGAGGGCTGGGAATCAGACTCCGCTGCACAGCAGTGTGATCCAGTCCTGGTTTCACTAGGAGTTTAATAATAAGACACACCTGAGCTTGTTAGCTAGACACACTGGGGGCTGATCAAGCTGGTAGCAGTAAAACCTGGACTGGATCACACTGCTGTGGGATAGGAGTCTGATTCCCAGCCCTGTGAGATACACATGGGGGGTTCAGAGGATTTTTTCGGCGTATGCTTGATCCTTGAATCCTTTCAGGATGTGACCTCGTTGATCCAGTCCACCATCTTGGTGATCCGTGTATAACGCCAGAGAAATTGGGCGGCACGCAACCGACCCCCAGCTGACCACGCCCACCAGGAACCAGCGTCCGTTTGGCTCTTTGCAAACAAGCTGGCCTCCCGAGTCTCCCTGCAATACACAGAGTCACCACCAGGGGCTGTCAATACACCGAGTCACCACCAGGGGCTGTCAATACACCGAGTCACCACCAGGGGCTGTCAATACACTGAGTCACCACCAGGGGCTGTCAATACACTGAGTCACCGCCAGGGGCTGTCAATACACGGAGTCACCACCAGGGGGCTGTCAATACACTGAGTCACCACCAGGGGGCTGTCAATACACTGAGTCACCACCAGGGGGCTGTCAATACACTGAGTCACCGCCAGGGGCTGTCAATACACGGAGTCACCACCAGGGGGCTGTCAATACACCGAGTCACCACCAGGGGGCTGCCAATACACCGAGTCACCGCAAGGGGGCTGTCAATACACTGAGTCACCACCAGGGGGCTGTCAGTGAACAGAGTCACCACCAGGGGGCTATCAGTAGACTAACTGGGGCAGCAGTGTGGAGTAGTGGTTAGGGCTCTGGACTCCTGACCGGAGGGTCGTGGGTTCAATCCCAGGTGGGGGACACTGCTGCTGTACCCTTGAGCAAGGTACTTTACCTAGATTGCTCCAGTAAAAAACCCAACTGTATAAATGGGTAATTGTATGTAAAAAATAATGTGATATCTTGTAACAATTGAAAGTCGCCCTGGTTAAGGGCGTCTGCTAAGAAAATAATAATAACTTTACTTTTGTTTTGGCTACAACCAAATAAACACCCTCCCTGATTGGCTGTTGAAGCCTTTGGAGCTGTCAGTCATTTGGCCAGCAACCAATGGTTGTTTTAAAAGGCCTGAAATGGGCGTGTAACGTCATCATTACATCACAGTTCATATACGAACGATTTCTTAAACATTAGAGCTCTCTCTCTCTCTCTCTCTCTCTCTCTCTCTCTCCTCTCTCTCTCTCTCTCTCTCTCTCTCTCTCTCTCTCTCTCTCCCTCTCTCTCTCTCTCTCTCCCTCTCTCTCTCTCCGTCTCTCTCCCTCTTCTCTCTCTGTCTCTCTCCCTCTCTCTCTCCCTCTCTCCCTCTCTCCCTCCCTCTCTCTCCCTGTCTCTCCCTCTCTCTCTCTCTCTCTCTCTCTCTCTCTCTCTCTCTCTCTCTCTCTCTCTCTCTCTCACCTGACAGGTCTTTCTTCCCGTCTGGGTACCAGCAGAGCATCCTGGGAGATATCTTGTAGCGATCTGATTGGTTGCAGATATCCTGAGTGATCAAAGAGACGTCAACCTTCTGAAGCACGTTACTGGCGGGGCCTCGTGAGACAAACCGGACAGTCAACAAGGCTCCAGAGAGGGAGCAGGCGCTTGAAGGAGAGCACCACTAGATGGCTGTCTCCTCTATAAAGAGACTTCGCTGGCGTAAGGTAAGTGCACAGCTCTGGTCAAAGGTTTAGCATCACACTATACAATGAACTACAGCTCCCAGCATGCCTCTGCACCCTGCAATGGTGAGGCATGCTGGGAGCTGTAGTTCTTTATGTTGTGGTCTTCTGCCAATACAAACCTGTATTACAATACAGAACTACAGTTCCCAGCATGCCTCTGCACCCGCGGCAATGGTGAGGCATGCTGGGAGCTGTAGTTCTTATGCTGTGGTCTCGTGATCACAAGCGATACAGACCTCTATTACGATACATCATGTACAGCTGTGGACAAAAGTTTAGCAGCATCACCCTCTATATAGAATGAACTGATTCAGCTTCATAGAGTCCAATGAAAGCTGCTGAATAATGTTCCCTTGTTAACATATTGAATTCCACCCCTCTATATAGAATGAACTGATTCAGCTTCATAGAGTCCAATGAAAGCTGCTGAATAATGTTCCCTTGTTAACATATTGAATTCCACCCCTCTATATAGAATGAACTCCCTCAGCTTCATAGAGTCCAATGAAAGCTGCTGAATAATGTTCCCTTGTTAACATATTGAATTCCACCCCTCTATATAGAATGAACTCCCTCAGCTTCATAGAGTCCAATGAAAGCTGCTGAATAATGTTCCCTTGTTAACATATTGAATTCCACCCCTCTATATAGAATGAACTCCCTCAGCTTCATAGAGTCCAATGAAAGCTGCTGAATAATGTTCCCTTGTTAACATATTGAATTCCACCCCTCTATATAGAATGAACTCCCTCAGCTTCATAGAGTCCAATGAAAGCTGCTGAATAATGTTCCCTTGTTAACATATTGAATTCCACCCCCTCTATATAGAATGAACTCCCTCAGCTTCATAGAGTCCAATGAAAGCTGCTGAATAATGTTCCCTTGTTAACATATTGAATTCCACCCCCTCTATATAGAATGAACTCCCTCAGCTTCATAGAGTCCAATGAAAGCTGCTGAATAATGTTCCCTTGTTAACATATTGAATTCCACACCCTGATGGAGTGAGGAGAGGAGAGGAGGAGGGATAGAAGAGGGTGGGAGAGGAGAGGAGAGGCGAGGGGGAGAGATGGGCTACCAGGTACTTTATCTAAAAAGAAAAGATCTCTGTTTATGTATTTCAAAGTGGTCTGCTTCAGTTTTGCTCCCCAGGCTGGCCGGCTCGCTCACCCCCCTCTCCGGCGGATCCCCAGCCAGTCACCCAGCACTTGAACCCGGGCTGGAGGTGGTGCGTGCGGGCCGGGAGGAGGCAGGCTGCGCCAGGGTGCTGGGGCGACAGGGCGGTCCAGCTGCAGCAGAGGCCAGGTGAGTGAGCGTGGGACTCCTCGTCAGTAGTAATGATGAGTCACGATCGCCTGCACTTTGAAGGGCTGCTCGATCCTACTGCTTCTGTTCAACAGAAACTTCCCCAGGTACACCGTCCAGACTGAGGCAGAGGCCAGGCTGAGGAGAGAGGAGGAGGAGGAGGAGGAGGAGGGAGGAGGGAGAGAAGAGAGGTGAGACACGATCGCCTGCACTTTGAAGGACTGCTCGATCCTACTGCTTCTGTTCAACAGAAACTTCCCAGGTACACCGTCCAGACTGAGGCAGAGGCCAGGCTGAGGAGAGAGGAGGAGAGGAGGAGGAGGAGGAGGGAGAGAAGAGAGGTGAGACACGATCGCCTGCACTTTGAAGGACTGCTCGATCCGACTGCTTCTGTTCAACAGAAACTTCCCCAGGTACACCGTCCAGACTGAGGCAGAGGCCAGGCTGAGGAGAGAGAGGAGGAGAGGAGGAGGAGGGAGAGGAGAGAGGAGAGGTGAGACACGATCGCCTGCACTTTGAAGGGCTGCTCGATCCGACTGCTTCTGTTCAACAGAAACTTCCCAGACACACCGTCCAGACTGAGGAAGAGGCCAGGCTGAGGAGAGAGAGGAGAGGAGAGGAGGGAGGAGAGGGGAGGAGAGAAGGAGGAGAGAGAGGGAGAGGAGAGATGGGGTGAGGAGAGGAGAGGAGAGATGGAGGCAGGAGAGGAGAGATGGGGTGACTATCACTGACACTTATCTGCTCTGTTATTGAATCGTATTTTGTCATATTCTTGTACTTGCTAGAACCAAAGTCATTGTATTTATCTTGCTATTAATTGTATTAATACTTGTACTGTGATTCTTGAGATGTGTTTTGTTTACGACTGTAAGTCAAGCCCTGGACAAGGCGTCTGCTAAGAAATAAATTTAAAAAAAATAATACTAATAATAATAATAATAATAATAATAATAATAATAATAATAATAATAACACTGAACAGAGTACTTGCAGTAATTGTTATCTCCACTAGGGGGCAGGTTGACGTGTTTGAGGCAGCAGACGACCGTACCTGTCGTCCTGGAAACAGTGAGCTGCCGACACGACCCAGCGCTCCGAGATCAGAGCCCCCCCGCACAGGTGCTGACCTCTGACCTGCAGGCTGGCTTGCCAAGGCCACTCCCCTCGATGGAGTCGGCCCCCCCACAATCCGACTGGAGATGTGCTGGAGCCCACAGTCTAGAAACAGCAAGAGAAAATCTGAGATTCAGAGACCCCTCTACCAGAATCTGAGATTCAGAGACCCCTCTACCAGAATCTGAGATTCAGAGACCCCTCTACCAGAGAATCTGAGATTCAGAGACCCCTCTACCAGAGAATCTGAGATTCAGAGACCCCTCTACCAGAGAATCTGAGATTCAGAGACCCCTCTACCAGAATCTGAGATTCAGAGACCCCTCTACACAGAATCTGAGATTCAGAGACCCCTCTACCACAGAATCTGAGATTCAGAGACCCCTCTACCACAGAATCTGAGATTCAGAGACCCCTCTACCACAGAATCTGAGATTCAGAGACCCCTCTACCAGAATCTGAGATTCAGAGACCCCTCTACACAGAATCTGAGATTCAGAGACCCCTCTACCAGAATCTGAGATTCAGAGACCCCTCTACACAGAATCTGAGATTCAGAGACCCCT
>CM060277.1:1719367-1745605 GCA_030684275.1 Acipenser oxyrinchus oxyrinchus | reverse complement strand
AATAATAGTAACATATCCCCTTCGATCACGATTTTCAATTTTTTTCAATTTTAAAGCAGTCTGCATGATGGAGTTCAAGATGTTGCTCTAACTTTGAAAAATAATACCATACATGCATTATAAAATAGATACACAGATAGGAAACTTAACATAGTGGTTTTCTATAAGCGCCATCTAGTGCACAGCTAGGGCATTGCCAGCGAAGGAAAAAGTGCTTTGTGGGCTAGATCAGGTAAAGTGGTTTTCTATTAGCCATCTAGTGCACAGCTAGGGCATTGCCAGCGAAGGAAAAAGTGCTTTGTGGGCTAGATCAGGTAAAGTGGTTTTCTATTAGCCATCTAGTGCACAGCTAGGGCATTGCCAGCGAAGGAAAAAGTGCTTTGTGGGCTAGATCAGGTAAAGTGGTTTCTATTAGCCATCTAGTGCACAGCTAGGGTATTGCCAGCAAGGAAAGCCGTCGATTTCACCGCAGTGCTTCTCGTCCGAGGAGTCCTTGCAGTCTGCAATGAAGTCACACTGCGCTTGGCTTCTTGATGCAGCTGCCGTCCGCACACAGGTATGTAAACTCTGTGCATTCGACACCTGATGCACAACGAGATCACATGATCATACACCCTGACCCTTTACAATGCTTTCCTGTGCTTTACAAGACCTCTCTGTGCTTTACAATGCTTCCCTATGCTTTACCATACCTCTCTGTGCTTTACAATGCTTCCCTATGCTTTACCAGACCTCTCTGTGTTTACAATGCTTCCCTATGCTTTACCACACCTCTCTGTGCTTTACAATGCTTCCCTATGCTTTACCAGACCTCTCTGTGCTTTACAATGCTTCCCTATACTTTACCACACCTCTTTGTGCTTTACAATGCTTCCCTATGCTTTACCATACCTCTCTGTGCTTTACAATGCTTCCCTATGCTTTACCAGACCTCTCTGTGCTTTACAATGCTTCCCTATGCTTTACCAGACCTCTCTGTGCTTTACAATGCTTCTCTATGCTTTACCACACCTCTCTGTGCTTTACAATGCTTCCCTATGCTTTACCAGACCTCTCTGTGCTTCGCTATGAAGGGTGATCTCTCACCGTCAGTGCAGTTGTCTTCGTCGGTTGCATTCAGGCAGTCTTGATGGTGATCACACAGCTTGTAATAATCCAGACACTGGCTGTCTTCAGGACAGCGGTACTGACCTGTGCAGACTGAGAGAGGGGAGGGAGAGGAGAGGGGAGAGGAGAGAGGAGAGGGAGGAGAGGAGAGGAGAGGGAGAGGAGAGAGGGGAGAGGAGAGAGAGGGAGGAGAGAGGGGGAGAGGAGAGGGAGGGGAGAGGAGAGGGAGGGGGGAGAGGAGAGGGGAGGGAGGGGAGGAGGAGAGGAGAGGGGAGAGGAGAGAGGGAGGAGACGAGGGGGGAGAGGAGAGGGAGGGGGATGAGGAGAAGGGAGGGAGGGAGGGGGAGAGGGAGGGAGGAGAGGGCAGAGGAGAAGGGAGGTGAGAGAGGGAGAGATATTTAATTTAACATCATGTATTCAAAGAAACTACAAAATGATCTTGCTAAACAAACAAAAAAGTCTATACCAGAACCCATAATCGCAGTCCACTAGTGTTTCATGTTAGATTTCTGAAATGTCACATTTTTTCAACGTCAGTTTTGTGTTCAGTATCTGGAAAACTACAAAGCTGGTTGTGGAATTCAATATGTTAACAAGGGAACATTATTCAGCAGCTTTCATTGGACTCTATGAAGCTGAGGGAGTTCATTCTATATAGAGGGGTGGAATTCAATATGTTAACAAGGGAACATTATTCAGCAGCTTTCATTGGACTCTATGAAGCTGAGGGAGTTCATTCTATATAGAGGGGTGGAATTCAATATGTTAACAAGGGAACATTATTCAGCAGCTTTCATTGGACTCTATGAAGCTGAGGGAGTTCATTCTATATAGAGGGGTGGAATTCAATATGTTAACAAGGGAACATTATTCAGCAGCTTTCATTGGACTCTATGAAGCTGAGGGAGTTCATTCTATATAGAGGGGTGGAATTCAATATGTTAACAAGGGAACATTATTCAGCAGCTTTCATTGGACTCTATGAAGCTGAGGGAGTTCATTCTATATAGAGGGGTGGAATTCAATATGTTAACAAGGGAACATTATTCAGCAGCTTTCATTGGACTCTATGAAGCTGAGGGAGTTCATTCTATATAGAGGGGTGGAATTCAATATGTTAACAAGGGAACATTATTCAGCAGCTTTCATTGGACTCTATGAAGCTGAGGGAGTTCATTCTATATAGAGGGGTGGAATTCAATATGTTAACAAGGGGACATTATTCAGCAGCTTTCATTGGACTCTATGAAGCTGAATCAGTTCATTCTATATAGAGGGTGATGCTGCTAAACTTTTGCCCACAGCTGTACATGATGTATCGTAATAGAGGTCTGTATCGCTTGTGATACGAGACCACAGCATAAAGAACTACAGCTCCCAGCATGCCTCACCATGGCCGCGGGTACAGAGGCATGCTGGGAGCTGTAGTTCATTCTATAGGGTGCTGTGGAGTGGTTTTTGTCTCCAGTCTCTCACCACAGTTCCTCTCGTCCAGTTCGTTGGGACAGTCCGTTATTCCGTCACAGGAGGGGACGCACAAACCGTTCAGCGAGCACAGGAACTGTCCCGGACAAGCTACCGAAAAAACAGGACACACCCACACCCCATTATAAACTAGGATGGGACTCAAGCGCCGATGGAGCGAAGCTTTCTTTACATGATGCATCGTAATAGAGGTCTGTATCCAGCATAAAGAACTACAGCTCCCAGCATGCCTCACCATTGCTGCAGGTGCAGAGGCATGCTGGGAGCCGTAGTCCTAGCCAGCAAGTTCTTTATATAGAGGGTGATGCTGCTAAACTTTTGCCCACAGCTGTACATGATGTATCGTAATAGAGGTCTGTATCGCTTGTGATACGAGACCACAGCATAAAGAACTACAGCTCCCAGCATGCCTCACCATTGCGCATGGTGCAGAGGCATGCTGGGAGCCGTAGTTCATTCTACAGGGCGATGTTCCCCTGGATCCCAAATCGCTCACACACACACACACACACACACACACACAGACACACAGAACAAACACACACACAGAACAAAGACAGACAGATGGACACACACAGAACAGACACAGAGACTTACACACATGCACACACACACACAGCAGACACACACACAAAGACACTGAACACACACACACACAGAATAGAGACAGACAGACACACACACACACAAAGACAGAACAAACACACAGACACACACAAACACATCAACACACACACACAGGAGGCTGTGTGGTCCAGTGGTTAAAGAAAGGGCTTGTAACCAGGAGGTCCCTGGTTCAAATCCCACCTCAGCCACTGACTCACTGTGTGACCCTGAGCAAGTCACTTCACCTCCTTGTGCTCCGTCTTTGGGTGAGACGTGGTTGTAAGTGACTCTGCAGCTGATGCATAGTTCACACACCCTAGTCTCTGTAAGTCGCCTTGGATAAAGGCGTCTGCTAAATAAACAAATAATAATAATAATAATAATAATAATAATAATAATAATAATAATAATAATAATAATAATGACACACAGAACAAACACACACAAATAAATAAATAAAATGAAGTCTCAGCTCAACTCACGATCTGATTGGTTGAAGAGGCTGTAATGAACTATGACCCCGGGACCGGTCAGTGAGATCTGTGATGTCATCGTCAGTGTGACGGTCAGAGAGGCAGCGTGAATTCGCTCAGCATAGGGCTGGAGAATTCGACTTCCACACAGCCTGACCCCAAACAAACACACTGTTAGAAAACATGTCCCCAGCATAGGGAAGCACAGAGAGGTCTGGTAAAGCATAGGGAAGCATTGTAAAGCACAGAGAGGTCTGGTAAAGCATAGGGAAGCATTGTAAAGCACAGAGAGGTCTGGTAAAGCATAGGGAAGCATTGTAAAGCACAGAGAGGTCTGGTAAAGCATAGGGAAGCATTGTAAAGCACAGAGAGGTCTGGTAAAGCATAGGGAAGCATTGTAAAGCACAGAGAGGTCTGGTAAAGCATAGGGAAGCATTGTAAAGCACAGAGAGGTCTGGTAAAGCATAGGGAAGCATTGTAAAGCACAGAGAGGTCTGGTAAAGCATAGGGAAGCATTGTAAAGCACAGAGAGGTCTGGTAAAGCATAGGGAAGCATTGTAAAGCACAGAGAGGTCTGGTAAAGCATAGGGAAGCATTGTAAAGCACAGAGAGGTCTGGTAAAGCATAGGGAAGCATTGTAAAGCACAGAGGGTCTGGTAAAGCATAGGAAGCATTGTAAAGCACAGAGAGGTCTGGTAAAGCATAGGAAGCATTGTAAAGCACGAGAGGTCTGGTAAAGCATAGGAAGCATTGTAAAGCACAGAGGTCTGGTAAAGCATAGGAAGCATTGTAAAGCACAGAGAGGTCTGGTAAAGCATAGGGAAGCATTGTAAAGCACAGAGAGGTCTGGTAAAGCATATTAAAAGAATCAGCATGAACTAACCCTTCTAAAAGTGCCCCATAGTAAAAGCACAGCACAGTGTAATAAAGCCCAGTGAAAGCGTTGCCAGAGATCTGATCTGAAGTGCAGGGATTGTAATTCTGACCCGTCTCCTCACCTCCTGTTCTGCACCGTCCACTGGCCCTGGGTGCAAGCCTGGTTGTAGTTGGCTCTGCCCAGCTCATAACCTTCGAACCACAGAGTCAAGCCATACTGCAGGGAGGGGAGCTGAGAACGAGAGAGGCACAGAGCAACAGTGTGATCACTGACCCTGCCTTTAGAGAGCTCTCGAACCCATTCTCTCACCTCTGATTAGCTTTATTAACAGTATCGCTGGCCCCTCCCTTTAAAGGAGCGCTGACCATCTTTAAAATCCATTCTCTCACCTCTTATTAGCTTTATTAACAGCATCGCTGGTCCCTCCCTTTAAAGGAGCTGACCATCTTTAAAATCCATTCTCTCACCTCTTATTAGCTTTATTAACAGTATCGCTGGTCCCTCCCTTTAAAGGCGCTGACCATCTTTAAAATCCATTCTCTCACCTCTTATTAGCTTTATTAACAGTATCGCTGGTCCCTCCCTTTAAAGGAGCTGACCATCTTTAAAATCCATTCTCTCACCTCTTATTAGCTTTATTAACAGTATCGCTGGTCCCTCCCTTTAGAGGAGTGCTGACCATCTTTAAAATCCATTCTCTCACCTCTTATTAACATTGGCACATCATTTCTGACACAGCATAGCTCATTGTAGTTAAAGAACTACAGCTCCCAGCATGCCTAACCATTGCTGCGGGCGCAGAGGCATGCTGGGAGCCGTAGTTCATTCTACAGGGCGATGTTGACGTTTGCCCACAGCTGTGTGTTTCAGTGACATTTGAAGGTTCTTATCGTTTCAAGTGTCATTAAAGGAACAGAAAGAAGGGCGGGATTTGTTGCCGCATGGCATGGACTGGCTTTTCTTTATCAATTGTTTTGCCCAACAGGAAACTCAGTTTTACACAGACAGTCACAAAGACTTTCTGATGAGCTTTATTAGCAGCATCCCTGGCCTCTGGGTTCGCTGGAGTTTTAAGTACTTACAGTGAAAGTCCAGCTGCAGTGTGTGTCTGGAGGATAGTAGCTAGGATAGTGAGGGGTGCTGAAATTGCCTTGGATCCCGTCCCTGTCCTGCAAAGTGAAATTGGCATCACAGGCTGAAAAAAAGAGAAAAAAAAAAAAAATTATCCATCTGAAAAGCGACATCATTCAAACCTGTGTAGTTCTTCTTCTCCCCAGAGGTGGCGCCAAAAACCCAAAGTCTATCTCCAGGGCTGGGAATCAGACTCCCGCTGCACAGCAGTGTGATCCAGTCCTGGTTTCACTAGGACTTTAATAATAAGACACACCTGAGCTTGTTAGCTAGACACACTGGGGGCTGATCAAGCTGGTAGCAGTAAAACCTGGACTGGATCACACTGCTGTGGGATAGGAGTCTGATTCCCATCCCTGATCTCTCTGTCTAAATATCCCACAGTTCCCAGCAATATCCTGTAGCTCTCTTCACTATAAAATCAGCTACAAACCTCCTTCAACCAAAGTCTATCTACAGGGCTGGGAATCAGACTCCGCTGCACAGCAGTGTGATCCAGTCCTGGTTTCACTAGGAGTTTAATAATAAGACACACCTGAGCTTGTTAGCTAGACACACTGGGGGCTGATCAAGCTGGTAGCAGTAAAACCTGGACTGGATCACACTGCTGTGGGATAGGAGTCTGATTCCCATCCCTGATCTCTCTGTCTAAATATCCCACAGTTCCCAGCAATATCCTGTAGCTCTCTTCACTATAAAATCAGCTACAAACCTCCTTCAACCAAAGTCTATCTACAGGGCTGGGAATCAGACTCCCGCTGCACAGCAGTGTGATCCAGTCCTGGTTTCACTAGGAGTTTAATAATAAGACACACCTGAGCTTGTTAGCTAGACACACTGGGGGCTGATCAAGCTGGTAGCAGTAAAACCTGGACTGGATCACACTGCTGTGGGATAGGAGTCTGATTCCCATCCCTGATCTCTCTGTCTAAATATCCCACCGCTACCACCAATATCCTGCAGCTCTGAGCTCAGTAAACGGGCTGTGGGTGTTTGTAATGCTCACCTGTGCTGGGCAGAGACTGGGCAGACAGAGAGAAGGGATCGTAGTAGCTGTACTGCCCTTGCTTCCACACCACTGACATCACCCTCCGGAAGATACCAACTCGACCACCGACTCCTGACGGCTGCACCTGACAGACTGAGAGAGAGAGAGAGAGAGAGAGAGAGAGAGGACTGAACCATTAGAGGCAGGAAAAGGGGGGTCGACTGGACAGATTGACCGCTATCGGTTTGTCGTCAGTGAGATGACAGCTGTCCTGTCCTTTAAGGAGGCTTGCTACTATTTGGATTTTAATTTGCTAAACCGACGTTTATTTAAGAAATAATTTATTTTTTCATCTTTATTTTTCAATTCAAGCCTGTTTATGAGAGACAGATTCACTGCTGTTGGTTTGTATGAGTGACAGACGTCCTGTCCTGTGAGAGACTCTTACGAGGTGATTAGTTTGCCCTCGTCTGGAGAGAGGGAGTCATAGACAGCTAACCGGTCCCAACACTCGGGCAGGGCCCATTCCAGCCGCAGCTTGACCAGCTGACCGACGGGGGCCGCGATGTGCCACAGGCAGCTGGACCGGAGCGAGTCGGGGCCCTGGAGGGAGGTGAGCACCCGACACGGACCGAGGAGTACCGATAGCAACCTGAGAGAGAGAGAGAGAGAGAGAGAGAGAGAGAGAGAGAGAGAGAGAGAGCAACATTACACACTGACACAGACTTCTAGTGGAAACGTTTGCCATTGAATTTACACTGAAGACGCTGAGAAAGACTTCTAGTGGAAACGTTTGCCATTGAATTTACACTGAAGACGCTGAGAAAGACTTCTAGTGGAAACGTTTGCCATTGAATTTACACTGAAGACGCTGAGAAAGACTTCTAGTGGAAACGTTTGCCATTGAATTTACACTGAAGACGCTGAGAAAGACTTCTAGTGGAAACGTTTGCCATTGAATTTACACTGAAGACGCTGAGAAAGACTTCTAGTGGAAACGTTTGCCATTGAATTTACACTGAAGACGCTGAGAGAGACTTCTAGTGGAAACGTTTGCCATTGAATTTACACTGAAGACGCTGAGAGAGACTTCTAGTGGAAACGTTTGCCATTGAATTTACACTGAAGACGCTGAGAGAGACTTCTAGTGGAAACGTTTGCCATTGAATTTACACTGAAGACGCTGAGAGAGACTTCTAGTGGAAACGTTTGCCATTGAATTTACACTGAAGACGCTGAGAAAGACTTCTAGTGGAAACGTTTGCCATTGAATTTACACTGAAGACGCTGAGAGAGACTTCTAGTGGAAACGTTTGCCATTGAATTTACACTGAAGACGCTGAGAGAGACTTCTAGTGGAAACGTTTGCCATTGAATTTACACTGAAGACGCTGAGAAAGACTTCTAGTGGAAACGTTTGCCATTGAATTTACACTGAAGACGCTGAGAAAGACTTCTAGTGGAAACGTTTGCCATTGAATTTACACTGAAGACGCTGAGAGAGACTTCTAGTGGAAACGTTTGCCATTGAATTTACACTGAAGACGCTGAGAAAGACTTCTAGTGGAAACGTTTGCCGTTGAATTTACACTGAAGACGCTGAGAAAGACTTCTAGTGGAAACGTTTGCCATTGAATTTACACTGAAGACGCTGAGAGAGACTTCTAGTGGAAACGTTTGCCATTGAATTTACACTGAAGACGCTGAGAGAGACTTCTAGTGGAAACGTTTGCCATTGAATTTACACTGAAGACGCTGAGAGAGAAGATTTAAGATGTTTTCATACTGAATGTGGCTTTCATGGCATCGATGGCTTTAGCACCCGATTCTGTAGAAGAAATAAAAGAATAATAATAATAATAATAATAATAATAATAATAATAATAATAATAATAATAATAATAAATCAAAAATATAAAATTGCTTAAAAACAAGCTTTAAAAAACTTTTTAAAAATATTTTACCACTTTATTTATTTTATCATAATTTTACTAATTTTAAAAAAATAGCAAATATTAAAACATACAAAATAAAAATCAAATTATATAATGTGTGTGTGTGTATATACTATATATATATATTTATTTATTATTCAAACTTCATTATGTTACTACTTGTAATGTTGTTTTAAAACACACACAGCTTGAAAATATATATATATATTTTTATATACTTTCCAGTGTTGTTTTAAACATGTTCGTTCGTGTTGTTTCCTGTCTGGCTCGCCAGCCTCACCTGTGATGTTGAGAGAGTCTCTCTCGATGATGTACTCCCCCTGCTGGTAGGCTGTGGTACTGCCGCCGCTGCCTCCCACACCCTGCAGCAGCGTGTCAGTGACGGAGCCCGCAGTCACCCTGTCAGCCAGGCTCTGAGGCACCGATAGGACCAGCCAGCAGTAACACAGGAGACTGCCTTCCTGTAGAGTCACACACACACACACACACACAGTGCAGCAAAACATGTCTCAGCCAGCCTCTGTACAAACCAGCATTCTGTGCTTTACAATGCTTCCCTATGCTTTACCAGACCTCTCTGTGCTTTACAATGCTTCCCTATGCTTTACCAGACCTCTCTGTGCTTTACAATGCTTCCCTATGCTTTACCAGACCTCTCTGTGCTTTACAATGCTTCCCTATGCTTTACCAGACCTCTCTGTGCTTTACAATGCTTCCCTATGCTTTACCAGACCTCTCTGTGCTTTACAATGCTTCCCTATGCTTTACCAGACCTCTCTGTGCTTTACAATGCTTCCCTATGCTTTACCAGACCTCTCTGTGCTTTACAATGCTTCCCTATGCTTTACCAGACCTCTCTGTGCTTTACAAAGAAAGTCAGAGGAGACGTCTTACCCAAAAGCAAAGACTGTGGTTGAATTGTAGTACCAGGAGAGATCGGAGGCTTTCAGGATCTTCTCTAACTAGCAGAGAGACAGAGAGACAGACACATTGTCCCATCAGTGTAATACAGAACCATTGCGGTGCCGCTGTCTGTCTGTCTGCCATTGAAGATCATTGAGGGTATAGTTAGCACACTGTGGTCCCATTCTACCAGCCTCACCCCATTGTAGCTGCCCTATACTTGTGCTACCATTGCCCCTCAGTGTAATACAGAGCCATTGCAGTGCCGCTGTCTGTCTGTCTGCCATTGAAGATCATTGAGGGTATAGTTAGCACACTGTGGTCCCATTCTACCAGCCTCACCCCATTGTAGCTGCCCTATACTTGTGCTACCATTGCCCCTCAGTGTAATACAGAGCCATTGCAGTGCCGCTGTCTGTCTGCCTGCCATTAAAGATCATTCAGGAGTTTGGAGCCTCACCACATCCTGGACTTTGCTTGCTTCTGTTTTGAAGGCGGTTGACTCTCGTCTGGTGAGCTCCAGGCTGAAGTCTCGGTTGTTTATTGCAAACCTCACTGTGTAGTACTGGGTGACTCTGGGCTCCAGCAGCTTGAGTCTGTGATCTACACCAGAAAACACACGATTTTAAAAAATACTAAAGCATCAATTTTGTCAAAGCTGACACTCTGGGATCCTTCAAGAAGCTGCTTGATGAGATTCTGGGATCAATAAGCTACTAACAACCAAACGAGCAAGATGGGCCAAATGGGGCCTCCTCTCGTTGTAAACTTTCTTATGTTCTTGTTATCCAATGTCATTTTGAATTGTTTTTTTACATTTCCCTCTCTCTCTGACTATTTTAACGCTGTTTCGCTTCAGTCAGTGTGAGCGGTTCTGTTTTCCTCCAGTATTGAGTTTGGATCGTTTTTAAAACCTGTCTTCGCCTGCCTTTGAGAAGCTCAGCTGCAGAATCCTAACAGCCGGGCCTCGAACTGAACTCACTTTGTTCAAATCATGTGACAGCCTTTTCAGCTGGCCCCGCCCACTCTGCATTCATCCAAACAGAGAGAGCGAGAGGAGAGTGGGCGGGCTGAGAGTGGGCGGGCTGGCTGAGCTGTCATCGCAGGATCTGATTGGACGGAGGGAAGGCTGACTGGCAGTTAGGATTCTCCAGATAAACTCAAAGCATTAAAGGCGGTAAAACCAGATATTAAAATGATCAGAACTCAATATTGAGGAAACCAGAACCACTCAGACTGACCGAAAAAGTACCAAAATCCAATAAAATCAAATGTTCCTTTTGAAATGTTCCTGCGTTTTATGACTAAATATACACGTGTGTTAAACATACAGGACTAGCTTACAAACAGACAGACTGGTTCTGTGTTTTTTCATTGTGTATTGTGCTGTTTGCAGGGCTGTTGCCAAGTGACACCAACTTCCTGTCTGACAGTCCAATGAAGACCACACCCTCTCTCCGGGGCCTTGCGGTCACCCTGGTAACAGCAAGGCCTGTTTTGAGTTTCGTTTACCTCAGAGGCCTGGCGGTTGCTAGGGTTACACCTGGCCCTTTCAGAGAATTGTAAACAACTAATTCTTAATATATATATATATATATATATATATATATATATATATATATATATATATATATATATATATATATATATATATATATGTCTACACAGCTGAAGAAAAGCTAATAAGAGGTAATGGATTTTAAAGATGGTCAGCGCTCCTTTAAAGGGAGGGACCAGCGATACTGTTAATAAAGCTAATAAGAGGTGAGAGAATGGATTTTAAAGATGGTCAGCGCTCCTTTAAAGGGAGGGACCAGCGATACTGTTAATAAAGCTAATAAGAGGTGAGAGAATGGATTTTAAAGATGGTCAGCGCTCCTTTAAAGGGAGGGACCAGCGATACTGTTAATAAAGCTAATAAGAGGTGAGAGAATGGATTTTAAAGATGGTCAGCTCCTTTAAAGGGAGGGACCAGCGATACTGTTAATAAAGCTAATAAGAGGTGAGAGAATGGATTTTAAAGATGGTCAGCGCTCCTTTAAAGGGAGGGACCAGCGATACTGTTAATAAAGCTAATAAGAGGTGAGAGAATGGATTTTAAAGATGGTCAGCGCTCCTTTAAAGGGAGGGACCAGCGATACTGTTAATAAAGCTAATAAGAGGTGAGAGAATGGATTTTAAAGATGGTCAGCGCTCCTTTAAAGGGAGGGACCAGCGATACTGTTAATAAAGCTAATAAGAGGTGAGAGAATGGATTTTAAAGATGGTCAGCGCTCCTTTAAAGGGAGGGACCAGCGATACTGTTAATAAAGCTAATAAGAGGTGAGAGAATGGATTTTAAAGATGGTCAGCGCTCCTTTAAAGGGAGGGACCAGCGATACTGTTAATAAAGCTAATAAGAGGTGAGAGAATGGATTTTAAAGATGGTCAGCGCTCCTTTAAAGGGAGGGCCAGCGATACTGTTAATAAAGCTAATAAGAGGTGAGAGAATGGATTTTAAAGATGGTCAGCGCTCCTTTAAAGGGAGGGACCAGCGATACTGTTAATAAAGCTAATAAGAGGTGAGAGAATGGATTTTAAAGATGGTCAGCGCTCCTTTAAAGGGAGGGACCAGCGATACTGTTAATAAAGCTAATAAGAGGTGAGAGAATGGATTTTAAAGATGGTCAGCGCTCCTTTAAAGGGAGGGACCAGCGATACTGTTAATAAAGCTAATAAGAGGTGAGAGAATGGATTTTAAAGATGGTCAGCGCTCCTTTAAAGGGAGGGACCAGCGATACTGTTAATAAAGCTAATAAGAGGTGAGAGAATGGATTTTAAAGATGGTCAGCGCTCCTTTAAAGGGAGGGACCAGCGATACTGTTAATAAAGCTAATAAGAGGTGAGAGAATGGATTTTAAAGATGGTCAGCGCTCCTTTAAAGGGAGGGACCAGCGATACTGTTAATAAAGCTAATAAGAGGTGAGAGAATGGATTTTAAAGATGGTCAGCGCTCCTTTAAAGGGAGGGACCAGCGATACTGTTAATAAAGCTAATAAGAGGTGAGAGAATGGATTTTAAAGATGGTCAGCGCTCCTTTAAAGGGAGGGACCAGCGATACTGTTAATAAAGCTAATAAGAGGTGAGAGAATGGATTTTAAAGATGGTCAGCGCTCCTTTAAAGGGAGGGACCAGCGATACTGTTAATAAAGCTAATAAGAGGTGAGAGAATGGATTTTAAAGATGGTCAGCGCTCCTTTAAAGGGAGGGACCAGCGATACTGTTAATAAAGCTAATAAGAGGTGAGAGAATGGATTTTAAAGATGGTCAGCGCTCCTTTAAAGGGAGGGACCAGCGATACTGTTAATAAAGCTAATAAGAGGTGAGAGAATGGATTTTAAAGATGGTCAGCGCTCCTTTAAAGGGAGGGACCAGCGATACTGTTAATAAAGCTAATAAGAGGTGAGAGAATGGATTTTAAAGATGGTCAGCGCTCCTTTAAAGGGAGGGACCAGCGATACTGTTAATAAAGCTAATAAGAGGTGAGAGAATGGATTTTAAAGATGGTCAGCGCTCCTTTAAAGGGAGGGACCAGCGATACTGTTAATAAAGCTAATAAGAGGTGAGAGAATGGATTTTAAAGATGGTCAGCGCTCCTTTAAAGGGAGGGACCAGCGATACTGTTAATAAAGCTAATAAGAGGTGAGAGAATGGATTTTAAAGATGGTCAGCGCTCCTTTAAAGGGAGGGACCAGCGATACTGTTAATAAAGCTAATAAGAGGTGAGAGAATGGATTTTAAAGATGGTCAGCGCTCCTTTAAAGGGAGGGACCAGCGATACTGTTAATAAAGCTAATAAGAGGTGAGAGAATGGATTTTAAAGATGGTCAGCGCTCCTTTAAAGGGAGGGACCAGCGATACTGTTAATAAAGCTAATAAGAGGTGAGAGAATGGATTTTAAAGATGGTCAGCGCTCCTTTAAAGGGAGGGACCAGCGATACTGTTAATAAAGCTAATAAGAGGTGAGAGAATGGATTTTAAAGATGGTCAGCGCTCCTTTAAAGGGAGGGACCAGCGATACTGTTAATAAAGCTAATAAGAGGTGAGAGAATGGATTTTAAAGATGGTCAGCGCTCCTTTAAAGGGAGGGACCAGCGATACTGTTAATAAAGCTAATAAGAGGTGAGAGAATGGATTTTAAAGATGGTCAGCGCTCCTTTAAAGGGAGGGACCAGCGATACTGTTAATAAAGCTAATAAGAGGTGAGAGAATGGATTTTAAAGATGGTCAGCGCTCCTTTAAAGGGAGGGACCAGCGATACTGTTAATAAAGCTAATAAGAGGTGAGAGAATGGATTTTAAAGATGGTCAGCGCTCCTTTAAAGGGAGGGACCAGCGATACTGTTAATAAAGCTAATAAGAGGTGAGAGAATGGATTTTAAAGATGGTCAGCGCTCCTTTAAAGGGAGGGACCAGCGATACTGTTAATAAAGCTAATAAGAGGTGAGAGAATGGATTTTAAAGATGGTCAGCGCTCCTTTAAAGGGAGGGACCAGCGATACTGTTAATAAAGCTAATAAGAGGTGAGAGAATGGATTTTAAAGATGGTCAGCGCTCCTTTAAAGGGAGGGCCAGCGATACTGTTAATAAAGCTAATAAGAGGTGAGAGAATGGATTTTAAAGATGGTCAGCGCTCCTTTAAAGGGAGGGACCAGCGATACTGTTAATAAAGCTAATAAGAGGTGAGAGAATGGATTTTAAAGATGGTCAGCGCTCCTTTAAAGGGAGGGACCAGCGATACTGTTAATAAAGCTAATAAGAGGTGAGAGAATGGATTTTAAAGATGGTCAGCGCTCCTTTAAAGGGAGGGACCAGCGATACTGTTAATAAAGCTAATAAGAGGTGAGAGAATGGATTTTAAAGATGGTCAGCGCTCCTTTAAAGGGAGGGACCAGCGATACTGTTAATAAAGCTAATAAGAGGTGAGAGAATGGATTTTAAAGATGGTCAGCGCTCCTTTAAAGGGAGGGCCAGCGATACTGTTAATAAAGCTAATAAGAGGTGAGAGAATGGATTTTAAAGATGGTCAGTGCTAAGGCAGTGACCAGCGTGCTATTGATAGTGCTATAGCAGGTGAATCAGTCCCATGCTGTGCTATTGACAGTGCTATAGCAGGTGAATCAGTCCCATGCTGTGCTATTGACAGTGCTATAGCAGGTGAATCAGTCCCATGCTGTGCTATTGACAGTGCTATAGCAGGTGAATCAGTCCCATGCTGTGCTATTGACAGTGCTATAGCAGGTGAATCAGTCCCATGCTGTGCTATTGACAGTGCTATAGCAGGTGAATCAGTCCCATGCTGTGCTATTGACAGTGCTATAGCAGGTGAATCAGTCCCATGCTGTGCTATTGACAGTGCTATAGCAGGTGAATCAGTCCCATGCTGTGCTATTGACAGTGCTATAGCAGGTGAATCAGTCCCATGCTGTGCTATTGACAGTGCTATAGCAGGTGAATCAGTCCCATGCTGTGCTATTGACAGTGCTATAGCAGGTGAATCAGTCCCATGCTGTGCTATTGACAGTGCTATAGCAGGTGAATCAGTCCCATGCTGTGCTATTGACAGTGCTATAGCAGGTGAATCAGTCCCATGCTGTGCTATTGACAGTGCTATAGCAGGTGAATCAGTCCCATGCTGTGCTATTGACAGTGCTATAGCAGGTGAATCAGTCCCATGCTGTGCTATTGACAGTGCTATAGCAGGTGAATCAGTCCCATGCTGTGCTATTGACAGTGCTATAGCAGGTGAATCAGTCCCATGCTGTGCTATTGACAGTGCTATAGCAGGTGAATCAGTCCCATGCTGTGCTATTGACAGTGCTATAGCAGGTGAATCAGTCCCATGCTGTGCTATTGACAGTGCTATAGCAGGTGAATCAGTCCCATGCTGTGCTATTGACAGTGCTATAGCAGGTGAATCAGTCCCATGCTGTGCTATTGACAGTGCTATAGCAGGTGAATCAGTCCCATGCTGTGCTATTGACAGTGCTATAGCAGGTGAATCAGTCCCATGCTGTGCTATTGACAGTGCTATAGCAGGTGAATCAGTCCCATGGTAAGCACATTTTTATAGATTTATTAATAGTCAGGGTGCGGGTTTTGAAGCAATGGTTTTGTTAAAAATAAAACTAAAAAAGAAAAACATCTCTTGGCAGCTTTAGAATTGTTTCAAAATCGATTCAACAAGACCTTCGTTTCTGTTGGGCAATCTTCATCGTATCGTATTCTGAAATAAACTAGTATTCAATTCAAACCACACCAACAGACAGAAACATGCAAGAGAAATCAAATTTTGGGAGTTTGATCTAGTGTAGTAGGCAATATGACGTCACTACCTCAATGATAATAATAATAATAATAATAATAATAATAATAATAATAATAATAATAATAATAATTGTTATAATAATAATAATGAACTCACGGTCCTCTCGTCCAAAATTCAGCGCGAGTCGACATATCTTACAATAAGCGCCACCACACATGACGTCGTAATTATATAATAATAATAATTATTATTATAAAACTCACTTTCCCACAATGTTGATTCGTCTGATCTTCCCAGACTCCTAAATCCGCGGCTCCATTTTGCAGCGTCATCGTTTTAATTTATTTATTGTTGTCAAAAAGCACATTTATTAAACCTGCAAGTTCATCGATGTATAATATTAATATTATTATTATTAATTTTATTATTATTATTATTTATTTCTTAGCAGGCGCCCTTATCCTTATATTAGCCTGGTTTGAGAGACCAGACGGACTCCCAAATAAATGAAACAGTTATCTTAAAACGAAAAATCTGTTAACTCTGTCGAAGGTCAACGCGGATCAATATTTAACTTCGTGTCACGTTGTGTAGATTACAAACTTACAAAAGCAGGAGACTTTCTTTCTACTCAAAGTGACATCAAATTAAATTTATGGTCAGTTTCTGTAACAATGAATGATATCAAATTGTTAAGAAATATCATTTTACTCCAGCCGATAAATCTAGTTTAGTTTGTAATTTATCAATACCGCCAACATCATATTAAAACGGACTAGCCTCTATTATTATTATTATTATTATTATTATTATTATTATTATTATTATTATTATTATTATTATTATTTATTTCTTAGCAGACGCCCTTATCCAGGGTGACTTACAATCGTAAGGAAATACATTTCAAGTATCACAGTACAAGTGATAATACAAAGCGTAAAAAGCCTATTAGTTTTATCTTAGTTAAGCCTAATAACTAATATAAAATATATACTAATTGAAAGTATTAAGTATTTATTTTTTTAATTAACTTTTAAAATAAATCTCAAAGGAACCGCAATTCATTAGCCTACCCTTGTTATTTTTTTTTAATGCCTAAAAATTACGAAACAATGTCAGATAAATTCGACCAGAAAATAAAAATTAAAAATCTCTCTCTCTCCCTCTCTCCTCCCTCTCTCTCCCTCTCTCCTCCCCCTCTCTCTCTCTCTCTCTCTCTCTCTCTCACACACAAACTATAGTAAACGCGTATTGAAAATTTGAACAAAAAACGAATACTAATTTGTTATTTCGAGTTATTAAAAACGCGTTTTTTTTAAGAGAGGATAAATTTTATTAATAATTTGTCGACGGTTTAGTTCGTGGATTTGAATTTTAGCTCTAGGCCCAAACTGCCGTTTTAAATTTAAAAAATGTTTAAATACGACGGATTTTTGTTTGTTTTGCTTGTTTGTTTGTTTTAGGTTTTGAGAAATCGTTCGCTCTCCGAAATACAAATCAGTTCTGGTAACGAGAGTCGTTACCGTGATAAAACACCTCAACTTGACTTTGTTGATGAAATAATCCGGTTTCGCATTTACAACCCGCCGGGGCTTGCGTTGCTAAGGATAGTTTTTCAGCGGCTTCTCTCCGGGGTGAAGAAGGACAAAATATTTTTTGCTTTTTCACCTGAGCCGTGATCGTCAGCTGGTTTGTTTAACATCACAAACACATTTGGTTAAGATGCGCACAATCACTGGGACCGGCCTTATAAAAGTGACCCATAGTAAAAGCATAGAAAAAGTGTAATAAAGCACAGGGAAGCATTGTAAAGCACAGAGAGGTCTGGTAAAGCATAGGGAAGCATTGTAAAGCACAGAGAGGTCTGGTAAAGCATAGGGAAGCATTGTAAAGCACAGAGAGGTCTGGTAAAGCATAGGGAAGCATTGTAAAGCACAGAGAGGTCTGGTAAAGCATAGGGAAGCATTGTAAAGCACAGAGAGGTCTGGTAAAGCATAGGGAAGCATTGTAAAGCACAGAGAGGTCTGGTAAAGCATAGGGAAGCATTGTAAAGCACAGAGAGGTCTGGTAAAGCATAGGGAAGCATTGTAAAGCACAGAGAGGTCTGGTAAAGCATAGGGAAGCATTGTAAAGCACAGAGAGGTCTGGTAAAGCATAGGGAAGCATTGTAAAGCACAGAGAGGTCTGGTAAAGCATAGTATTGAAAAAAAAGCATAAGCTATCAAAAAAAAAAACATAGAAATTGATTTTAAAGCCCCAGTTAGCACGCTGTTTAATTTCTACTCTAGTTTTATTTATTTTTTGGACATGGTATTTGTAAAATCCCGTTTTCACAGCGTGGGCTGTTATGAATCAGTCGGGTTGCGCTTTCACAAGTATATTAGCTGGCTGTTTGGGAGCTGACGGTGAAAACCACAGGCTCTATTGCGTTACAGTTTCCTTCAATGCGGAGTCCTTTGCAAAGAAACGGAGAGCGCTCTTGCTTCCTGTTGTTCAGCGTCTGCAGGATATTAGCGCTTAATAAAGTCACACGGGTTTGTTGGGGTTTTTTTAAAGAAAAATTACCATCCCATTATAAAGGTCAACCGTCAGTCTAAGACGCTTTTTTGTTCCTGTGTGACGCGGCAGTGGAGCGTGGACCCTGCGTTAGTATTAAACGCGTTTCGCTGCTACATTAAACAAATATATATATATATATATATATATAAATTAGACAATGCGACATATAGAAGAATAAAAGAAAGTAAATGGATAAATAGACTGAACACGATTTTGCCAGCGGGACTCAACAGAAAAGAATGAACTAATTAACTTCAATAGATATAGAACATTTAAATAAATAAACAAAGTTCGTTCAAAAGTTGTGCATGCTGATGCGCTGGGGAGGCCAAATCTAGACTGATCCTCAGAGCCAGCATTGCATGCTATAAATAAAATATAAATTGAATTAAAGTAATGTTAATTAGAATTAATACAGATTCAAAGATAGAAGTAAAAATGACGTCACGATATATAGAACAGCATTACATCATGTAAGAATAAATCATGGATTTGAATGTAAACAATAACAAGTAGTTGTCATGCCGTCAAAAACCTAGAAATACCTCCAATGCTTTGATTCAAACACAGGCTCCCTTGAGAAAGATATGCACAACATATCGAAACGTTGGGCAGCTGGCTCTTTGAGCTAAATATATATATATATATATATATATATATATATATATATATATATATATATATATATATATATATATATATATATATATATATATATATATATATATATATATATATATATATATATATATATATATATATATATATATATATAGCCTCCTCTTGTTTGTAGGAGGCTGTGTGGTCCAGTGGTTAAAGAAAAGGGCTTGTAACCAGGAGGTCCCTGGTTCAAATCCCACCTCAGCCACTGACTCATTGTGTGACCCTGAGCAAGTCACTTCACCTCCTTGTGCTCCGTCTTTCGGGTGAGATGTAGTTGTAAGTGACTCTGCAGCTGATGCATAGTTCACACACCCTAGTCTCTGTAAGTCGCCTTGGATAAAGGCGTCTGTTAAATATATATATAGTACGGAACGAATCTTGATAAAGTCCATGAAAACGTTTTCGCTAGAAGTCTTTCTCAGTCTCTCCAACCTGCTTACCCGCTATGTCCCCGCCCGCTATTGCTGCTCTAGAACGAGTGCAAAGAAGAGCGACCTGAATTATCCCGGGTTTAAAAGGCATGTCATATGCAGACAGGCTAAAAGAATTGAATCTATTCAGTCTTGAACAAAGAAGACTACGCGGCGATCTGATTCAAGCATTCAAAATCCTAAAAGGTATTGACAATGTCGACCCAGGGGACTTTTTCGACCTGAAAAAAGAAACAAGGACCAGGGGTCACAAATTAGATAAAGGGGCATTCAGAACAGAAAATAGGAGGCACTTTTTTACACAGAGAATTGTGAGGGTCTGGAACCAACTCCCCAGTAATGTTGTTGAAGCTGACACCCTGGGATCCTTCAAGAAGCTGCTTGATGAGATTCTGGGATCAATAAGCTACTAACAACCAAACGAGCAAGATGGGCTGAATGGCCTCAGTTTGTAAACTTTCTTATGTTGTTACCATTGCCGCGGGTGCAGAGGCGAGCTGGGAGTCGTAGCTCCTTATACAGGGCGATGTTAACTTTTGCTTTAAATAAAGATTAGGATAGTTTTGTTCCTCCCCATGGATGACAGGAAATAAGGAGTTTTACTGAACGAAATCAAGTGTTTAATATTAAACAATAATTTCATACATATAAACAGACCACGACATCAACAAAAAATGAAATACATGGAAAATATATGGAAAAAAAGAACAATTTAAAAATATTTCTTTTTTTTTTCAAAGCAGCTTCACAAACATTCAAATTCGGTTACAATTTCTTCGTTCACGCAGCAGAAGATAAATGAAACTTGCACTAGCTTATAAAATGGTCATTTTTTGTTATCATTTTTCGTATATATGTAGATACACATGCATTTCCTGCAAGCGTCGCTAGGTGGTGCTACAGGACAATATAAAAGTCAATTTTCACTGGTCATCGTTTACCTGAATTTTTAATTCTAAGTTCCCTAAAAACACTATAAGGAATGGAAACCAGACTCCTATCCCACAGCAGTGTGATCCAGTCCAGGTTTTACTGCTACCAGCTTGATCAGCCCCCAGTGTGTCTAGCTAACAAGCTCAGGTCTGTCTACTTGAAATGTATTTGCTTACGATTGTAAGTCGCCCTGGATAAGGGCGTCTGCTAAGAAATAAACAATAATAATAATAATAATAATAATAATAATAATAATAATAATAATAATAATAATAATAATTAAACTCCTAGTGAAACCAGGAATGGATCACACTGCTGTGCAGCGGGAGTCTGATTCCCAGCCCTGTAGATAGACTTTGGTTGAAGGAGGTTTGTAGCTGATTTTATAGTGAAGAGAGCTACAGGATATTGCTGGGAACTGTGGGATATTTAGACAGAGAGATCAGGGCTGGGAATCAGACTCCTATCGCACAGCAGTGTGATCCAGTCCAGGTTTTACTGCTACCAGCTTGATCAGCCCCCAGTGTGTCTAGCTAACAAGCTCAGGTGTGTCTTATTATTAAACTCCTAGTGAAACCAGGACTGGATCACACTGCTGTGCAAATGGGAGTCTGATTCCCGTTTCCGTTCAGATCGGCTTATTGAGATTTTGAAGATCCTTCACGGACATGTAGTCGACCACCGTGGGTGCGATATTCAAAGGAGACGCATTGAAAAGAAGCGCCCCCTGGTGGACCGGAAGACCCCGCGGCCAGAGCAGTGAAATCGATAGCGGGGAAGAGAAACTGTCCATGTGGGAGAAACCAAGTAGCCGGGAGGGTGCTGGGAAACGGGAGGGGGGTGGAAACGGCATGGGGCGGCCCGTTCAGATCGGGGCTCTCCTCGCTGGATCCGCTCTCCAGGCCGAATCCCGAATCGGGATCCAAGCTCTCCTGGTTTTCCCAGTTTTTCCCCGGATCTCGCTCCGGGTTTTCCAGCCGCTCGTAGGACTCCCCACGCTGGTGTCGGAGTCCCGGTCCGCTGAGTTCGTAGCTGAAGTAAACCGGGCAGGATTCGATCTCCAGGGAGCAGGGTATTTGGAGTAGAAGTAGCCCATGTTGGAGAAGCCTCCGGAGGAGGAGGAGGAGGAATCGCAATTCTTGCCCCAGTCTCGACACCCGATCCTGGGCAGTCCTTCTCGAAGGAGCCCTTCACCTCGAAGACTTCCACCAGAGAGATTTTGGTGTTGGATTAGCCTCCGGTGAAGGACTCGGGGAGAACATGGGGCTGAGCCACTTCTGAAAGAGATTCAAAACACAGAGAAGGCTTTATTAACAGAAATACTGAAAGAAACTGAATTCATTCAATAGCAAACGCGTCCACTTTCTCAGCGTCTTCAGTGTAAATTCAATGGCAAACATTTCCACTAGAAAACTTTCTCAGTGCTTTACAATGCTTCCCAAAGCTTTACCAGACCTCTGTGCTTTACAATGCTTCCCTATGCTTTACCAGACCTCTCTGTGCTTTACAATGCTTCCCTATGCTTTACCACACCTCTCTGTGCTTTACAATGCTTCCCTATGCTTTACCAGACCTCTCTGTGCTTTACAATGCTTCCCTATGCTTTACCAGACCTCTCTGTGCTTTACAATGCTTCCCTATGCTTTACCAGACCTCTCTGTGCTTTACAATGCTTCCCTATGCTTTACCAGACCTCTCTGTGCTTTACAATGCTTCCCTATGCTTTCCCAGACCTCTCTGTGCTTTACAATGCTTCCTGTGCTTTACCAGACCTCTCTGTGCTTTACAATGCTTCCCTATGCTTTACCAGACCTCTCTGTGCTTTACAATGCTTCCCTGTGCTTTACCAGACCTCTCTGTGCTTTACAATGCTTCCCTATGCTTTACCAGACCTCTCTGTGCTTTACAATGCTTCCCTATGCTTTACCAGACCTCTCTGTGCTTTACAATGCTTCCCTGTGCTTTACCAGACCTCTCAGTGTGTTGTAATTGCTTGTGATGACGTAGTTTTATTTTCTGAAGCTGGTTTGCTTTAAAGGAAGTAAGAAAGTAGCGTTTGAAACTCGGGGCTGCGGTTTCGATGTGGAAGTTAAAGGGTAAGTCGTTTTTTAACATTTTTCACGACACAGTTTTGAAACCACAGTTGGAGTCCTTGGCACTATTTTTTTGTTCCATCTTTTGTGTGTGTGTGTGTGTGTGTTTTTGTGGTTAAACGATATCTTGAAAATGACTCAGAGTGCAGGGAAGGTAGGAAACAGTGGGGGTTTTTCGTTTTTGTTTTTGAAGAGCAAACGAGTTTGAATTTTGAGAAGAAATATCGAGGACTTTGAGAAATGCTCGGCGTGATAAATCTGCGTCTGTTTCAATGCTGAAATCGGTTTTGACTCGCATGCTTGTAAAAGGCAGGTATGGGAAAGAGTATTAAAAAATAAACCATGGAAGACTCAGACAGACAGCGGCACTGCAATGGCTCTGTATTACACTGAGGGGCAATGGTAGCACAAGTATAGGGCAGCTACAATGGGGTGAGGCTGGTAGAATGGGACCACAGTGTGCTAACTATACCCTCAATGATCTTCAATGGCAGACAGACAGACAGCGGCACTGCAATGGTTCTGTATTACACTGAGGGGCAATGGTAGCACAAGTATAGGGCAGCTGCAATGGGGTGAGGCTGGTAGAATGGGACCACAGTGTGCTAACTATACCCTCAATGATCTTCAATGGCAGACAGACAGACAGACACCTACCTGGAAATTTCCTCCATGCTGTGAATTTAGGGGGGCGAAATATTTAGACGGATCCGGGATATTAAGACAGGAGACTTTGTGAATCCTGGAAGTTATAACGAAAGTCGAACGTCATTTGAATTGCTTTGTTACATTCCCTCTCTGTGCTTTACAATGCTTCCCTATGCTTTACCAGACCTCTCTGTGCTTTACAATGCTTCCCTATGCTTTACCAGACCTCTCTGTGCTTTACAATGCTTCCCTGTGCTTTACCAGACCTCTCTGTGCTTTACAATGCTTCCCTGTGCTTTACCAGACCTCTCTGTGCTTTACAATGCTTCCCTGTGCTTTACCAGACCTCTCTATGCTTTACAATGCTTCCCTATGCTTTACCAGACCTCTCTGTGCTTTACAATGCTTCCCTATGCTTTACCAGACCTTATTAGACTGCGCTGGGCTTTTTACTGTGGGAGACTTTTATAAACTTGTTTACCATTTCCTGCTGTAGATGGTGATTAAGAAGACAGCCAGGGCTGGAACGCAGATCATCACAAACAGCAGCTCCATCTGCAGAGGGCTGTCAGGCTTTCTGAATACTCCAGCTAGAGTGACCAAAACACACACAGAGCCATTCAGAAAACAATCCCACCACTGGTGCTGATCAGAGGTGAGAGAATGGATTTTAAAGATGGTCAGCGCTCCTTTAAAGGGAGGGGCCAGCGATACTGTTAGTAAAAGCTAATAAGAGGTGAGAGAATGGATTTTAAAGATGGTCAGCGGTCCTTTAAAGGGAGGGACCAGCGATACTGTTAATAAAGCTAATAAGAGGTGAGAGAATGGATTTTAAAGATGGTCAGCTCTGGGACCCCTGTGCTCCTCTGTCTGTGTGACTCCCCCACCCCTCTCTTACCAGCCATATTTCCCACTTGAGATCTCCACTCAGTCACTGGGCTCCAGTCGCTCCACTCTCCTGCTGTTCTCGGGTTTGACTTCGAACCTGGGTCTCGTACACCGCATCCCGGTCCAGCCACTTCTCGTTGAGCCGGGTCCACTCCTGACCTTGAAGCTCAGAGATCACCCTGGCGTCCTGGAAAACACACGACACAGCCCGTCAAACTACACGACACAGCCCGTCAAACTACACACGACACAGCCCGTCAAACTACACAACACAGCCCGTCAAACTACACGACACAGCCCGTCAAACTACACGACACAGCCCGTCAAACTACACACGACACAGCCCGTCAAACTACACACGACACAGCCCGTCAAACTACACACGACACAGCCCGTCAAACTACACGACACAGCCCGTCAAACTACACGACACAGCCCGTCAAACTACACGACACAGCCCGTCAAACTACACGACACAGCCCGTCAAACTACACACGACACAGCCCGTCAAACTACACGACACAGCCCGTCAAACTACACGACACAGCCCGTCAAACTACACACGACACAGCCCGTCAAACTACACACGACACAGCCCGTCAAACTACACGACACAGCCCGTCAAACTACACACGACACAGCCCGTCAAACTACACACGACACAGCCCGTCAAACTACACGACACAGCCCGTCAAACTACACACGACACAGCCCGTCAAACTACACACGACACAGCCCGTCAAACTACACGACACAGCCCGTCAAACTACACGACACAGCCCGTCAAACTACACACGACACAGCCCGTCAAACTACACACGACACAGCCCGTCAAACTACACACGACACAGCCCGTCAAACTACACGACACAGCCCAGCAGAGAGAGACGAGACAGACAGATACAGAGAGAGAGAGGGAGAGAAAGAGTCACAGTCAGACAGACACAGAGAAAGCGAGAGAGAGAGACAGACAGACAGACACACAGACAGGTTGAGAGAGAGGGAGGGAGAGAGCGAGAGAGAGAGAGAAACAGATAGACAGACACAGAGAGAGAGGGAGAGAGAGACAGACAGACAGAGAGAGAGAGAACACACACAGACAGACAGATACAGAGAGAGAGAGGGAGAGAGAGACACAGACAGACAGACATAGAGAGAGCGAGAGAGAGAGACAGGGAGAGAGAGGGAGAGAGGGAGGGAGAGAGTGAGAAGGAGAGAGTGAGAGAGAGAGAGACACACAGATAGACACAGAGAGAGGGAGAGAGACACACACAGACAGACACACAGACACACAGACAGACAGACACACAGACAGACAGACACACAGACACACAGACAGACAGACACACAGACAGACAGACACACAGACAGTGGATTCCTGGCTGTAGGTCACACTCACCTCCCAGGATTTCTCTTTGCGTTTGAATCGGATTTGAAACACTCTTTCCTGAAGGTACACTGAGATCAGACTCTGGTTCAGACTCCAGGTAATGTTGGTGCTGTTCACAATGGAAGGAGCGAAGGGAGGTGCATTTTCACTGCAGGAGAAAGCAAACAGACAACAACATCATAGATTATACAAGCGAGGTCGTCAATCCGAAAAAAATATATATATACTGGAGACTTTTATAAGGATTAGTGTACCCTGCATTTAATGTGCTTTACCAGACCTCTCTGTGCTTTACAATGCTTCCCTATGCTTTACCAGACCTCTCTGTGCTTTACAATGATTCCCTATGCTTTACCAGACCTCTCTGTGCTTTACAATGCTTCCCTGTGCTTTACCACACCTCTCTGTGCTTTGCAATGCTTCCCTATGCTTTACCACACCTCTCTGTGCTTCACAATGCTTCCCTATGTTTTACCAGACCTCTCTGTGCTTTACAATGCTTCCCTATGCTTTACCAGACCTCTCTGTGCTTTACAATGCTTCCCTATGCTTTACCAGACCTCTCTGTGCTTTACAATGCTTCCCTATGCTTTACCAGACCTCTCTGTGCTTTACAATGCTTCCCTATGCTTTACCAGACCTCTCTGTGCATTACAATGCTTCCCTATGCTTTACCAGACCTATCTGTGCTTTACAATGCTTCCCTATGCTTTACCAGACCTCTCTGTGATTTACAATGCTTCCCTATGCTTTACCAGACCTCTCTGTGCTTTACAATGCTTCCCTATGCTTTACCACACCT
>CM060277.1:1696867-1714367 GCA_030684275.1 Acipenser oxyrinchus oxyrinchus | reverse complement strand
AGGTTTGCACCCTCCTTATGGAATTAACTCATTTTGCTGGCTAAGACTATGGCTCCCAGCATGCCTTTGCACCCGCGGCCATGGCGAGGCATGCTGGGAGCTGTAGTTCTTTATGCTGCGGTCTCGTATCATAAGCAATACAGACCTCTATTACGATACATCATGTACAGCTGTGGGCAAAAGTTTAGCAGCATCACCCTCTATATAGAATGAACTGATTCAGCTTCATAGAGTCCAATGAAAGCTGCTGAATAATGTTCCCTTGTTAACATATTGAATTCCACCCCCTCTATATAGAATGAACTCCCTCAGCTTCATAGAGTCCAATGAAAGCTGCTGAATAAGGTTCCCTTGTTAACATATTGAATTCCACCCCCTCTATATAGAATGAACTCCCTCAGCTTCATAGAGTCCAATGAAAGCTGCTGAATAATGTTCCCTTGTTAACATATTGAATTCCACCCCCTCTATATAGAATGAACTCCCTCAGCTTCATAGAGTCCAATGAAAGCTGCTGAATAATGTTCCCTTGTTAACATATTGAATTCCACACCCAGCGCTTTGTAGTTTTCCAGATACTGAACAGAAAAACTGACGTTGAAAAAAAATGTGACATTTCCAAAATCTAACATGAAATACTATTGGACTGCGATTATGGCTTCCGATATAGACTTTTTTTGCGATATCATTTTGTAGTTTCTTTGATTACACAATGTTAAATAAAAAAAAAAAAATAATATATATATATATATATATATATATATATATATATATATATATATATATATATATATATATATATATTGTCTCAATCCTAATATTCTAAGAGTTGATGCAAAAGTTTTTGTCCAGATCTGTGCTTAAAACTCACTTTGTGATTTTAATTAGGCATCTTAAACAGCTTATAAAAAGTCTCCTGCATGTTATCACGTGTGGCTGTGTGTTCATGTTCTCTTTACTAATTTAAATTAATTGCTTTTTGTGGGTCTAGTCAAGTCATCAGATTAGACCGTCGCTGATTTCACAGTTTTGCGTGATTTTCAGTGCCTGTGGTTTGATTTCATACACACAGCAAATCAGCACCACAGAAGCCATAGCAGATTCGCACACGACTGTGTGTATATATATATATATATATATTGCCAGTTGCATATGAGTTTATTAAAACTGAACTGAACTACTAAACTGGTATTGCATTGTCAGTAAAAAAACAACTTTGCATTTATTGCAGATTGAAGTCTGTATTTGGTAAAGAAACCGGTCGCACCTTTCAAAAATCAAGCGACGTTCTTAGAATCAAGCGGCGTTCTTAGAATCAAGCGACGTTCTTAGAATCAAGCGACGTTCTTAGACTCAGGTGAAGTTCTTAGTGTCAGACTGACTAAGCATCTCAATAAAAGATGTATTGTGAATGCAGCGTGACAAGGGGAACTTTGAAATCCATTTTGAAATGTTTAGACTATGAAAAATGTCAACATGTAAATGGTTTTGATTGTATAAAGCAGTATTATTAAAAGCAATGGTTTAGAAAGATTACAAAACACATCATTCTCATATAGTCTTATATTATTATTATTATTATTATTATTATTATTATTATTATTATTATTATTATTATTATTAATAAACAGAAAGTTGAACTATATTTGGGTTCCACAGCAAAACAACTGTATTTGTTTCAAAGATTAATTTTGCTGTTTGGTGAAAACAGTCACTTAGTTAAAGATTGTAAAGTAACAGAATAATCTTACCTTTCAAAATCCAATTCTATGTGTGCGTCTCTCTCTCTCTCTCTCTCTCTCTCTCTCTCTCTCTCTCTCTCTCTGCCTCTCTCCGAGTTTCATAGACACAAGAGACTGACCAATCGGCTTCCTTAACTGAACGATATATAGTTTTGATCGTTTTTTTTATCTCGGTAAAGATCTGACATTTAGCAAACAGGATGCCAAAAATAGACTGTGAACATTTCAGCATCACAAATCGTATGACACGGCTCTGACCGGTCCCATGATGTGTGTGTGTCAGCGTGTGTGTGTGTGTGTGTGTGCATGCGTGTGTCTATATAGAGAGATAGAGGCAGAGACGTATATTAAAGGTGTCACAGCACGACCACATCCTGTATGATAAATTAAACTACATCAACCACACAGAAATACTCGCGCTGGACAAAAAAATTAGGAACACCTGCCAAAACACTGTCAGCAGCACAGCATGGGACTGATTCACCTGCTATAGCACTGTCAATAGCACAGCATGGGACTGATTCACCTGCTATAGCACTGTCAATAGCACAGCATGGGACTGATTCACCTGCCATAGCACTGTCAATAGCACAGCATGGGACTGATTCACCTGCTATAGCACTGTCAATAGCACAGCATGGGACTGATTCACCTGCTATAGCACTGTCAATAGCACAGCATGGGACTGATTCACCTGCTATAGCACTGTCAATAGCACAGCATGGGACTGATTCACCTGCCATAGCACTGTCAATAGCACAGCATGGGGCTGATTCACCTGCTATAGCACTGTCAATAGCACAGCATGGGACTGATTCACCTGCTATAGCACTGTCAATAGCACAGCATGGGACTGATTCACCTGCTATAGCACTGTCAATAGCACAGCATGGGACTGATTCACCTGCTATAGCACTGTCAATAGCACAGCATGGGACTGATTCACCTGCTATAGCACTGTCAATAGCACAGCATGGGACTGATTCACCTGCTATAGCACTGTCAATAGCACAGCATGGGACTGATTCACCTGCTATAGCACTGTCAATAGCACAGCATGGGACTGATTCACCTGCTATAGCACTGTCAATAGCACAGCATGGGACTGATTCACCTGCTATAGCACTGTCAATAGCACAGCATGGGACTGATTCACCTGCTATAGCACTGTCAATAGCACAGCATGGGACTGATTCACCTGCTATAGCACTGTCAATAGCACAGCATGGGACTGATTCACCTGCTATAGCACTGTCAATAGCACAGCATGGGACTGATTCACCTGCTATAGCACTGTCAATAGCACAGCATGGGACTGATTCACCTGCTATAGCACTGTCAATAGCACAGCATGGGACTGATTCACCTGCTATAGCACTGTCAATAGCACAGCATGGGACTGATTCACCTGCTATAGCACTGTCAATAGCACAGCATGGGACTGATTCACCTGCTATAGCACTGTCAATAGCACAGCATGGGACTGATTCACCTGCTATAGCACTGTCAATAGCACAGCATGGGACTGATTCACCTGCTATAGCACTGTCAATAGCACAGCATGGGACTGATTCACCTGCTATAGCACTGTCAATAGCACAGCATGGGACTGATTCACCTGCTATAGCACTGTCAATAGCACAGCATGGGACTGATTCACCTGCTATAGCACTGTCAATAGCACAGCATGGGACTGATTCACCTGCTATAGCACTGTCAATAGCACAGCATGGGACTGATTCACCTGCTATAGCACTGTCAATAGCACAGCATGGGACTGATTCACCTGCTATAGCACTGTCAATAGCACAGCATGGGACTGATTCACCTGCTATAGCACTGTCAATAGCACAGCAAGGAACTGATTCACCTGCCATAGCACTGTCAATAGCACGGCAGGGTTTTAAAACAGTAGTGAAGAGATTGGCGTTTTATAAAATGTTGACCAGATTTCCTGTTTACAGACTTGTGGTATCTCTATCCCTTTGATCTGACAGCACGAAGCACCTTTGATCTAAATGTCAGCCCCTCCCTCTCTCACAGAACTGAAGCCGATAGTCCGCAAACTGAGACCAAAAAAACAAAATGTAGCTTACAGGAAATTTCACAACGTGTGAAGTTTCCATCGACAGCCTGCTAGAAAAAGCATCAACACTTTGAAATGTCATTGCAGCTGCCCTATACTTGTGCTACCATTGCCCCTCAGTGTAATACAGAGCCATTGCAGTGCCGCTGTCTGTCTGTCTGCCATTGAAGATCATTGAGGGTATAGTTAGCACACTGTGGTCCCATTCTACCAGCCTCACCCCATTGCAGCTGCCCTATACTTGTGCTACCATTGCCCCTCAGTGTAATACAGAACCATTGCAGTGCCGCTGTCTGTCTGTCTGCCATTGAAGATCATTGAGGGTATAGTTAGCACACTGTGGTCCCATTCTACCAGCCTCACCCCATTGCAGCTGCCCTATACTTGTGCTACCATTGCCCCTCAGTGTAATACAGAACCATTGCAGTGCCGCTGTCTGTCTGTCTGCCATTGAAGATCATTGAGGGTATAGTTAGCACACTGTGGTCCCATTCTACCAGCCTCACCCCATTGTAGCTGCCCTATACTTGTGCTACCATTGCCCCCTCAGTGTAATACAGAACCATTGCAGTGCCGCTGTCTGTCTGTCTGCCATTGAAGATCATTGAGGGTATAGTTAGCACACTGTGGTCCCATTCTACCAGCCTCACCCCATTGCAGCTGCCCTATACTTTGATCTGCTGTGATCTCAGAAAGATAAAACACTAGTCAGTCCTTTTGCTGTTGGCGGATAGTCTTGTATTTTATATCGTAGAAGAAACCTCTACTGTTTACTCAAATTTTTAAAAAAAATTAAAAAATAATGAAGAAACGGTTAAACGGTTTCTGTGGTTTTTTTTACAAAAGACCCATGACTAAAATCATTCAGTTAACAGTACTGTAACTTTCCACCACTTCTCCATTTCACCAAACGAAACTATAAGCAATGACGTCACCTTTTTGGACTGGTTAGAAACAATACCAGCCTCTGCTACAACACTGTCAATAGCACAGCATGGGGCTGATTCACCTGCTATAGCACTGTCAATAGCACAGCATGGGACTGATTCACCTGCTATAGCACTGTCAATAGCACAGCATGGGACTGATTCACCTGCTATAGCACTGTCAATAGCACAGCATGGGACTGATTCACCTGCTATAGCACTGTCAATAGCACAGCATGGGACTGATTCACCTGCCATAGCACTGTCAATAGCACAGCATGGGACTGATTCACCTGCTATAGCACTGTCAATAGCACAGCATGGGACTGATTCACCTGCTATAGCACTGTCAATAGCACAGCATGGGACTGATTCACCTGCTATAGCACTGTCAATAGCACAGCATGGGACTGATTCACCTGCCATAGCACTGTCAATAGCACAGCATGGGACTGATTCACCTGCTATAGCACTGTCAATAGCACAGCATGGGAATGATTCACCTGCCATAGCACTGTCAATAGCACAGCATGGGACTGATTCACCTGCTATAGCACTGTCAATAGCACAGCATGGGACTGATTCACCTGCTATAGCACTGTCAATAGCAAAGCATGAGACTGATTCACCAGCCCAAATGCTGGTCTGCTGGACTCAGTTTAGTTTCAATCACGCTGATGATAGGCACTAGAGCCCCAAAGTAGCAGCTGGTCATGCTGGACTCGGTTTAGTTTCAATCACGCTGATGAAGGCACTTGAGCCCCAAACTAGAGCTGGTCTGCTGGACTCAGTTTAGTTTCAATCATGCTGATGAAGGCACTAGAGCCCCAAACTAGAGCTGGTCTGCTGGACTCAGTTTAGTTTCAATCACGCTGATGAAGGCACTAGAGCCCCAAACTAGAGCTGGTCTGCTGGACTTGCAAGCCCCACTAATTAAAGGAAATAATGGTTTGTGATGTTTCTATAAGGTAGAACGATATGAAGTGTGTTAGCGGGAAGTTTATAAGAATTTAGAACTAAGAGAATATTGTCCAGAAATGAACTTAAAGCAAGAATAGAACAGTACCAGTCTTTGTCAGGCGTACCACGAGCTTGCAAAAGAGGAGGTAATTAATCTTGGTAATGCTCACGCGTTTATCGTACCAGGCGGAGGGTGAAGTTTGGGAGTCTGGAATCCAAGGTTTATATGATAAGTGATCTATTACATACAAGAAATATCTCTTGGAACAAATGAGGGGAGCTATAGCATAGGACCATGGTTTTATTATTAATTTCCTAGCAGACGCCCTTATCCAGGGGAACTTCCAATTGTTACAAGATATCACATTATTTTTACATACGATTCCCCATTTATACAGCTGGGTTTTTACTGAAGTACGTTTGCTAAAACATGTGTTTCTTTCAAAACTCCACATCTGAGACCCCTACTGTATTATTATTATTATTTCTTAGCAGACGCCCTTATCCAGGGTGACTTACAATTGTTACAAGATATCACATTATTTTTACATACAATTCCCCATTTATACAGTTGGGTTTTACTGGAGCAATTTAGGTAAAGTACCTTGCTCAAGGGTACAGCAGCAGTGTCCCCCCCACCTGGGATTGAACCCACAACCCTCCGGTCAAGAGTCCAGAGCCCCTGACCGCTACTCCACACTGCTGCCCTATTATCCATCCATTATAACACTCTCATAGACTATAACATAAGTCATATACCTAGCAATGCATCAGCACACACTGCCATACATCTGCCATACATCTGAGAAGATGCTTGACGAAAGTCTTCTATCAGTGATGGATGACCTTGATAGAGAAGCAGGTGGTTCACAACTTGCTTGAACAGGATTTTAGTAAAAGAAACAAGAGAGAGGTCATTTTTAGTTTAAAGCACTGAATAGCTAAAATGAGGCTGTTATGTTTTGATTAAGTCCCTGATAGACTGAAGTTAAGTGCTTGAATATATAGTTGCCTGCTTAAGAAGTTTGCTATGAGTCTTCTACTAGCCCCTGTCCAATATTTTTTTCCATGGGCAGCAGTGTGGAGTAGTGGTTAGGGCTCTGGACGCTTGACCGGAGGGTCGTGGGTTCAATCCCAGGTGGGGGACACTGCTGCTGTACCCTTGAGCAAGGTACTTTACCAAGATTGCTCCAGTAAAAACCCAACTGTATAAATGGGCAATTGTATGTAAAAATAATGTGATATCTTGTAACAACTGTAAGTCACTCCCTGGATAAGAAATAAATAATAATATTTTTGTTAACTGTTAAACCACATCTATGCATGTAACAAAGCCAACCAAATTAGGGGAATGTCTTTTGATGTCAAAAGGGACATTATATATTTTTTGACTTAGGATTGAGATAATTACACCGATATATATTATTATTATTATTATTAGTTTATTTAGCAGATGTCTTTATCCAAGACGACTTACAGAGACTAGGGTGTGTGAACTTTGCATCAGCTGCAGAGTCACTTACAACTACGTCTCACCCGAAAGACGGAGCACAAGGAGGTGAAGTGACTTGTTCAGGGTCACACAGTGAGTCAGTGGCTTCATCAGCGTGACTGAAACTAAACTGAGTCCAGCAGACCAGCTCTATTTGTTGTAGTGAAACCCAGCTGCTCTTTTTGGGTTAATATTTTGTAGGTTTGTGGTTCTTCGGTAAGTTTACATAAACAAGCAGCAGGAAATAACAGGAAGTTGATACAAGCAGCCACAAACCTCTTTATAGTAACAGGCAGAGACACTTGTCTATCGCCAATTATTTTTCTTATTTTTGCCCCCAATTTATTGTTTTTCAACCCGGTTCGCCGCTGCCCCCCCCCCCCGTGCTGACTCGGGAGTGGTGAAGATGACCCCATGCTGTCCTCCGAAGCGTGTGCCGTCAGCCGCCCGCTTCTTTACACTCTGCAGACTCACCGTGCAGCCGCCTCAGAGCTACAGCGTCAGAGGACAACGCAGCTCTGGGCAGCTTACAGGCAAGCCCGCAGGCGCCCGGACTGACCACAGGGGGGTGCTGGTGAGCCGAGGACCTAAACCCTCCCCATCACCCCCCCAGGCGGCGCCGAGAATCGTGCCCCACCCCCTGGGAGCTCCCGTCCACGGTCGGCAGTGACCTGGACTCGAACCGGCGACCTCCAGGCTGTGGGGCGCATCCTGCACCCCACGGGGAGCGCCTTTACTGGATGACCCACTCGGGAGCTACAGTTTTGAGATCGTTTTCAGATAGTATTGTCTGTCTGTGATGAAACCCCCCTGGTGGCGGAGGGGAGGCAGTGCAGGCGCAGGTCACACGTCACACGTTCCTCCATCTCTCTGTTTGAAGCGCTTCTCCCATTGTCAGGAAATAACTGACTCTTAACATTATTCAGCTCAAGTTACTGACAATCTCAGATTCTGTGGTAGAGGGGGTCTCTGAATCTCAGATTCTGGGGTAGAGGGGGTGTCTGAATCTCAGATTCTGGGGTAGAGGGGGTGTCTGAATCTCAGATTCTGGGGTAGAGGGGGTCTCTAAATCTTAGACTCTGCGTAGAGGGGGGATCTGAATCTCAGATTCTGGGGTAGAGGGGGTCTCTGAATCTCAGAGTCTGGGGTAGAGGGGTCTCTGAATCTCAGATTCTGGGGTAGAGGGGTCTCTGAATCTCAGAGTCTGGGGTAGAGGGGTCTCTGAATCTCAGATTCTGGGGTAGAGGGGTCTCTGAATCTCAGATTCTGGGGTAGAGGGGTCTCTGAATCTCAGATTCTGGGGTAGAGGGGTCTCTGAATCTCAGATTCTGGGGTAGAGGGGTCTCTGAATCTCAGATTCTGGGGTAGAGGGGTCTCTGAATCTCAGAGTCTGGGGTAGAGGGGTGTCTGAATCTCAGATTCTGGGGTAGAGGGGTCTCTAAATCTTAGACTCTGCGTGAGGGGGATCTGAATCTCAGATTCTGGGGTAGAGGGGGTCTCTGAATCTGAGATTCTGGGGTAGAGGGGGTCTCTAAATCTTAGACTCTGCGTAGAGGGGGGATCTGAATCACAGATTCTGGGGTAGAGGGGGTCTCTGAATCTGAGATTCTGGGGTAGAGGGGGTCTCTAAATCTCAGACTCTGGTTAGAGGGGGTCTCTGAATCTCAGATTCTGGGGTAGAGGGGGTCTCTGAATCTCAGATTCTGGGGTAGAGGGGGTCTCTGAATCTCAGATTCCGAGGTAGAGGGGGAGTCTGAATCTCAGATTCTGGGGTAGAGGGGGTCTCTGAATCTGAGATTCTGGGGTAGAGGGGGTCTCTAAATCTCAGACTCTGCGTAGAGGGAGTCTCAGAATCACAGATTCTGTGTAGAGGGGGTCTCAGAATCACAGATTCTGGGGTAGAGGGGGTCTCTGAATCTCAGATTCTGTGGTAGAGGGGTCTCTGAATCTCAGATTCTGGGGTAGAGGGGTCTCAGAATCACAGATTCTGGGGTAGAGGGGGTCTCTGAATCTCAGATTCTGGGGTAGAGGGGGTCTCTGAATCTCAGATTCTGGGGTAGAGGGGGTCTCTGAATCTCAGATTCTGGGGTAGAGGGGGTCTCTGAATCTCAGATTCTGGGGTAGAGGGGGTCTCTGAATCTGAGATTCTGGGGTGGAGGGGGTCTCTGAATCTGAGATTCTGGGGTAGAGGGGGTCTCTGAATCTCAGAGTCTGGGGTAGAGGGGGTCTCTGAATCTCAGATTCTGGGGTGGAGGGGGTCTCTGAATCTGAGATTCTGGGGTAGAGGGGGTCTCTGAATCTGAGATTCTGGGGTGGAGGGGGTCTCTGAATCTCAGATTCTGGGGATAGAGGGGGGTGTCTGTCTGTCCCTACATCTTTCTGTCTTTCTGTCTGTGTGTCTGTCTGTCTGTGTGTGTGTGTGTGTGTGTGTGTCTGTGTGTCTGTGTGTCTGTGTGTCTGTCTGTCTGTCTGTGTGTCACACTGATGTTTCTGCATGCATCTTGAGAATCACTGATTACTGCTGCGGTTTTAATCTCAAGACTAAATGATCCGAATCTTGACGTCAAGAAAAATACATCCGCAGGTTTTGACCAAATCTTCCTGGAAATGCAAACCCCTGGGAATGTACTGGCTTAGTGGAAATTAAACCAACGGCTCTGATCTCTGGGTAGATTGTGGCTTCCTGCGATTCGATTATCTTTTCACCTGAAGCTGACTGCAGAAATCAGCTTCGCCACTAGACCAGAACCCAACCCCCTGAACGCGCCGTCTATCGCCGTGAAAAAAACAAACAAACCCACGATTGTTTTATCTGTCAAGAACACTTCCTTCCCTTATAAAAGGCACGACGTAACGCCTTTGAATTGCACCTCTAACCCTTATGAAAGTTTCCCCTAGTTAAAGCACAGCAGAGTGGGATAAAGCACAGAGAGGTCTGGTAAAGCACAGGGAAGCATTGTAAAGCACAGAGAGGTCTGGTAAAGCATAGGGAAGCATTGTAAAGCACAGAGAGGTCTGGTAAAGCATAGGGAAGCATTGTAAAGCACAGAGAGGTCTGGTAAAGCACAGGGAAGCATTGTAAAGCACAGAGAGGTCTGGTAAAGCATAGGGAAGCATTGTAAAGCACAGAGAGGTCTGGTAAAGCATAGGGAAGCATTGTAAAGCACAGAGAGGTCTGGTAAAGCATAGGGAAGCATTGTAAAGCACAGAGAGGTCTGGTAAAGCATAGGGAAGCATTGTAAAGCACAGAGAGGTCTGGTAAAGCATAGGGAAGCATTGTAAAGCACAGAGAGGTCTGGTAAAGCATAGGGAAGCATTGTAAAGCACAGAGAGGTCTGGTAAAGCATAGGGAAGCATTGTAAAGCACAGAGAGGTCTGGTAAAGCATAGGGAAGCATTGTAAAGCACAGAGAGGTCTGGTAAAGCATAGGGAAGCATTGTAAAGCACAGAGAGGTCTGGTAAAGCATAGGGAAGCATTGTAAAGCACAGAGAGGTCTGGTAAAGCATAGGGAAGCATTGTAAAGCACAGAGAGGTCTGGTAAAGCATAGGGAAGCATTGTAAAGCACAGAGAGGTCTGGTAAAGCACAGGGAAGCATTGTAAATCACAGAGAGGTCTGGTAAAGCACAGGGAAGCATTGTAAAGCACAGAGAGGTCTGGTAAAGCATAGGGAAGCATTGTAAAGCACAGAGAGGTCTGGTAAAGCATAGGGAAGCATTGTAAAGCACAGAGAGGTCTGGTAAAGCATAGGGAAGCATTGTAAAGCACAGAGAGGTCTGGTAAAGCATAGGGAAGCATTGTAAAGCACAGAGAGGTGTGGTAAAGCATAGGGAAGCATTGTAAAGCACAGAGAGGTGTGGTTCTGGTTTTACCTGTGCAGAGTTGCTGATTGACTGTGGGAGTTGAGAACGTATTTATCTGTAGATCTCGATGAATTGGGTTTTGTGGTTGTGATGTGCCTCCCACTGAAAAGCATGGTAGCACAGGTAAGGGACTGTATAAGATAATGATACAAACAGACAGACAGACAGACAGACAGACAGCGGCACTGCAATGGCTCTGTATTACACTGAGGGGCAATGGTAGCACAAGTATAGGGCAGCTACAATGGGGTGAGGCTGGTAGAATGGGACCACAGTGTGCTAACTATACCCTCAATGATCTTCAATGGGAGGCAGACAGACCCTAAAAGTGGGACAGCGCTAATGAAACCTGTTTCATAAACTAGCACAGGATGAGCTGTCGCTGCAGCAGCCTCGACTTGTGGAAAGATAAATAGAACAAAAAGTAATGTGGTTGAAACCACACTGATCTCTTACTGCAAATCGACGAGAACATTTCCCTGCAGCTTATCACGAAAAAAACCCTTTCAAAGGAGCACTGACCATCTTTAAAACCCATTCTCTCACCTCTTATTAGCTTTATTAACAGTATTGCTGGCCCCTCCCTTTAAAGGAGCGCTGACCATCTTTAAAATCCATTCTCTCACCTCTTATTAGCTTTATTAACAGTATTGCTGGCCCCTCCCTTTAAAGGAGCGCTGACCATCTTTAAAATCCATTCTCTCACCTCTTATTAGCTTTATTAACAGTATCGCTGGTCCCTCCCTTTAAAGGAGCGCTGACCATCTTTAAAATCCATTCTGTCACCTCTTATTAGCTTTATTAACAGTATCGCTGGTCCCTCCCTTTAAAGGAGCGCTGACCATCTTTAAAATCCATTCTCTCACCTCTTATTAGCTTTATTAACAGTATCGCTGGTCCCTCCCTTTAAAGGAGCGCTGACCATCTTTAAAATCCATTCTCTCACCTCTTATTAGCTTTATTAACAGTATCGCTGGCCCCTCCCTTTAAGAGAGAGGGTGATGCTGCAAAACTTTTAGCCCTAGCTGTACTGAACTGAAAATTACACAAAATCGGAAAAGAAAATTCGACCTTACCTCTGTTTCACTCTTCTGAATCTTGGTGAGGATTTTTCGGTCGTAGCTAATTTTTAAAAGCTTTCAAGTGAAGTTCGGGGTCTCTCTCTCTCTCTGCACGAGTGAAATCTTCTGTGGTTGTAATCAGACTCAAAGAACCGTAGCAAGGAGTTTCATTTTCAAAAACAATAGCCCGAAACTAACATGACATTAAAATGCAGAACTTTCAACCACAAAGAGGAGAGAGAGAGCCGGAGAAATGGCTGTTTGTTTCTGAGCTCTGAGCTGGAAATTCCCCAGTTTAACTGCTGTCTGTTGATTTTCTGTTTTTGCTTTCTGAGTGTTTGAGAGATTTATCCATCTCTCTCTGTCTCTCTCTCTCTCTCTCTCTGCCTGTCACGCTGCGATCGTTGGAGACCTGTGTGTACCGGAAGACGCATGAGCGTGCAACTATTCTGCAACAATCACGGGAAAGCAGAAAGGGTATCAAGCAATGTTAGTGGGGTTTGAGGAGCTCAGTGGTTAGATAAAGAAAGCGCTGGGCTGCAGTGTGGAAGGCAGCAGGTTTGAGGAGCTCAGTGGTTAGATAAAGAAAGCGCTGGGCTGCAGTGTGGAAGGCAGCAGGTTTGAGGAGCTCAGTGGTTAGATAAAGAAAGCGCTGGGCTGCAGTGTGGAAGGCAGTGGGGTTTGAGGAGCTCAGTGGTTAGATAAAGAAAGCGCTGGGCTGCAGTGTGGAAGGCAGTGGGGTTTGAGGAGCTCAGTGGTTAGATAAAGAAAGCGCTGGGCTGCAGTGTGGAAGGCAGTGGGGTTTGAGGAGCTCAGTGGTTAGATAAAGAAAGCGCTGGGCTGCAGTGTGGAAGGCAGTGGGGTTTGAGGAGCTCAGTGGTTAGATAAAGAAAGCGCTGGGCTGCAGTGTGGAAGGCAGTGGGGTTTGAGGAGCTCAGTGGTTAGATAAAGAAAGCGCTGGGCTGCAGTGTGGAAGGCAGTGGGGTTTCCAGAAACAGCTTTTTTTAGTAACATCTAATTCAGAGAAAGATGACTCATGTTTTTGTTTTGTTTTTAATCTGAGACGAGCGTTTTAAAAGACTGAAACCTACTTTGTTTCCAAAACGCTTTATCAATGACATCGCTATCTTTATGATGACAGGAGGACGATTGATGGGCATAATTATAGAGACTGCGTTTCTTTAAAGACATTTAAAACGTAGAGCCGTGCACGAATCTGCTAGAGCAGCCCATGGCTTCTGTGGTGCTGATTTGCTGTGTGTATGAAATCAAACCACTGGCACTGAAAATCACGCAAAACTGTGAAATCAGCGACGGTCTAATCTGATGACTGGACTCGACCCACACCTGCGATTCATTCAAAACAGGAAAGGGGACAGAAACACACAGAAACACTTATAAAAACTGGTTTAGCTCCACAAAGTGGAATGAAAGCTGCTGAATAATGTTCCCTTGTTAACATATTGAATTCCACCCCCTCTATATAGAATGAACTCCCTCAGCTTCATAGAGTCCAATGAAAGCTGCTGAATAATGTTCCCTTGTTAACATATTGAATTCCACCCCCTCTATATAGAATGAACTCCCTCAGCTTCATAGAGTCCAATGAAAGCTGCTGAATAATGTTCCCTTGTTAACATATTGAATTCCACCCCTCTATATAGAATGAACTCCCTCAGCTTCATAGAGTCCAATGAAAGCTGCTGAATAATGTTCCCTTGTTAACATATTGAATTCCACCCCTCTATATAGAATGAACTCCCTCAGCTTCATAGAGTCCAATGAAAGCTGCTGAATAATGTTCCCTTGTTAACATATTGAATTCCACCCCTCTATATAGAATGAACTCCCTCAGCTTCATAGAGTCCAATGAAAGCTGCTGAATAATGTTCCCTTGTTAACATATTGAATTCCACCCCTCTATATAGAATGAACTCCCTCAGCTTCATAGAGTCCAATGAAAGCTGCTGAATAATGTTCCCTTGTTAACATATTGAATTCCACCCCTCTATATAGAATGAACTCCCTCAGCTTCATAGAGTCCAATGAAAGCTGCTGAATAATGTTCCCTTGTTAACATATTGAATTCCACCCCTCTATATAGAATGAACTCCCTCAGCTTCATAGAGTCCAATGAAAGCTGCTGAATAATGTTCCCTTGTTAACATATTGAATTCCACCCCTCTATATAGAATGAACTCCCTCAGCTTCATAGAGTCCAATGAAAGCTGCTGAATAATGTTCCCTTGTTAACATATTGAATTCCACCCCTCTATATAGAATGAACTCCCTCAGCTTCATAGAGTCCAATGAAAGCTGCTGAATAATGTTCCCTTGTTAACATATTGAATTCCACCCCTCTATATAGAATGAACTCCCTCAGCTTCATAGAGTCCAATGAAAGCTGCTGAATAATGTTCCCTTGTTAACATATTGAATTCCACCCCTCTATATAGAATGAACTCCCTCAGCTTCATAGAGTCCAATGAAAGCTGCTGAATAATGTTCCCTTGTTAACATATTGAATTCCACCCCTCTATATAGAATGAACTCCCTCAGCTTCATAGAGTCCAATGAAAGCTGCTGAATAATGTTCCCTTGTTAACATATTGAATTCCACCCCCTCTATATAGAATGAACTCCCTCAGCTTCATAGAGTCCAATGAAAGCTGCTGAATAATGTTCCCTTGTTAACATATTGAATTCCACCCCCTCTATATAGAATGAACTCCCTCAGCTTCATAGAGTCCAATGAAAGCTGCTGAATAATGTTCCTTTGTTAACTGCTAAACTTTTGCCCACAGCTGTTCATGATGTATCGTAATAGAGGTCTGTATCGCTTGTGATACGCGACCACAGCATAAAGAACTACAGCTCCCAGCATGCCTCACCATGGCCGCGGGTGCAGAGGCATGCTGGGAGCTGTAGTCCTAGCCAGCAAGGTCATTCTACAGGGTAAATGAAACGGGGAAATGAAACGCGCTCTGGGGGTGAAGGGGCAGTTTATTGAGCCAGTGTCGGGTTTAGCTGGTCTTGCTCTTATCGTGCAATTCATGCAGAGCTTTATTTAATTGTCTGTGGGCGATATTCTTCTCCGTCCATCTCCCTGTGGGACGAAAACAGACGGACAAAAAAAGACCTTGAACTTTTGTTTCAGAATTCAATTGCTCTCCGTTAACACGTTTGTGTCTCTCGATCGCATCTGAGAAACGCGTCCATCAGTAAAATCGGTTTCCTTTATCCTTTCTGGGAAACGAACTCCGCGGGCTTTTAAAAATCGGCCCAATTTTTTTTTTTTTCATCGACTAGTGATTTATAAGCCAGTTTAGGAAACGAAACTGATTTTGCTCTCGACGCGCTTCTGACGTTGTCAGCTTGGACTATTCATAGAAGGATAGGACAGTCAATCCCGTGATGCAGTTCGGTACTGAATTACAGGCGCCATTTCTGGAGCCCACTCCGTACTGAATACATTGAGGCGATGCTGTGGTGCAGCGCCAGGATAATACCGGTATTTATTTTAATAACAATAAAAAATTTCGTTCATATAAAGTGTCTGACTGTTATTTATGTGAATTAATCCCTGATTATGTCAAGAAACATTTTGCCAGGGCGAGCGCGGACACGTTAAAAGCATGGCGAGGGCGATGTTAAAGAGCTCTACGGGCTCCAGAAATGGCGCCACTGTTTACTAACTCCACCCACTTGTGACATCATTGTCCTATCCTTCTTTATATGGGTTGTCAGGAAACTCGGACTTAACATTATTCAGCTCAAGGTCTTGAGAGAATCGGATTCCGGGGATATAAGGAGGTCTGTCTGTCTGTCTGTCTGTCTCCGTGTCACATTCCTCCAGCTATCTGTTCAAGCGTTTCTCCCACTGTCACAAAACTTGCGGTTAGCCGAGCCCTCGGTTGACTAAATTGGGGTGACTGGTTAAGGCCTGGGACTATATAAAGAAGGATAGGACAATGATGTCACAAGTGGGCGGAGTTAGTAAACAGAGGAGCCATTTCTGGAGCCCGTCGAGAGCTTTAACATCGCGCTCGCAATGCTTTCAACGTATTTAACGACATAATCAAGGATTAATTCACACAAATAACAGTCTGTCACTTTATAGTAACGATATTTTGTATTGTTATTAAAAAATATATATCCTAACACATCATCGCCGCAATGTATTCAGTACTGAGTGGGCTCCAGAAATGGCGCCAGTAATTGAGCACCGAACTGCATCACGGGATTGACTGTCCTATCCTTCTTTATATAGTCCTAAGATAAGGACTGCTCCTGTGCTTCAATTAAATCAGTCCCCATGAAACGCAGCTGGGATTGATAGTGGACCCCATTCAACATCTCCCTAATGGAAATCACAAAGTATGCATTATGTTCCTAACTGGCAGCAGTGTGGAGTAGTGGTCAGGGCTCTGGACTCTTGACCGGAGGGTTGTGGGTTCAATCCCAGGTGGGGGGACACTGCTGCTGTACCCTTGAGCAAGGTACTTTACCTAGATTGCTCCAGTAAAAAAACCAACTGTATAAATGGGGAATTGTATGTAAAAATAATGTGATATCTTATAACAATTGTAAGTCGCCCTGGATAAGGGTGTCTGCTAAGAAATAAATAATAATATCTGAGCTCACACTGGGCTCTGAGACAGACACTCACTCACTCGCTTGACAGCAGAACTTTCTGAGTTGAGTAAGCTTTCTACAGTCCTCTGTTAAATGTGAGGGGCAATGGTAGCACAAGTATAGGGCAGCTACAATGGGGTGAGGCTGGTTTTGTACCCAGATCGTCTGTGCCACGCCCGTGCCAGTGTTGGGAGTCGATGGAGGATCGCTGGGACACTTCCGGAGTAAAGGAGTCCTGGAACAGAGAGCGGCAGGGCTGGGGAAGACCTGGAGGGGGAAGAGAGAGGAGAGAAGAGAGGGGGGAGATCAGGGAGCTCCTCAAACCCCACTGCCTTCCACACTGCAGCCCAGCGCTTTCTTTATCTAACCACTGAGCTCCTCAAACCCCACTGCCTTCCACACTGCAGCCCAGCGCTTTCTTTATCTAACCACTGAGCTCCTCAAACCCCACTGCCTTCCACACTGCAGCCCAGCGCTTTCTTTATCTAACCACTGAGCTCCTCAAACCCCACTGCCTTCCACACTGCAGCCCAGCGTTTCTTTATCTAACCACTGAGCTCCTCAAACCCCACTGCCTTCCACACTGCAGCCCAGCGTTTCTTTATCTAACCACTGAGCTCCTCAAACCCCACTGCCTTCCACACTGCAGCCCAGCGCTTTTATCTAACCACTGAGCTCCTCAAACCCCACTGCCTTCCACACTGCAGCCCAGCGCTTTCTTTATCTAACCACTGAG
>CM060277.1:1689367-1691867 GCA_030684275.1 Acipenser oxyrinchus oxyrinchus | reverse complement strand
TCTGTGCTTTACAATGCTTCCCTATGCTTTACCAGACCTCTCTGTGCTTTTACAATGCTTCCCTATGCTTTACCAGACCTCTCTGTGCTTTTACAATGCTTCCCTATGCTTTACCACACCTCTCTGTGCTTTACAATGCTTCCCTATGCTTTACCAGACCTCTCTGTGCTTTACAATGCTTCCCTATGCTTTACCAGACCTCTCTGTGCTTTACAATGCTTCCCTATGCTTTACCAGACCTCTCTGTGCTTTACAATGCTTCCCTATGCTTTACCAGACCTCTCTGTGCTTTACAATGCTTCCCTATGCTTTACCAGACCTCTCTGTGCTTTATTACATTTTGCTGTGGTTGTCTGTGTTTTGTTGTGCGGGGCTGCCACCTAGCGGCGGACACCTAGAAGTGTCCATAATTTGGTTTTCACAGTTTGCAATTTGACAATTATAGTTTTATAAAGCTTTACAACAACCCTAATAATAATAATAATAATAATAATAATAATAATAATAATAATAATAATAATAATAATAATCACGTATAACTGCTGTTAAATGCTTAAAAAAAATAAAATAACCGTCACTTTTTTTTTTTAAATCATTCTGTGTACAAATGCGTCGTGCGTTTTGGAAACAGCTGGCGCGTTAAGTAAGTGAGCAACGGCTCAGTAAAATAATCAACTTAACGCCTTGCTCAGTGCCGCTCCCGCTGAGCCAGTTATGTATTAAATTGGCTAAACAAGATGGTAAAAATTGTTGTTTTCGAATTTGTATCATTTAATTTCATTTTCTTTAAATGTAGAGCCGTTTTATACTTATTAATGTATTGTTATTATTAGGCTTGTAGTATTAATATTATTCATAATTTTCATTATTAACGTCGGTATTGCCGGTATTAAACACAGCCAGGTATGAGGTTCAGTCCAAACTCAGCGAGGTACAGCAGGGGACAGTAACTTCACACGGGGCCATTTTATCTACCATCACCTCAGAAACACAAACAAGCAAACAATTCTTATTCTCCATTTTTAAAAGTCGCTCAGAGCAGAGCGTTAAGTTATTTAAATCCGCTCAGTGCGCTTTCGGAGCGGCTCTCACTCTGAGCGGCTCACTTACTTAACGCGCCCAGTTTCTCGTAGCTGACTTTGAGCCGACAAAACGGCGCCAAAACGTCACGAGCTGTTGAATAACAAAAAAATTTAAAAAATCTTAGAGAGGCGCCTTGCGCTCGCGACGTATATTGACTAACGGTCAAACTGTAATAAATATTTCTTGACAGAGTTGTATATATATATATATATATATATAGTTTTGTTCCATCGTTATATATTAAAATAACATTTTTATTTATTTTTTTTATTTCAGGACTGTGTGAAAGGAAACTAAAAACATAAACTTTGAAAAGTAGACAAGTATTTATTTTAATTTAAAAAAATACGTTAAAATAAAAAATGATTTTATATATCATTGACAACACAGTATTTATGTAGCTGTACCGTATTATCACAAGTATTTAGGTAGCTACATAATCGAAGGTAATTGATTTATATATATATATATATATATATATATATATATATATATATATATATATATATATATATATATATATATATATATATATATATATATATATATATATATATATATATATATATATATATATATATATATATATTAAAATATTTTAATATCGTATTTTAAAACAAAGCATAACATACCTGTCCCTGTTTTATCCCGTACAAAATATGTGAAGTAAAATTTAAAAAAAAAAAACGCTCAACAAAAATAAGCTTTATAAAGAAAAAAAAACGGTTTAAATATTAATCACCTTTCGCGAATAACGATGCATTCCGACAGAGTGAAATAAATAATTAATCAATTCACCACCAAGCTCGACCAATCAGGTTCTAGAATGGGGTCCGGTCGCTAGGGAGATTTCCAGCTGGAGGATTGACTACGATTATGACGTAACCCACCGGTAGCCCTGGAGACCGGTGTAAACAAATACTGTGAGTCCCGTGGCAAAACTTCGCGTAACGTCACAGTTCAATGAACTATAATATACAGCGCTAGACCCTGATATTGATGCGATCCAGCCCTCTGAAATGTCTTTATAATATACAGCGCTAGACCCTGATATTGATGCGATCCAGCCCTCTGAAATGTCTTTATAATATACAGCGCTAGACCCTGATATTGATGCGATCCAGCCCTCTGAAATGTCTTTATAATATACAGCGCTAGACCCTGATATTGATGCGATCCAGCCCTCTGAAATGTCTTTATAATATACAGCGCTAGACCCTGATATTGATGCGATCCAGCCCTCTGAAATGTCTTTATAATATACAGCGCTAGACCCTGATATTGATGCGATCCAGCCCTCTGAAATGTCTTTATAATATACAGCGCTAGACCCTGATATTGATGCGATCCAGCCCTCTGAAATGTCTTTATAATATACAGCGCTAGACCCTGATATTGATGCGATCCAGCCCTCTGA
>CM060277.1:1681867-1684367 GCA_030684275.1 Acipenser oxyrinchus oxyrinchus | reverse complement strand
GGGGGTGGAATTCAATATGTTAACAAGGGAACATTATTCAGCAGCTTTCATTGGACTCTATGAAGCTGAGGGAGTTCATTCTATATAGAGGGTGAAGCTGCTAAACTTTTGTCCACAGCTGTACATGATGTATCGTAATAGAGGTCTGTATCGCGTGTGAGACCACAGCATAAAGAACTACAGCTCCCAGCATGCCTCACCATTGCCGCGGGTGCAGAGGCATGCTGGGAGCTGTAGTCCTAGCCCAGCAAAATTCTATCGTTCATTCAACAGGTTGATGTGAGAATGTGAGACGATGGTCTTTGATTGATTTGAGAGTGAATGAGAAAAAAAACAAAAAAAACGCGGGAATTGGGGCCAGGTGGATGTTTTGACCCAAAAGGTCTAATTAAGCAAACGGTCAGTCCGATTCAGGGTCTGGTTCAGTAATTGAGAGCTCAGGGCGGGGATGGAAACCAGCCGAACCTGTTTATTCCGGAAGTACGTGTTGCTATGCGGTTGCCATGCGGTTGCTATGCGGTTGCTATGTTGAAATTCCAGACTTCCCTTTCCGCGCTTATTTTTATAATTGTTATTTTATTTAGACAGCGACGACAGCGGCCGTCAGCAGCCAGAGTTGAGGACTCAGTCTCCTGTAAGGTAAGGTAATCTGTCTCCCCGAGGAAAATCCTTTATTTCGACTTAATTGTATTTTGTTTTCATTTTAATGCCAATATTGCTTCGCTCCTTCACTCTTGACAGGGTTATTTAAAGAAATTATCGATTTTCTGCTCTTTTTTTTTTCTTCATTTTTTCATTGGCTGTTGCCGAAAATACATTTAATTTGACCGTAAATGCACAGCAAAGTGTAATAAAGCCCAGTGAAAGTTTATAGGGAAGCATGGTAAAGCACAGAGAGGTCTGGTAAAGCATAGGGAAGCATTGTAAAGCACAGAGAGGTCTGGTAAAGCATAGGGAAGCATTGTAAAGCACAGAGAGGTGTGGTAAAGCATAGGGAAGCATTGTAAAGCACAGAGAGGTCTGGTAAAGCATAGGGAAGCATTGTAAAGCACAGAGAGGTCTGGTAAAGCATAGGGAAGCATTGTAAAGCACAGAGAGGTCTGGGAAAGCATAGGGAAGCATTGTAAAGCACAGAGAGGTCTGGTAAAGCATAGGGAAGCATTGCAAAGCACAGAGAGGTCTGGTAAAGCATAGGGAAGCATTGTAAAGCACAGAGAGGTCTGGTAAAGCATAGGGAAGCATTGTAAAGCACAGAGAGGTCTGGTAAAGCATAGGGAAGCATTGTAAAGCACAGAGAGGTCTGGTAAAGCATAGGGAAGCATTGTAAAGCACAGAGAGGTCTGGTAAAGCATAGGGAAGCATTGTAAAGCACAGAGAGGTCTGGTAAAGCATAGGGAAGCATTGTAAAGCACAGAGAGGTCTGGTAAAGCATAGGGAAGCATTGTAAAGCACAGAGAGGTCTGGTAAAGCATAGGGAAGCATTGTAAAGCACAGAGAGGTCTGGTAAAGCATAGGGAAGCATTGTAAAGCACAGAGAGGTCTGGTAAAGCATAGGGAAGCATTGTAAAGCACAGAGAGGTCTGGTAAAGCATAGGGAAGCATTGTAAAGCACAGAGAGGTCTGGTAAAGCATAGGGAAGCATTGTAAAGCACAGAGAGGTCTGGTAAAGCATAGGGAAGCATTGTAAAGCACAGAGAGGTCTGGTAAAGCATAGGGAAGCATTGTAAAGCACAGAGAGGTCTGGTAAAGCATAGGGAAGCATTGTAAAGCACAGAGAGGTCTGGTAAAGCATAGGGAAGCATTGTAAAGCACAGAGAGGTCTGGTAAAAGCATAGGGAAGCATTGTAAAGCACAGAGAGGTCTGGTAAAGCATAGGGAAGCATTGTAAAGCACAGAGAGGTGTGGTAAAGCATAGGGAAGCATTATTCAGCAGCTTTCATTGGACTTTATGAAGCTAGGGAGTTCATTCTATCAGAGGGGTGTAATTCAATATGTTAACAAGGGAACATTATCAGCATCTTTCATTGGACTCTATGAAGCTGAGGGAGTTCATTGTATATAGAGATGTTAACAAGGGAACATTATTCAGCAGCTTTCATTGGACTCTATGAAGCTGAGGGAGTTCATTCTATATAGAGGGGTGGAATTCAATATGTTAACAAGGGAACATTATTCAGCAGCTTTCATTGGACTCTATGAAGCTGAGGGAGTTCATTCATGTGGAATTCAATATGTTTCAGGGAACATTATTCAGCAGCTTCATTGACTCTATGAAGCTGAGGAGTTCATTCTATATGAGGGGGAAGGTGGTAAACTTTTGCCATAGTTAACATTGTTCATTAAGCAGGTCTTAGCGTGGGACCTATGAAGCTGATAGAGGCCTTCTATAGAGGGGGAAGCATGAAGCAGCTTTTGTCCTGCAGCTAGGCAAGTCATTCTATCGTATAGAGAGGTTGTATCGCGTGTGAACCTTTGCATAGATTAGAGTATGAGAAAAAAC
>CM060277.1:1636560-1679060 GCA_030684275.1 Acipenser oxyrinchus oxyrinchus | reverse complement strand
GTGTTTGATTGACTATAGCAGCTAGACTAGAGCACAGTGTTTGATTGACTATAGCAGCTAGACTAGAGCACAGTGTTTGATTGACTATAGCAGCTAGACTAGAGCACAGTGTTTGATTGACTATAGCAGCTAGACTAGAGCACAGTGTTTGATTGACTATAGCAGCTAGACTAGAGCACAGTGTTTGATTGACTATAGCAGCTAGACTAGAGCACAGTGTTTGATTGCTGACTATAGCAGCTAGACTAGAGCACAGTGTTTGATTGACTATAGCAGCTAGACTAGAGCACAGTGTTTGATTGACTATAGCAGCTAGACTAGAGCACAGTGTTTGATTGACTATAGCAGCTAGACTAGAGCACAGTGTTTGATTGACTATAGCAGCTAGACTAGAGCACAGTGTTTGATTGACTATAGCAGCTAGACTAGAGCACAGTGTTTGATTGACTATAGCAGCTAGACTAGAGCACAGTGTTTGATTGACTATAGCAGCTAGACTAGAGCACAGTGTTTGATTGACTATAGCAGCTAGACTAGAGCACAGTGTTTGATTGACTATAGCAGCTAGACTAGAGCACAGTGTTTGATTGACTATAGCAGCTAGACTAGAGCACAGTGTTTGATTGACTATAGCAGCTAGACTAGAGCACAGTGTTTGATTGACTATAGCAGCTAGACTAGAGCACAGTGTTTGATTGACTATAGCAGCTAGACTAGAGCACAGTGTTTGATTGACTATAGCAGCTAGACTAGAGCACAGTGTTTGATTGACTATAGCAGCTAGACTAGAGCACAGTGTTTGATTGACTATAGCAGCTAGACTAGAGCACAGTGTTTGATTGCTGACTATAGCAGCTAGACTAGAGCACAGTGTTTGATTGACTATAGCAGCTAGACTAGAGCACAGTGTTTGATTGACTATAGCAGCTAGACTAGAGCACAGTGTTTGATTGACTATAGCAGCTAGACTAGAGCACAGTGTTTGATTGACTATAGCAGCTAGACTAGAGCACAGTGTTTGATTGACTATAGCAGCTAGACTAGAGCACAGTGTTTGATTGACTATAGCAGCTAGACTAGAGCACAGTGTTTGATTGACTATAGCAGCTTGTGACAAGATGGCTGCAGGGAGGAACTCAGACCAGAATTAAAAACACACAGAGCAGACAGAGACTTGGGGTTTTGGTGAAGCTGAGCGCGTGATCGCGCTCAGCATTTAATAAAGAAAATAATATAACACAAAAAACAGGACACGGCACTTGCGCCCAAAATAAATATATAAACAAAACGGACTAAACAGTAACAAGCGGTGGACGGACAGACACACAAACACGGTGAGTAAATAAATAAAACAAGTATCGTGCTGGTACTACCAGCACGCGATATAATTGTTATAAATATTTCTTTCTCTTCTCTCTCTCTCTCTCTCTCTCTCTCTCTCTCTCTCTCTCTCTCTCACTCACGAACACCCAACCCGAGTGAGTGAAAACATACAGCTTTTATGCAGTTGTACCGAGACTTCGATTGCTAGTCAATCATTCAATTGGAATCTCGGTACAACTGCACGTGAATTAATTAAAGTGCAATTCCCGTGCTCACATATTATTACTTTTTACTTGCGTGATGTGATTTGTGCCCTCCTCGTGCCTAAATACAAATCTACAATTTAAACACATGTGAAACACAGACCGCTTATATCCCGTGTACCAATGCCTATACACCAACATTTACACACATCTCCTGACACAAAAGTACACGCTGGGGCAGCTGGTCTCCATGACCTCCCCTTCTTCATGGCACGGCAGTTCCCCTCCGTGGGGCTCCGACCACACAATCTCCGGCAGCGAAACTGCTGCTGGGGAAGCTGGTCTCCTGACCTCCCCCCTTCTTCATGGCGGCAGTTCCCTCCTTGGGGCTTCAGCCACACAATCTCCGGCAGCGAAACTGCTGCTGGGGAAGCTGGTCTCCTGACCTCCCCCTTCTTCATGGCGGCAGTTCCCCTCCGTGGGGCTCCGACCACACAATCTCCGGCAGCGAAACTGCTGCGGGGAAGCTGGTCTCCTGACCTCCCCCTTCTTCATGGCCGCCAGCTCCCCTCCGTGGGGCTCCGGCCACCGTGTTTCCTGCCACGGAAATGCGGCTGGGGAGCTGGTCTCCTGACCTCCCCCTTTCTTCATGGCTGGCAGCTCCCCTTCATGGAGCTCCGGCCACAGTGTAGCGACCGAGGCAAAGCAGAGGCCCGGCGACCCCAGGCGAGCAGGATCCCTGGCGACCCCAGGTGGCGGCAGCAGCAGCGGACCCTCGGGAGGCGGCGGCAGCAGCAGCGGACCCTCGGGAGGCGGCGGCAGCAGCAGCGGACCCTCGGGAGGCGGCGGCAGCAGCAGCGGACCCTCGGGAGGCGAACTTCGGGAGGGAGCCCCTGGCCATGGGCGGCAGCGGGAGCTCCACTTCTCCCTCGCACCCTGCACCCTGTGTGGAGCAAAAGGCAGCCCCAGGCGTCGCGGGCGACAGGCAGCCCCAGGCGATGCGGGCGGCTGGCAACCCCAGGCGATGCGGGCGGCTGGCAACCCCAGGCGATGCGGGCGGCTGGCAACCCCAGGCGATCGCGGGCGGCTGGCAACCCCAGGCGATGCGGGCGGCTGGCAACCCAGGCGATGCGAGGCAAGCATCCTTGGCGGCGAGGCAAGCATCCTTGGGCGGCGAGGCAAGCATCCTTGGGCGGCGAGGCAGGCATCCTTGGGCGGCGAGGCAGGCATCCTTGGGCGGCGAGGCAGGCATCCTTGGGCGGCGAGGCAGGCATCCTTGGGCGGCGAGGCAGGCATCCTTGGGCGGCGAGGCAGGCATCCTTGGGCGGCGAGGCAGGCATCCTTGGGCGGCGAGGCAGGCATCCTTGGGCAGCGGGCAGGCAGTCAGGACAAGCTGGGGTGCGGGTTTTGGCCCTCTTCTCGGCCACTGCGGCGGGCGGTTCTTCCCATGCTTTCCTCAGCAGCCTATGCAAGGGCTGCTGAGGACCGCCAGCAGGCACTTGCGCCCAAAATAAATATATAAACAAAGCGGACTAAACAGTAACAAGCGGTGGACGGACAGACACACAAACACGGTGAGTAAATAAATAAAACAAGTATCGTGCTGGTACTACCAGCACGCGATAGCAATTGTTATAAATATTTCTTTCTCTTCTCTCTCTCTCTCTCTCTCTCTCTCTCTCTCTCTCTCTCTCTCTCTCTCACTCACGAACACCCAACCCCGAGTGAGTGAAAACATACAGCTTTTATGCAGTTGTACGAGACTCGATTGCTAGTCAATCATTCAATTGGAATCTCGGTACAACTGCACGTGAATTAATTAAAGTGCAATTCCCGTGCTCACATATTATTACTTTTACTTGCACGTGATGTGATTTGTGCCCTCCTCGTGCCTAAATACAAATCTACAATTTAAACACATGTGAAACACAGACCGCTTATATCCCGTGTACCAATGCCTATACACCAACATTTACACACTATCTCCTGCCACAAAGTGCAGCTGGGGAGCTGGTCTCCTGACCTCCCCCTTCTTCATGGCCGGCAGTTCCCTCCGTGGGGCTCCGACCACACAATCTCCGGCAGCGAAACTGCTGCTGGGGAAGCTGGTCTCCTGACCTCCCCTTCTTCATGGCGGCAGTTCCCCTCCGTGGGGCTCCGGCCACACAATCTCCGGCAGCGAAACTGCTGCGGGGAAGCTGGTCTCCTGACCTCCCCCTTCTTCATGGCGGCAGTTCCCCTCCGTGGGGCTCCGGCCACCCAATCTCCGGCAGCGAAACTGCTGCGGGGAGCTGGTCTCCTGACCTCCCCCTTCTTTGTGGCCGCCAGCTCCCCTCCGTGGGGCTCCGGCCACCGTGTTTCCTGCCACGAAATGCGGCTGGGGAGCTGGTCTCCTGACCTCCCCCTTTCTTCATGGCTGGCAGCTCCCCTTCATGGAGCTCCGGCCACAGTGTAGCGACCGAGGCAAAGCAGAGGCCCGGCGACCCAGGCGGCAGGATCCCTGGCGACCCCAGGTGGCGGCAGCAGCAGCGGACCCTCGGGAGGCGGCGGCAGCAGCAGCGGACCCTCGGGAGGCGGCGGCAGCAGCAGCGGACCCTCGGGAGGCGGCGGCAGCAGCAGCGGACCCTCGGGAGGCGAACTCGGGAGGAGCCCCTGGCCATGGGCGGCAGCGGGAGCTCCACTTCTCCCTCGCACCCTGCACCCTGTGTGGAGCAAAAGGCAGCCCCAGGCGTGCGGAGCGACAGGCAGCCCCAGGCGTGCGGGCGGCTGGCAACCCCAGGCGATGCGGGCGGCTGGCAACCCCAGGCGTGCGGAGCGGCTGGCAACCCCAGGCGATGCGGGCGGCTGGCAACCCAGGCGTCGCGGAGCGGCTGGCAACCCCAGGCGATGCGAGGCAAGCATCCTTGGGCGGCGAGGCAAGCATCCTTGGGCGGCGAGGCAAGCATCCTTGGGCGGCGAGGCAGGCATCCTTGGGCGGCGAGGCAGGCATCCTTGGGCGGCGAGGCAGGCATCCTTGGGCGGCGAGGCAGGCATCCTTGGGCGGTGAGGCAGGCATCCTTGGGCGGCGAGGCAGGCATCCTTGGGCGGCGAGGCAGGCATCCTTGGGCGGCGAGGCAGGCATCCTTGGGCAGCAGGCAGGCAGTCAGGACAAGCTGGGGTGCGGGTTTTGGCCCTCTTCTCGGCCACTGCGGCCGGGCGGTTCTTCCCATGCTTTCCTCAGCAGCCTATGCAAGGGCTGCTGAGGACCACCAGCAGGCACTTGCGCCAAAATAAATATATAAACAAAGCGGACTAAACAGTAACAAGCGGTGGACGGACAGACACACAAACACGGTGAGTAAATAAATAAAACAAGTATCGTGCTGGTACTACCAGCACGCGATAGCAATTGTTATAAATATTTCTTTCTTTCTTTCTCTCTCTCTCTCTCTCTCTCTCTCTCTCTCTCTCTCTCTCTCTCTCTCTCTCACTCACGAACACCCAACCCGAGTGAGTGAAAACATACAGCTTTTATGCAGTTGTACCGAGACTCGATTGCTAGTCAATCATTCAATTGGAATCTCGGTACAACTGCACGTGAATTAATTAAAGTGCAATTCCCGTGCTCACATATTATTACTTTTACTTGCGTGATGTGATTTGTGCCCTCCTCGTGCCTAAATACAAATCTACAATTTAAACACATGTGAAACACAGACCGCTTATATCCCGTGTACCAATGCCTATACACCAACATTTACACACTATCTCCTGCACGCAAAGTGCAGCTGGGGAGCTGGTCTCCTGACCTCCCCCTTCTTCATGGCCGGCAGTTCCCCTCCGTGGGGCTCCGACCACACAATCTCCGGCAGCGAAACTGCTGCTGGGGAAGCTGGTCTCCTGACCTCCCCCTTCTTCATGGCCGGCAGTTCCCCTCCGTGGGGCTCCGGCCACACAATCTCCGGCAGCGAAACTGCTGCGGGGAAGCTGGTCTCCTGACCTCCCCCTTCTTCATGGCGGCAGTTCCCCTCCGTGGGGCTCCGGCCACCCAATCTCCGGCAGCGAAACTGCTGCAGGGGAGCTGGTCTCCTGACCTCCCCCTTCTTTGTGGCCGCCAGCTCCCCTCCGTGGGGCTCCGGCCACCGTGTTCCTGCCACGGAAATGCGGCTGGGGAGCTGGTCTCCTGACCTCCCCCTTTCTTCATGGCTGGCAGCTCCCTTCATGGAGCTCCGGCCACAGTGTAGCGACCGAGGCAAAGCAGAGGCCCCGCGACCCCAGGCGGCAGGATCCCTGGCGACCCCAGGTGGCGGCAGCAGCAGCGGACCCTCGGGAGGCGACGGCAGCAGCAGCGGACCCTCGGGAGGCGGCGGCAGCAGCAGCGGACCCTCGGGAGGCGGCGGCAGCAGCAGCGACCCTCGGGAGGCGAACTCGGGAGGGAGCCCCTGGCCATGAGGCGGCAGCGGGAGCTCCACTTCTCCCTCGCACCCTGCACCCTGTGTGGAGCAAAAGGCAGCCCCAGGCGGTGCGGAGCGACAGGCAGCCCCAGGCGATGCGGGCGGCTGGCAACCCCAGGCGTGCGGAGCGGCTGGCAACCCCAGGCGGTGCGGAGCGGCTGGCAACCCCAGGCGATGCGGGCGGCTGGCAACCCCAGGCGATCGCGGAGCGGCTGGCAACCCCAGGCGATGCGAGGCAAGCATCCTTGGCGGCGAGGCAAGCATCCTTGGGCGGCGAGGCAAGCATCCTTGGGCGGCGAGGCAGGCATCCTTGGGCGGCGAGGCAGGCATCCTTGGGCGGCGAGGCAGGCATCCTTGGGCGGCGAGGCAGGCATCCTTGGGCGAAGCGAGGCAGGCATCCTTGGGCGGCGAGGCAGGCATCCTTGGGCGAAGCGAGGCAGGCATCCTTGGGCGCAGCGAGGCAGGCAGTCAGGACAAGCTGGGGTGCGGGTTTTGGCCCTCTTCTCGGCCACTGCGGCCGGGCGGTTCTTCCCCATGCTTTCCTCAGCAGCCTATGCAAGGGCTGCTGAGGACCGCCAGCAGGCACTTGCGCCCAAAATAAATATATAAACAAAACGGACTAAACAGTAACAAACGGTGGACGGACAGACACACAAACACGGTGAGTAAATAAATAAAACAAGTATCGTGCTGGTACTACCAGCACGCGATAGCAATTGTTATAAATATTTCTTTCTTTCTTTCTTTCTCCTCTCTCTCTCTCTCTCTCTCTCTCTCTCTCTCTCTCTCTCTCTCTCTCACCCGTTCTCCACTCACGAACACCCAACCCCGAGTGAGTGAAAACATACAGCTTTTATGCAGTTGTACCGAGACTCGATTGCTAGTCAATCATTCAATTGGAATCTCGGTACAACTGCACGTGAATTAATTAAAGTGCAATTCCCCGTGCTCACATATTATTACTTTTTACTTGCACGTGATGTGATTTGTGCCCTCCTCGTGCCTAAATACAAATCTACAATTTAAACACATGTGAAACACAGACCCGCTTATATCCCGTGTACCAATGCCTATACACCAACATTTACACACAACACGTAACACAAAATACACACAGGGGCACTTTGCCACATATACCCCCTTGTGCAAAGCACACATGGCCTCAATGGCCACCTCCCCCTCAGTCCCAAAGTCCCGGAAGAGGGAAGCAAGTTGTTTCTGGGGTGGCCATGGTGGAATGTCCGGCACCCCCAATTCTTCGTGGCGGCAGCTCCCTCTTCCGGGGCTTCAGCCACACTATCTCCTGCAGCGAAAGTGCAGCTGGGGAGCTGGTCTCCTGACCTCCCCCTTCTTCATGGCCGGCAGTTCCCCTCCGTGGGGCTCCGACCACACAATCTCCGGCAGCGAAACTGCTGCGGGGAAGCTGGTCTCCTGACCTCCCCCTTCTTCATGGCCGGCAGTTCCCCTCCGTGGGGCTCCGGCCACACAATCTCCGGCAGCGAAACTGCTGCGGGGAAGCTGGTCTCCTGACCTCCCCCTTCTTCATGGCCGGCAGTTCCCCTCCGTGGGGCTCCGGCCACCCAATTCCGGCAGCGAAACTGCTGCAGGGGAGCTGGTCTCCTGACCTCCCCCTTCTTTGTGGCCGCCAGCTCCCCTCCGTGGGGCTCCGGCCACCGTGTTCCTGCCACGGAAATGCGGCTGGGGAGCTGGTCTCCTGACCTCCCCCTTTCTTCATGGCTGGCAGCTCCCCTTCATGGAGCTCCGGCCACAGTGTAGCGACCGAGGCAAAGCAGAGGCCCGGCGACCCCAGGCGAAGCAGGATCCCTGGCGACCCCAGGTGGCGGCAGCAGCAGCGGACCCTCGGGAGGCGGCGGCAGCAGCAGCGACCCTCGGGAGGCGGCGGCAGCAGCAGCGGACCCTCGGGAGGCGGCGGCAGCAGCAGCGGACCCTCGGGAGGCGAACTCGGGAGGAGCCCCTGGCCATGGAGGCGGCAGCGGGAGCTCCACTTCTCCCTCGCACCCTGCACCCTGTGTGGAGCAAAGGCAGCCCCAGGCGATGCGGAGCGACAGGCAGCCCCAGGCGATGCGGAGCGGCTGGCAACCCCAGGCGTGCGGGCGGCTGGCAACCCCAGGCGATGCGGAGCGGCTGGCAACCCCAGGCGATGCGGAGCGGCTGGCAACCCCAGGCGATGCGGAGCGGCTGGCAACCCAAGCGATGCGAGGCAAGCATCCTTGGGCGGCGAGGCAAGCATCCTTGGGCGGCGAGGCAAGCATCCTTGGGCGGCGAGGCAGGCATCCTTGGGCGGCGAGGCAGGCATCCTTGGCGGCGAGGCAGGCATCCTTGGGCGGCGAGGCAGGCATCCTTGGGCGAAGTGAGGCAGGCATCCTTGGGCGGCGAGGCAGGCATCCTTGGGCGGCGAGGCAGGCATCCTTGGGCGCAGCAGGCAGGCAGTCAGGACAAGCTGGGGTGCGGGTTTTGGCCCTCTTCTCGGCCACTGCGGCGGGCGGTTCTTCCCCATGCTTTCCTCAGCAGCCTATGCAAGGGCTGCTGAGGACCACCAGCAGGCACTTGCCCAAAATAAATATATAAACAAAACGGACTAAACAGTAACAAACGGTGGACGGACAGACACACAAACACGGTGAGTAAATAAATAAAACAAGTATCGTGCTGGTACTACCAGCACGCGATAGCAATTGTTATAAATATTTCTTTTTCTTTCTTTCTCTCTCTCTCTCTCTCTCTCTCTCTCTCTCTCTCTCTCTCTCTCTCTCTCTCTCTCGTTCTCCACTCACGAACACCCAACCCGAGTGAGTGAAAACATACAGCTTTTATGCAGTTGTGCGAGACTCGATTGCTAGTCAATCATTCAATTGGAATCTCGGTACAACTGCACGTGAATTAATTAAAGTGCAATTCCCCGTGCTCACATATTATTACTTTTTACTTGCACGTGATGTGATTTGTGCCCTCCTCGTGCCTAAATACAAATCTACAATTTAAACACATGTGAAACACAGACCCGCTTATATCCCGTGTACCAATGCCTATACACCAACATTTACACACAACACGTAACACAAAATACACACAGGGGGGGCACTTTGCCACACAGCTATACTAGAGCACAGTGTTTGATTGACTATAGCAGCTAGACTAGAGCACAGTGTTTGATTGACTATAGCAGCTAGACTAGAGCACAGTGTTTGATTGCTGACTATAGCAGCTAGACTAGAGCACAGTGTTTGATTGACTATAGCAGCTAGACTAGAGCACAGTGTTTGATTGACTATAGCAGCTAGTCTAGAGCACAGTGTTTGATTGACTATAGCAGCTAGACTAGAGCACAGTGTTTGATTGACTATAGCAGCTAGACTAGAGCACAGTGTTTGATTGACTATAGCAGCTAGACTAGAGCACAGTGTTTGATTGACTATAGCAGCTAGACTAGAGCACAGTGTTTGATTGACTATAGCAGCTAGACTAGAGCACAGTGTTTGATTGACTATAGCAGCTAGACTAGAGCACAGTGTTTGATTGACTATAGCAGCTAGACTAGAGCACAGTGTTTGATTGCTGACTAGAGCAGTGTTTGATTGTTGACTAGAGCACAGTGTTTGATTGCTGACTAGAGCACAGTGTTTGATTGCTGACTAGAGCACAGTGTTTGATTGCTGACTAGAGCACAGTGTTTGATTGTTGACTAGAGCACAGTGTTTGATTGCTGACTATAGCAGCTAGACTAGAGCACAGTGTTTGATTGACTATAGCAGCTAGACTAGAGCACAGTGTTTGATTGCTGACTAGAGCAGCTAGACTAGAGCACAGTGTTTGATTGCTGGCTAGATCACAGCGTCTCTCCCTCCTCTCCTCTCTCTGCAGATCTACCCTGACAGTCTGCACGCAGCTCTGCTCTATCGAGGCTCTGCGTTCCCCCTGCAGCTCCTGTCCCCGGCTGGGGACCCCCTCCAGCTCCCCCAGATCCACAGCCAGCTGCTGGGTGCCGTGAGGACCCCTCCCGGGGCGTCCCTGCCGCTGCCTGCTTCCCCGTGCAGCCTGACTGCCCTGGAGAGACCTGCCTGGCACGCTCTGCGAGAGGACCTGCTGTCCCGGGGCGCGGGGGGGTCCCTGAGGACCCTGGAGAGTCGCTGTGCTGGCGCTGGCGCTGGAGGACTGTCCCTCTCCGGACCCCGGGACCCCGGCCAGCTGACAAGCATCCGACTGGGGAGCCCCGAGACGAGAGGCATGAGACACTACGACAAGGTGCTGCACCCCTCGATAGAGAGATGCTGTTCCTCTCCTCTCCTCCTGTCTGTCTCTCTCTCCTCCTCTCCTCCTCTCCTCCTCTCCTCTCAGGTGTTGAATCTGGTTGTGTTCTCTGATGGTTCAGCGGGTCTCCTGTTTGAACAGCTCTCCCCCTCCCTCTCCTCCTCCCCTCCCTCTCCTCCTCTCCCTCCCTCTCTCTCCTCTCTCTCCTCTCCTCCTCTCCTCTCAGGTGTTGAATCTGGTTGTGTTCTCTGATGGTTCAGCGGGTCTCCTGTTTGAACAGCTCTCCTCCTCCCTCTCCTCCTCTCCTCCTCTCCTCCTCTCCTCCCTCTCCTCCCCTCCTCTCAGGTGTTGAATCTGGTTGTGTTCTCTGATGGTTCAGCGGGTCTCCTGTTTGAACAGCTCTCCCCCTCCCTCTCCTCCTCCCTCTCCTCCTCTCCTCTCCTCTCCTCCTCTCCTCTCAGGTGTTGAATCTGGTTGTGTTCTCTGATGGTTCAGCGGGTCTCCTGTTTGAACAGCTCTCCCCCTCCCTCTCCTCCTCTCCTCCTCTCCTCCTCTCAGGTGTTGAATCTGGTTGTGTTCTCTGATGGTTCAGCGGGTCTCCTGTTTGAACAGCTCTCCCCCTCCCTCTCCTCCTCTCCTCCTCTCCTCCTCTCCTCTCCTCCTCTCCTCTCAGGTGTTGAATCTGGTTGTGTTCTCTGATGGTTCAGCGGGTCTCCTGTTTGAACACAGTGCAGTGGATGGCATGGTGGCCGGGCTGCTGGCTCTGGCGGTGTGGAGCCTGTCCGAGGAGGAACTCCGAAAACAACCCCCTCCAGAAACGACCGCCCCCTCCCCTGGTCCAGCCCCTGGAGTTCTCCCTGGAAGCCCGCCCAGCCCCGCGCCCCCCCTCCTCCACTCGCACCTCCTGCTTTGAGTACCGCCCCGCGCGGACGTCCTGCCTGTGCTGAGGGGTCCAGGGGCTGCTGGACGCCTGGATCACCTTCTCACTGCAGCTGGGACTGAAGCGAGCCTTCAGCAAGGAGGAGGAGGAGGGGAGTGGGGCCTTCCTCATGGTCACCCCCACCCACGTGAGGCACGAGACCCAAACCAGCCGCTTCCCATTGCACTCTCTCCCCTGCGCTCTCGCCATTTTCTGAATTTCGTTTTGTTAGAAGCGTTTTAAAGCAGCCTGCGTGTGAACTCTGTGGAGTTCAGCAACTTCAGCAAACAGACAAACAGACAGACAAACAGACACACAAACAGACACACAAACAGACAAACAGACACACACACAAACACACACTCTCCCCAGTCTGATGACACGGACACACAGACAGGAAGCTGAACACACACGTCTGCACTCAGAGACTGAAGAGGGTCTGCCAGCCACACTGACCAGGGAGCAAACGCTCAGAGCAGCTCTCAGTTTAAACATTTGTGTTGAAGGACAGGTCTCTCACTCCCTCTCTCTGTCTCTCTCTCTCTCTGTCTCTCTCTCACTCCCTCTCTCTCTCCCTCTGACTCTCTCTCTCTCTCCCCTCTATTCCGTCTCTTCTCTCTTAGTTTCTCTCTAAGCATCCTCTCTCTGTTTCTCTCCCCCTCTCTCTCTCACTCTCTCTCTCCCTCCTCTCTTTCCCTGTACCCCCTCTCTCTCTCTCCTCTTTCCCTGTACCCCCTCTCTCTCTCTCTCTCTCCCTCTCTCCTTGTACCCCTCTCCCTCCCTCTCCCTCTCCCTCCCTCTCTCTCTCCTCTCTTTCCCTGTACCCCTCTCTCTCTCTCCCTCCCTCTCTCCTTGTACCCCCCTCTCCCTCCTCCCCTCTCTCCCTCCCTCTCCTCTCTCTCCCCTCTCCCTCCTCCCCTCTCCCCTCCCTCCCCTCTCCCTCCCTCTCTCTCCCCTGTCTCTCTCTCTCTCTCCCTCATTATCCTCTCTCTCTGTTTCTCTCCCTCTCTCTCCCCCTCTCTCTCTCTCCCCTCTTTCTTTCTCTCTCTCCCTCTACCCCTCTCTTTTCCCTATCCCCCTCTCTCTGTCTCTCTCTCCCTCTCTCCTTGTACCTCCCTCTCTCTCTCTCTCTCTCTCTCTATCTGGCTGCTGGTTTCCATCCCCGCTGAGCTCTCAGTTACTGAACCAGACCCTGAATCGGGCTGATCGTTTGCTTAATTAAAACGTTTCTAATTGTTTTCAGCTCCTCACAAGCTGCCGACTTCAAGCAACGTTACGACCGACTTGAGATCTGCAGCCGTTTACGAGCGGAACACAATTAAAAAAAGAAGCTCTAATTAAGCTAACGATGAGTCCGATTCAGGGTGTGGTTCAGTAATTAGGAGCTCAGGGGGTGATGAAACCCGCCGCCCAGCAGGGGTCCCTCAGGACGGGAAGCTCAGAGTAAAACGACCCCCTGATTTCGCGTTGATCTCGTGTCAGCAGCTCCCTTCACAGAAACCAACAGCCCTGCTTCCCCTCTCCGGTAACTCACACAAACGTGCCCCAGCCTGCATCAAAACACGCTTCACACTTTATAAATTCAAATACACAAAAAACCCGTTCAGCAAAACCCCCTGACCCCTTCTCCCTCCCTCCCTCGCAGGCACTTCAAACACGGGCGCTGTAACCCCACCTACAGCCTGAGCCGGGGGTCCCTGGATCTGCTGGGGGCCCTTCTCTCGAAGCGCGAGGAGGAGGAGGAGGAGGAGGAGGAGGAGGAGACTCGGCTGCTCTCTCTCTTCTCTCGGGCCCTCGCGGAGCACAAGAGCCTCATCAAAGCCACCAAGAAGGGCCTGGGAGTGGGGCCCCACTTAGCAGCCTTGCGACGCAGCCTGGGGGGGGCCAGCGAGCTGAAGGGGTTCCTGGACCGATCGAGGCCCCTCGGTCTACCTGGCCGGGACGGGACTTGGTGGGGCGTGGACAGCGCCGTGGGGAACGTCGCCCAAGATCAGCTGGCGGTCACCTACCTGGGAAAGAGAGACAAGCTCTGCCTGGCCATGTCTGGAAAAGGGAGCTTAAGCCCGCAAAATGGGGGCATCCAGGGGGGTTTAGGGGCGCCATGGACGTGGTGGCGAAGCTGGCGTTGAAGTACGCCCTGGCGAGCCAGAGGGGGGCGCTGGAGGCCCGGTTGGGGGTGCAGGGGTCTGAGAGAGGAGGGGGTGGGTCCGGGAAAGGAGACGGAGAGAAGGAGGAACAGGAGAGAGAGAGGCCAGCGTCGCCCCGCGAGAAACGCCTCACAACGCAGGAGGGGATGTTTTGAAGAATAAGATTTCTTAACTGGTTTGCTTCCATGGATTCTACCGTACTGACAAACGGGCGTGCGGTTTTATTTGATGCATCCTCCCTCCCTCTCCCCCCCTCCCCCTCTGTCTGCATTCCCTAACCCTAACCCTAACCCTAACCCTAACCCACACACAGCGTTGCGTTTTCTCGCACAGCTTGAAAGCCTGAAGCAGAGAAGAAAAAAAAAGCTGAAAACCGGCAAGAATCTGGGATGAACTTCCGAGCTGGATTTTTTATTAGCTCAGGAACCCCAAATTAAGTTTAAGGGTACATGAGGACATTTTTATTTGATGACATGTTTAAGGTTAATTGTTTTAATTATTATAATTTTTTTTCCATTTTGACCACTTATTCTTAATTATTTTAATTGCATTCCCTGCTTCAAAATGGCTTCCCATGTACCCGCATTGGACCTCTCAGAACTACATTTCCCATCAACCTCCTGCTCACTGGCTTCACATGTACCTGCATTGGACCTCTCAGAACTACATTTCCCATCATCCTCCTGCTCACTGGCTTCACATGTACCTGCATTGGACCTCTCAGAACTACATTTCCCATCATCCTCCTGCTCACTGGCTTCACATGTACCTGCAATGGACCTCTCAGAACTACATTTCCCATCAACCTCCTGCTCACTGGCTTCACATGTACCTGCATTGGACCTCTCAGAACTACATTTCCCATCAACCTCCTGCTCACTGGCTTCACATGTACCTGCATTGGACCTCTCAGAACTACATTTCCCATCAACCTCCTGCTCACTGGCTTCACATGTACCTGCATTGGACCTCTCAGAACTACATTTCCCATCATCCTCCTGCTCACTGGCTTCACATGTACCTGCATTGGACCTCTCAGAACTACATTTCCCATCATCCTCCTGCTCACTGGCATCACATGTACCTGCATTGGACCTCTCAGAACTACATTTCCCATCAACCTCCTGCTCACTGGCTTCACATGTACCTGCATTGGACCTCTCAGAACTACATTTCCCATCAACCTCCTGCTCACTGGCTTCACATGTACCTGCATTGGACCTCTCAGAACTACATTTCCCATCAACCTCCTGCTCACTGGCTTCACATGTACCTGCATTGGACCTCTCAGAACTACATTTCCCATCATCCTCCTGCTCACTGGCTTCACATGTACCTGCATTGGACCTCTCAGAACTACATTTCCCATCAACCTCCTGCTCACTGGCTTCACATGTACCTGCACTGGACCTCTCAGAACTACATTTCCCATCATCCTCCTACTCACTGGCTTCACATGTACCTGCATCGGACCTCTCAGAACTACATTTCCCATCATCCTCCTGCTCACTGGCTTCACATGTACCTGCATTGGACCTCTCAGAACTACATTTCCCATCATCCTCCTGCTCGCATGTGTAACCGAGCTGGATTTACCAGCGAGCAGGAGGATGATGGGATATGTAGTTCTGAGAGGTCTAATAGAATCCGCTGGATCACCGCGTTTGTAACTTATCACGATTATAACACATTTATTTTGAAAAAAAAGTAAAGGTCTATAAATGACGGACATTGAGGAAATGTTTCTCTTTGTAATCCCTCGATCGTTCATCCTTGACCACAACACACGCTTGAGTGACAGAAGCTCTTAATCACCTGATTAGTGAGACCGTTGATTGGACGCTGGATAGGGAGCGATTTCAGCTGTTGGATTGCAAGCTTGAATAAAAGCGATAGCGAAAAACACGCCGACGCGCCCCGTCTGTCGAGAGAGCATCTCCTTCGTGCGATCGGCGTGCTGGAGGCTGGGCGAGGGCAGCGTGTCGCGGCTCGCCGTCTCGGGGGCTCACAGCCAGCGATTTCAAACCTGGAGAGACGGTCTAACCAGACACACTCTGTCAAGGACAGAGACTCCAACTGGGAGACGGAGAGTCACCACACCTGCCCCAGATCCACAGATCACTCTGCAGCGCCTTCGTGATCTCAATTGTTAATCAGCACGATAAAAAGTCACTGCACCTGCTCTGAAACAGAGTCTGTCGATTTTCAATCACATCTAGGGGAATTCTATCCAAATATAAGAGATATGTTTCCTTTGATGCTCATATTATTATTGTTATTTATTTCTTAGCAGACGCCCTTATCCAGGGCGACTTACAATTGTTACAAGATTATTTTTTCATACAATTCCCCATTTATACAGTTGGTTTTTTTACTGGAGCAATCTAGGTAAAGTACCTTCCTCAAGGGTACAGCAGCAGTGTCCCCCACCTGGGATTGAACCCACGACCCTCCGGTCAAGAGTCCAGAGCCCTGACCGCTACTCCACACTGCTGCCCTGAATATAAGCGATAGGTTTCTTTTGATGCTCAGGTTATTTGTATTTTCATTTATATAATACTTTATCTGTGTTACGCTGCAAAAACCCTTTCCACCAACTGTCAAATGTGGAAATAGCTTAAAAAAAATAAAATAAAATAAAAAAATGAGCAGATTTTTCATCTCTGGGCTGAAGTGTCTCCCACATTCCTAACCACCAGCGCCATCTGGTGGACAGATAGAGTATCGCAGCGAAAACAAAAACAGTAAAGTGGGGGCTCCACTAGATGGCGCTGACTCCTCTATATAAAAAAATAAAATAAAAAACTGAAGAATCGAAGCTAAAGTTTTTGTGTTTTGCAGATGTCTCACATAAAAGCAGTTACTGCCAATTCTCAAACAGCTTGAGTTTTCAATACACACAAAATAAAAAGACCAGTCTCTGTGAACAATTTAAAAGCTTTATTCAAAATTACAGGCAGACCCCCACCCCACCCCCCGCAGAAATAACTGGGCTTCCACAAACACGATGCAGGCGTGGCTGGCTTGCCAGTTTGTTTACATGGTCCTGGTTTTGGCTGCAGGTTGTAAACCCTCCTCGAAGCTCTCTGGACACTAGTTTGTTTAGTTTAGTTAGTTAACGAGTCGTTCAGCGGAGGCTTTTTCTCCCAAAGCGACTTCCAGAGACTAGGGGGGTGAACTCTGCATCATCAACAACTGCTGCTGCTGCTGCTGCAGAGTCACTTCCAATAGGAGCTCGTTTGTTTGACGTCTCATCCTGAAGGACGGAGCACAAGGAGGTGAAGCGACTCGCTCAGGGTCACACACACACACACACAGAGTCAGTGGCTGCTGCAGAGTCACTTCCAATATGACCCAATGTGAACCAGCTAGCCAGCCAGCCTCCTGCAGCAGTAGGAGGTTATGAAAGCAACAGAAGAGACTTTTTTTTTTTTTGCCTGCAAGAGAGACGGACAGAAATGAAATATTGAATTTGCTGGAGCTGTAGTGCTCCTGTGTATCAAATCTTACGTACAGACGGACAGAGGTACAGACAGACAGACCCCCCTCTAACCAGGAATCTGAGATTCAGAGACCCCCTCTACCCCAGAATCTGAGATTCAGAGACCCCCTCTACCCCAGAATCTGAGATTCAGAGACCCCCTCTACCCAGAATCTGAGATTCAGAGACCCCCTCTACCCCAGAATCTAAGATTCAGAGACCCCCTCTACCCCAGAATCTGAGATGCAGAGAGCCCCTCTTCCACAGAATCTAAGATTCAGAGACCCCCTCTACCCCAGAATCTGAGATGCAGAGACCCCCTCTACCCCAGAATCTGCTCTTCAGTAACTTGAGCTGAATAATGTTAAGAGCCAGTTTCCTGACAATGGGAGAAGCGCTTCAAACAGAGAGATGGAGGACCGTGTGACGTGTGACCTGCGCCTGCACTGCCTCGCCTCCGCCACCAGGGGGCGGCGATGAGAATCCCACAGAGCCATTTTATTTATTTATTTATTTTTTACAAAACAGCAACTTTAATTTTTAAACAAAGTTTGGGTAAACAAGAAGAAAAAAAAAAAAGTCTTCGTTTCATACAATGGCGGAGTTTCAGGAATGCGTTTTGACCTTTTTAATTACATTTATCAGTTTGTAATTATTATTATTATTTTTTTAACAATAGCGAACTTGCTCAAATTTAAACAGAACAGAAAAAAGCATCTCTATCATTCTAAATTATATATATATATATATATATATATATATATATATATATATATATATATATACAAATTTACCATCCCACTTTTTCACCCTCTCCTCGTCCAATGAAACTATTTGAGAAAAAAAAAAAAAGTCTTTCTTTCCTTTTTAAGTTGGGGCGAATTTCTTAACTTGCGCTCGAACCCTCTTCTCGTAGTCCACTCGGTTCTGGCTGTAAAAAAATAAAAGAATAATTCTGAATGTGTTTTATATACAATAAGCATTCAGCACCCCATTGTAGCTGCCCTATACTTGTGCTATCATTGCCCCTCAGTGTAATACAGAGCCATTGCAGTGCCGCTGTCTGTCTGTCTGCCATTGAAGATCATTGAGGGTATATATCTATGAAGCTGAGGGAGTTCATTCTATATAGAGGGTGTGGAATTCAATATGTTAACAAGGGAACATTATTCAGCAGCTTTCATTGGACTCTATGAAGCTGAGGGAGTTCATTCTATATAGAGGGGGTGGAATTCAATATGTTAACAAGGGAACATTATTCAGCAGCTTTCATTGGACTCTATGAAGCTGAGGGAGTTCATTCTATATAGAGGGGGGTGGAATTCAATATGTTAACAAGGGAACATTATTCAGCAGCTTTCATTGGACTCTATGAAGCTGAATCAGTTCATTCTATATAGAGGGGGTGGAATTCAATATGTTAACAAGGGAACATTATTCAGCAGCTTTCATTGGACTCTATGAAGCTGAGGGAGTTCATTCTATATAGAGGGGTGGAATTCAATATGTTAACAAGGGAACATTATTCAGCAGCTTTCATTGGACTCTATGAAGCTGAGGGAGTTCATTCTATATAGAGGGGGTGGAATTCAATATGTTAACAAGGGAACATTATTCAGCAGCTTTCATTGGACTCTATGAAGCTGAGGGAGTTCATTCTATATAGAGGGGGGTGGAATTCAATATGTTAACAAGGGAACATTATTCAGCAGCTTTCATTGGACTCTATGAAGCTGAATCAGTTCATTCTATATAGAGGGTGATGCTGCTAAACTTTTGCCCACAGCTGTACATGATGTATCGTAATAGAGGTCTGTATCGCTTGTGACACGAGACCACAGCATAAAGAACTACAGCTCCCAGCATGCCTCACCATGGCTGCGGGTGCAGAGGCATGCTGGGAGCCGTAGTCCTAGCTAGCAAGTTCGTTCTTTGACCAGGCATATATATAAATCTCTATTGCTCTCTCTCTCTCTGTGGAACTTACCAGTAAATTGTGTAGGCTTCTGCCTGAGCAGGGTCCTGGATATTCGGTTCATTCAAAAGCTCTTGAATTCCTAGAAGAATCTGCAGAGAGAGAAAGAGAGGCTCTTATACTCTCTGAGCAGCCTCCCTCTGTGCTGAGCAGAGAGAGAGAAAGAGAGGCTCTTATACTCTCTGAACAGCCTCCCTCTGTGCTGAGCAGAGAGAGAAAGAGAGGCTCTTATACTCTCTGAACAGCCTCCCTCTGTGCTGGTGGAGCAGAGAGAGAGAAAGGGAGGCTCTTATACTCTCTGAACAGCCTCCCTCTGTGCTGAGCAGAGAGAGAGAAAGAGAGGCTCTTATACTCTCTGAACAGCCTCCCTCTGTGCTGTCGGCAGGGCTGTACCTGTTTGATGGTGATCGCTGGCCTCCAGTCCTTGTCCTCCTCCAGGATTGACAGACACACCGTCCCTGACGGATACACGTTGGGGTGGAATATAGGGGGCTCAAACTTACCTGAGAGAGAGAGCGAAAGAAAAGGAAGAGAGAAAGAATGAGAGAGAGCGAGAGAGAGAGAGAAAAAAAGAACGAAAAAATAAAGAACGAAAGAAAGAAAAGAACAAAGAGAGAAAGAATGAGAGAAAGAAAGAGAAAGAAAAGAAAGAAAGAATGAAAGTATCATCAAAGTTACACCAGCAATGGCACTGCTCTGATATCAATGCTTCCCTGTGCTTTACCAGACCTCTCTGTGCTTTACAATGCTTCCCTATGCTTTACCAGACCTCTCTGTGCTTTACAATGCTTCCCTGTGCTTTACCAGACCTCTCTGTGCTTTACAATGCTTCCCTATGCTTTACCAGACCTCTCTGTGCTTTACAATGCTTCCCTATGCTTTACCAGACCTCTCTGTGCTTTACAATGCTTCCCTATGCTTTACCAGACCTCTCTGTGCTTTACAATGCTTCCCTGTGCTTTACCAGACCTCTCTGTGCTTTACAATGCTTCCCTATGCTTTACCAGACCTCTCTGTGCTTTACAATGCTTCCCTATGCTTTACCAGACCTCTCTGTGCTTTACAATGCTTCCCTATGCTTTACCAGACCTCTCTGTGCTTTACAATGCTTCCCTATGCTTTACCAGACCTCTCTGTGCTTTACAATGCTTCCCTATGCTTTACCAGACCTCTCTGTGCTTTACAATGCTTCCCTATGCTTTACCAGACCTCTCTGTGCTTTACAATGCTTCCCTATGCTTTACCAGACCTCTCTGTGCTTTACAATGCTTCCCTATGCTTTACCAGACCTCTCTGTGCTTTACAATGCTTCCCTATGCTTTACCAGACCTCTCTGTGCTTTACAATGCTTCCCTATGCTTTACCACACCTCTCTGTGCTTTACAATGCTTCCCTATGCTTTACCACACCTCTCTGTGCTTTACAATGCTTCCCTGTGCTTTACCAGACCTCTCTGTGCTTTACAATGCTTCCCTATGCTTTACCAGACCTCTCTGTGCTTTACAATGCTTCCCTATGCTTTACCAGACCTCTCTGTGCTTTACAATGCTTCCCTATGCTTTACCAGACCTCTGTGCTTTACAATGCTTCCCTATGCTTTACCACACCTCTCTGTGCTTTACAATGCTTCCCTGTGCTTTACCACACCTCTCTGTGCTTTACAATGCTTCCCTGTGCTTTACCAGACCTCTCTGTGCTTTACAATGCTTCCCTATGCTTTACCAGACCTCTCTGTGCTTTACAATGCTTCCCTATGCTTTACCAGACCTCTCTGTGCTTTACAATGCTTCCCTGTGCTTTACCAGACATTTCTGTGCTTTACAATGCTTCCCTATCCTTTGCCAGACCTCTCTGTTTTACATTGCTTCCCTATGCTTTACCAGACCTCTCTGTCCTTTACAATGCTTCCCTATGCTTTACTACACCTCTCTGTGCTTTACAATGCTTCCCTGTGCTTTACCAGACCTCTCTGTGCTTTACAATGCTTCCCTATGCTTTACCAGACCTCTCTGTGCTTTACAATGCTTCCCCATGCTTTACCAGACCTCTCTGTGCTTTACAATGCTTCCCCATGCTTTACCAGACCTCTCTGTGCTTTACAATGCTTCCCTGTGCTTTACCAGACCTCTCTGTGCTTTACAATGCTTCCCTGTGCTTTACCAGACCTCTCTGTGCTTTACAATGCTTCCCTATGCTTTACCAGACCTCTCTGTGCTTTACAATGCTTCCCTATGCTTTACCAGACCTCTCTGTGCTTTACAATGCTTCCCTATGCTTTACCAGACCTCTCTGTGCTTTACAATGCTTCCCTATGCTTTACCAGACCTCTCTGTGCTTTACAATGCTTCCCTATGCTTTACCAGACCTCTCTGTGCTTTACAATGCTTCCCTATGCTTTACCAGACCTCTCTGTGCTTTACAATGCTTCCCTATGCTTTACCAGACCTCTCTGTGCTTTACAATGCTTCCCTATGCTTTACCAGACCTCTCTGTGCTTTACAATGCTTCCCTATGCTTTACCAGACCTCTCTGTGCTTTACAATGCTTCCCTATGCTTTACCAGACCTCTCTGTGCTTTACAATGCTTCCCTATGCTTTACCAGACCTCTCTGTGCTTTACAATGCTTCCCTATGCTTTACCAGACCTCTCTGTGCTTTACAATGCTTCCCTATGCTTTACCAGACCTCTCTGTGCTTTACAATGCTTCCCTATGCTTTACCAGACCTCTCTGTGCTTTACAATGCTTCCCTATGCTTTACCAGACCTCTCTGTGCTTTACAATGCTTCCCTATGCTTTACCAGACCTCTCTGTGCTTTACAATGCTTCCCTATGCTTTACCAGACCTCTCTGTGCTTTACAATGCTTCCCTATGCTTTACCAGACCTCTCTGTGCTTTACAATGCTTCCCTATGCTTTACCAGACCTCTCTGTGCTTTACAATGCTTCCCTATGCTTTACCAGACCTCTCTGTGCTTTACAATGCTTCCCTATGCTTTACCAGACCTCTCTGTGCTTTACAATGCTTCCCTATGCTTTACCAGACCTCTCTGTGCTTTACAATGCTTCCCTATGCTTTACCAGACCTCTCTGTGCTTTACAATGCTTCCCTATGCTTTACCAGACCTCTCTGTGCTTTACAATGCTTCCCTATGCTTTACCAGACCTCTCTGTGCTTTACAATGCTTCCCTATGCTTTACCAGACCTCTCTGTGCTTTACAATGCTTCCCTATGCTTTACCAGACCTCTCTGTGCTTTACAATGCTTCCCTATGCTTTACCAGACCTCTCTGTGCTTTACAATGCTTCCCTATGCTTTACCAGACCTCTCTGTGCTTTACAATGCTTCCCTATGCTTTACCAGTCCTCTCTGTGCTTTACAATGCTTCTCTTTGATACTCACACTTTGGTGGGGAGGAGGGATAATCATCTTTAAACAGCATCCTGAGTTTATACAGTCCGCCTTCCCATAGAGTCTGTCAAGACAGACAGACAGACAGACAGACAGACAGACAGACAGACAGACAGGGTAACTAGCACAGCAGACCCAAGTTAAAGCATACACACTATATTGGTGGTAGTAGTGGGATATTTAGACAGAGAGATCAGGCCTGGGAATCAGACTCCTATCCCACAGCAGTGTGATCCAGTCCAGGTTTTACTGCTACCAGCTTGATCAGCCCCCAGTGTGTCTAGCTAACAAGCTCAGGTGTGTCTTATTATTAAACTCCCAGTGAAACCAGGACTAGATCACACTGCTGTGCAGCGGGAGTCTGATTCCCAGCCCTGTAGATAGACTTTGGTTGAAGGAGGTTTGTAGCTGATTTTATAGTGAAGAGAGCTACAGGATATTGCTGGGAACTGTGGGATATTTAGACAGAGAGATCAGGGAGGGGAATCAGACTCCTATCCCACAGCAGCGTGATCCAGTCCAGGTTTTACTGCTACCAGCTTGATCAGCCCCCAGTGTGTCTAGCTAACAAGCTCAGGTGTGTCTTATTATTAAACTCCTAGTGAAACCAGGACTAGATCACACTGCTGTGCAGCGGGAGTCTGATTCCCAGCCCTGTTATGATGATGATTATTATTATTATTATTATTATTATGATTATTATTATTAAGCTTACAGGATGGATGTAAAAACTGGACTGGCTCATTCTAGAGCAGGGGGAGGGGGGTGCTCGGTTTTGGGTTTTTTTCTCTCACACACACTCACCCCTTTCTTTCCTGGAATGGCGCATTCCCAGTTCATCAGGTTCAGCGTGCCGTCCGTGTTTTTCGTGGGAACAGCAACATAACCCTGAAAAATTCAACGTCAGTATCTGGAAAACTACAAAGCGCTGAGTGTGAAATTCAATATGTTAACAAGGGAACATTATTCAGCAGCTTTCATTGGACTCTATGAAGCTGAGGGAGTTCATTCTATATAGAGGGGGTGGAATTCAATATGTTAACAAGGGAACATTATTCAGCAGCTTTCATTGGACTCTATGAAGCTGAGGGAGTTCATTCTATATAGAGGGGGTGGAATTCAATATGTTAACAAGGGAACATTATTCAGCAGCTTTCATTGGACTCTATGAAGCTGAGGGAGTTCATTCTATATAGAGGGGTGGAATTCAATATGTTAACAAGGGAACATTATTCAGCAGCTTTCATTGGACTCTATGAAGCTGAGGGAGTTCATTCTATATAGAGGGGTGGAATTCAATATGTTAACAAGGGAACATTATTCAGCAGCTTTCATTGGACTCTATGAAGCTGAGGGAGTTCATTCTATATAGAGGGGTGGAATTCAATATGTTAACAAGGGAACATTATTCAGCAGCTTTCATTGGACTCTATGAAGCTGAGGGAGTTCATTCTATATAGAGGGGTGGAATTCAATATGTTAACAAGGGAACATTATTCAGCAGCTTTCATTGGACTCTATGAAGCTGAGGGAGTTCATTCTATATAGAGGGGTGGAATTCAATATGTTAACAAGGGAACATTATTCAGCAGCTTTCATTGGACTCTATGAAGCTGAGGGAGTTCATTCTATATAGAGGGGTGGAATTCAATATGTTAACAAGGGAACATTATTCAGCAGCTTTCATTGGACTCTATGAAGCTGAGGGAGTTCATTCTATATAGAGGGGTGGAATTCAATATGTTAACAAGGGAACATTATTCAGCAGCTTTCATTGGACTCTATGAAGCTGAGGGAGTTCATTCTATATAGAGGGGTGGAATTCAATATGTTAACAAGGGAACATTATTCAGCAGCTTTCATTGGACTCTATGAAGCTGAGGGAGTTCATTCTATATAGAGGGGTGGAATTCAATATGTTAACAAGGGAACATTATTCAGCAGCTTTCATTGGACTCTATGAAGCTGAGGGAGTTCATTCTATATAGAGGGGTGGAATTCAATATGTTAACAAGGGAACATTATTCAGCAGCTTTCATTGGACTCTATGAAGCTGAGGGAGTTCATTCTATATAGAGGGGGTGGAATTCAATATGTTAACAAGGGAACATTATTCAGCAGCTTTCATTGGACTCTATGAAGCTGAATCAGTTCATTCTATATAGAGGGGGTGGAATTCAATATGTTAACAAGGGAACATTATTCAGCAGCTTTCATTGGACTCTATGAAGCTGAGGGAGTTCATTCTATATAGAGGGTGATGCTGCTAAACTTTTGTCCACAGCTGTACATGATGTATCGTAATAGAGGTCTGTATCGCTTGTGATACGAGACCACAGCATAAAGAACTACAGCTCCCAGCATGCCTCACCATTGCCGCGGGTGCAGAGGCATGCTGGGAGCCGTAGTCCTAGCCCAGCAAGTTCATTCTACAGGGAGATGATGTCAAAACTTTCCGCGTCTCGTCCCAAGAAAGGTCCGAAAATGATCCGTCGTTATCAGCCACCCCGTCCCGAACACCCTGCGTCTTTCTGGACTAGGGATTGGGGCGCCAGTGAAAACTAAAATCACAAACTGTGTGAATATATCACAGCTGTGTGTGACCGAACTTCAAACAGGATATTTTTACAGGTCCGCCCTGCCTGTCCCACTGCAGTCTGAGACCAGCGACCAGTCCTGCAGAATCTGAAGGCTGTCCAGTGAAGACAAGGAGCCCTCACCCCCCCCCCAAAAAGTCCCTGGGTCCAGCTTTCGATTTTGGCTCTCATCCTCGGAGAGACGTTTTAACCCTTTGCAGTCCATTTATTAAGTGCACGTCAGGCTCGCCAGGTCTAATTTATTTTCACAGGCGCAGGTAATTGTAGACGATCTGTTTAAAAGTATTTTGTTTCCAGTCAAACGGGTTTAAAAGGCCCTGCATATCAACAAAGCTCTCACTGGCATCTCCAGCCCCGCCCCACCCTTTCATTCGCTTTCACATATGCTAAGAAATAAATAATAATAATAATAATAATAATAATAGTCGTACATACCGATCAATCATCTCCTGATCGCTCGTTTTATCACCAAACTCCTCAATAATGTGATTCAAGTTGTTATTTTATTACTATAACATCTCAAAAAAGCTCTGCAAATGTCTGTGATATTCTCTGAGCGCTGATAATGTAACAACCAGCTTGTTTCCTTATGGCCGCCCCTATGTGATGCCAGGGGCAAGTATGACTATTCATGAGATAAGCCCTTTTTTTCGGCTTGTCTCGGCTCCTGTCGCTCCCACTCGGCCATTGAATGGTTTTCTCGGCTTTTTCCTGAGAAAAAACGACTACAAACCTGTTTTTTGCGTTTTTTTGATGATGTCGGACAGGGTCCGGCTTTGGACCGGATAGGAATAATTGCAACGCCGGACCAGGTCCCACACAGGACCGCGAAGGGTTAAGAATATTTTAACGTTCAGGGGGTGGGAACCTGCTCTCGTTCCTGCCAGCCGCTCAGAGCTGTTTTTTCGGGTCTTTGAGTTTATTTCTGTCCCTCGTTCGACCGAAAAAAAAAAACAGAGTCCATTTTTAAAGATGTTTAGGACAGAGGAAATTTTTGAACTCTTTGACAAATTTTTGAGAGAAAAAAACACACACACACACACAGAGAGAGGCTGCTGGTCTGAAACGCTACAGAAATGCAGTTCGCTGATTGGCTGGCCGGTCGGTTGCTAGGTAACCAGTCGAGAATGTTCAGACAGAGGCAGGCAGAGCCAGGAAATCAGTGGGAGTCAAATCTAGAGTTAATAATGTGTTAATAATAATAATAATAATAATAATAATAATAATAATAATAATAATAATAAAGTTAAGTATACTAAAATCTATTTTTTTTTTTTTTTTTTTAATTGCGCAAGTATCTGTGACCCCTTTAAAACGGTCCCTGGGACCTCCCCCCCCCACCCCCATTTGGGGTCGCGACCCGCAGTTTTGGGAATCGCTGCTGTAAGTAGGACACAAAACTTCTCGGTCCAGACCTTCGCTTCCTGTAGTTCGCTGGTGTTTTGTTTGCTTCGGTCGTTCCTGAGTTCCTCTGACATGGAGATCCGATCGTTTTTAAAACCTGCCTTTGAGAAGCTTGCCTGTAGAATCCTAACCCGCCAGACAGACAGTCTCCCTCGTCGGATTCTCAAATCCAAGAGACTGTGTGGTCCAGTGGTTAAAGAAAAGGGCTTGTAACCAGGAGGTCCCCGGTTCAAATCCCACCTCAGCCACTGACTCATTGTGTGACCCTGAGCAAGTCACTTCACCTCCTTGTGCTCCGTCTTTCGGGTGAGACGTAGTTGTAAGTGACTCTGCAGCTGATGCATAGTTCACACACCCTAGTCTCTGTAAGTCGCCTTGGATAAAGGCGTCTGCTAAATAAACGAATTATAATAATAATAATAATAATAATAATAATAATAATAATAATAATAATAATAATAAATAAATAACAGCAAAAAAAAAGCCGTCCTTCCCTCGCCTTTACAATCAAGTACCAATCAATGGCGATTCCTTTTTTTCCCCTCTCATCCGGGTAGCTGGCATTTATTAATAATAATAATAATAATAATAATAATAATAATAATAATAATAATTATTATTATTATTATTATTATTATTATTATTAATAATATTTGCATTGTCAGTTTACAGCCACCACACACACCAGTTTAAAAAAAAACGTCTGGAGAATTCGCTTCCGCTTGTCTTTTCAAAGACTCAACCAAACGGAGACGAATCGCCCACGAAGGCGTGTTTGATTGTAAAGGTGAGGGGAGGCCACCCCCCCAGTGTTCCTCTATTATTATTATTATTATTTGTTTATTTAGCAGACGCCTTTATCCAAGGCGACTTACAGAGACTAGGGTGTGTGAACTATGCATCAGCTGCAGAGTCACTTACAACTACGTCTCACCCGAAAGACGGAGCACAAGGAGGTGAAGTGACTTGCTCAGGGTCACACAGTGAGTCAGTGGCTGAGGTGGGATTTGAACCCGGGAGCCCTTTTCTTTAACCGCTGGACCACACAGCCTCTAACATTCTTACCTCACATTAAACACATCTAAAAACGAAAAAAAAAGTCCATTTAAGAATCTACAGACGACGAGCAGCAGCAGAACTTACAAACGGGTGATCTTTCCTCCAAGCTTTCCTCTCCTGGGATAGTCTGCTCAGAGCGATGCCAGACATGCCTGGACATGAACTTCACCTGACAAAGAATGGACAACAGCTATTATTATTAATTTCTTAGCAGACGCCCTTATCCAGGGCGACTTACAATTGTTACAAGATATCACATTATTTTTACATACAATTCCCCATTTATACAGTTGGGTTTTTACTGGAGCAATCTAGGTAAAGTACCTTGCTCAAGGGTACAGCAGCAGTGTCCCCCCCACCTGGGATTGAACCCACGACCCTCCGGTCAAGAGTCCAGAGCCCTAACCACTACTCCACACTGCTGCCATCGTTTGTATTATTCTCCCCGCCAAGAGAAACGGGGGCTCTCCCCACCCCCCTCTCCTCCTCCTCTCCCCCCCTCCCAGAATGGGGGCTCGATTTAGATTTGGAGTTTATATTAAATTTACTTTCCCCGGGTTTACGTCATGACGTCGTTTCCGGGACGGTTGACAAGTCGAAAGCGAAACGCAACTTTGTATTTAAAAAAATACATGTATAAATAAAAATACATTATATATATAAATAAAAATACATTATATATACAATATATATATATATATATATATATATATATATATATATATATATATATATATATATATATATATATCCTTAAATTTAATTCAGGTTCCTTATACGATATTAATATATCAACATCACCGCTACTGTAATAATAATAATAATAATAATAATAATAATAATAATAATTAAACAGCGCAGCAAGCTAACGCTGCTTCATTTATATATGATTAACATCAGTCGTGTAATTATTATAAGCGTTGAGCATTGAGTTTTCGTAGTAGTTCACTGACAGACACACTTACCTAAATGTAAATAGATTTTAACTTTGTATTGATTATTATTATTATTATTATTATTATTGTTGTTATTTTTTTCTGCCGTCGTTTGATGGATCACAGCTGAAACGGCGTTTATAATATTTGCGGGGGTTGTTCCTTGTAATTCCAACAGTATTGAGGCGCGGATAATATTATATTATTACGGTTTCTTTCGGAGTCTCTTCGGCTGTTTCACAATTTACTTCCACAACAGGAATGGCGAGGCAGAGACGGGACCTCAATGTAGCTCGCCTGCGGGGGCCTTCAGGCGCCCTGCATAGACAGCCCGGCAGGGGTCCTGTGGTAAACTGAGGCTGCCATATTGAGTGTGGCGATCGGTTTCCATGGCGACAGCGGGAGGCCGTCATCTTGTGTGTGGCAAGACTATGCAGAGCGGAGGGTGGCTGTTCAGAGAGTATAAGAGCCTCTCTTTCTCTCTCTCTGCTCAGCACAGAGGGAGGCTGTTCAGAGAGTATAAGAGCCTCTCTTTCTCTCTCTCTGCTCAGCACAGAGGGAGGCTGTTCAGAGAGTATAAGAGCCTCTCTTTCTCTCTCTCTGCTCAGCACAGAGGGAGGCTGTTCAGAGAGTATAAGAGCCTCTCTTTCTCTCTGTCTGCTCAGCACAGAGGGAGGCTGTTCAGAGAGTATAAGAGCCTCTCTTTCTCTCTCTCTGCTCAGCACAGAGGGAGGCTGTTCAGAGAGTATAAGAGCCTCTCTTTCTCTCTGTCTGCTCAGCACAGAGGGAGGCTGTTCAGAGAGTATAAGAGCCTCTCTTTCTCTCTCTCTGCTCAGCACAGAGGGGGGCTGTACAGAGAGTATGAGAGCCTCTCTTTCTCTCTGTCTGCTCAGCACAGAGGGAGGCTGTTCAGAGAGTATAAGAGCCTCTCTTTCTCTCTCTCTGCTTAGCACAGAGGGGGGCTGTACAGAGAGTATAAGAGCCTCTCTTTCTCTCTCTCTGCTCAGCACAGAGGGAGGCTGTTCAGAGAGTATAAGAGCCTCTCTTTAATAAATAAATACATAAATACATGAATAAATAAACACATAAATAAATAAATACATACATACATAAATAAATAAATAAATAAATAAATAAATAAATAAATAAATAAATAATTAAACGTTGAATTGTCCAATCTGCCACACTCAAAATGGCGCCCGCCTTCTCCCGCTCACCGAGGCTTCAATCGACTCACTTCCGGGCTGTCGAAGCTCGAGTCCCGCTGGATTTAAACTCGTCAAACTGCCGGGGGCGGTTTAACCAGAGCCGGCGGGGCGGTTTAACCGGCAACAACGGGACCGCTGAGGTTTAGAGACGTTAAAACCGAGTCTGTTTCTTCAAACAACGTCGAAAATAATTGAATAAATAAAAAAAATACCGTTGAAAAAAAAAAAAAAAACAGTTTAAACAGGCGCGTCTTTAAGACAGCTATGACCTGCCGGATCAAACCGGTTTGAACCGGTTCGAAACGGTCTGAGGCAGACCAAAAACATTTTAAAAAATAAAACGATTTCGGACCGAGGTTGGTGAGTTTCGGGTGTTATAAACGGTGTTTTCTGTAACATTTCGATTGGGTTTTAGTTGCCTTAAAAAATAAAAAAAAATTTAAAAAGTCTGTTGATGTAAATGAAGGGAGGTTTCTAAAAGTGACGTCATTTGGGTGTAGTTCCATGACGTCGTCGTTTCTTAAAGCCGCAGGAACCCCAAAACAACACGAAAAATAGACGGGTTCTTACCCTCTGTGAAGAGCCTCCCTCTGCTCTGTGCTGGTGGAGCAGAGAAAGGGAGGCTCTTATACTCTCTGAACAGCCTCCCTCTGTGCTGAGCAGAGAGAGAGAAAGAGAGGCTCTTATACTCTCTGAACAGCCTCCCTCTGTGCTGAGCAGAGAGAGAGAAAGAGAGGCTCTTATACTCTCTGAACAGCCTCCCTCTGTGCTGAGCAGAGAGAGAGAGAGAAGGAGAGGCTCTTATACTCTCTGATAGCTTCCCTCTGTGCTGAGCAGAGAGAGATTAAGAGAGGCTCTTATACTCTCTGAACAGCCTCCCTCTGTGCTGAGCAGAGAGAGAGAAAGAGAGGCTCTTATACTCTCTGAACAGCCTCCCTCTGTGCTGAGCAGAGAGAGAGAGAAAGAGAGGCTCTTATACTCTCTGAACAGCCTCCCTCTGTGCTGAGCAGAGAGAGAGAGAGAGCTCTTACACTCTCTGAACAGCCTCCCTCTGTGCTGAGCAGAGAGAGAGAGAGGCTCTTATACTCTCTGAACAGCCTCCCTCTGTGCTGAGCAGAGAGAGAGAAGAGAGGCTCTTATACTCTCTGAACAGCCTCCCTCTGTGCTGGTGGAGCAGAGAGAGAGAGAAAGAGAGGCTCTTATACTCTCTGAACAGCCTCCCTCTGTGCTGAGCAGAGAGAGAGAAAGAGAGGCTCTTATACTCTCTGAACAGCCTCCCTCTGTGCTGAGCAGAGAGAGAGAAAGAGAGGCTCTTATACTCTCTGAACAGCCTCCCTCTGTGCTGAGCAGAGAGAAAGAGAGGCTCTTATACTCTCTGAACAGCCTCCCTCTGTGCTGAGCAGAGAGAGAGAAAGAGAGGCTCTTATACTCTCTGAACTGTACTTTACATATTTTTGAATATGCATTCTCTTACACTTTTGCAAGTAAATACGACTCTGGTTTCAGAGGCTCCGATCAGCATTTATCTGGAGCAATTCACTATAAGCCCGACTCTACAGTTTTGCTCAATGGAGTTCGTGATGAAATTCAAGCTGCAGTTGCAGCCGATGGCCGCTAGATGTCGCCCACGCAACGTGTTCGTGACACGCCGTATCCCACTGCAGTCCAACGCAATCAGTATCGCTTACTTACAGATCCACGTCGTTTTCTTAACAAACTTAAAGTGCTGAAATTGGAACTTGCGAGTGAATGTGGGTGACTGGGTGCCGTCAACACTTTCAATGACCATTCTTAAGTTCCCTTAACTGTTTCATTTTGCCTTGAATGATTATTACAATGCTTCCCTGTGCTTTACCAGACCTCTCTGTGCTTTACAATGCTTCCCTGTGCTTTACCAGACCTCTCTGTGCTTTACAATGCTTCCCTGTGCTTTACCAGACCTCTCTGTGCTTTACAATGCTTCCCTATGCTTTACCAGACCTCTCTGTGCTTTACAATGCTTCCCTATGCTTTACCAGACCTCTCTGTGCTTTACAATGCTTCCCTATGCTTTACCAGACCTCTCTGTGCTTTACAATGCTTCTCTATGCTTTACCAGACCTCTCTGTGCTTTACAATGCTTCCCTATGCTTTACCAGACCTCTCTGTGCTTTACAATGCTTCCCTATGCTTTACCAGACCTCTCTGTGCTTTACAATGCTTCCCTATGCTTTACCAGACCTCTCTGTGCTTTACAATGCTTCCCTATGCTTTACCAGACTCTCTGTGCTTGACTGCCTATGCTTTACCAGACCTCTCTGTGCTTTACAATGCTTCCCTATGCTTTACCAGACCTCTCTGTGCTTTACAATGCTTCCCTATGCTTTACCAGACCTCTCTGTGCTTTACAATGCTTCCCTATGCTTTACCAGACCTCTCTGTGCTTTACAATGCTTCCCTATGCTTTACCAGACCTCTCTGTGCTTTACAATGCTTCCCTATGCTTTACCAGACCTCTCTGTGCTTTACAATGCTTCCCTATGCTTTACCAGACCTCTCTGTGCTTTACAATGCTTCCCTATGCTTTACCAGACCTCTCTGTGCTTTACAATGCTGCCCTATGCTTTAAAACTGTAAACATTGCATCTTAAAATTGGCAATTTTCCAAGGTCAGGGAAATGAAGCAGCGCTTGGGGAATCGTTTAATGATTAGCATCTGGGCTGGACAAAGAGAAAATGGACATATTTGTGGGCGTATATTTATTTTAGAGAAAGGAGACGAAGGAGAGGGGGGAAACTTATTTAAAACAACAACAAAAACGTTTCTGCGCAACCCGTTTGTGAAACCTCCCGATCCGTACCCCGTTTCATACCCCACCCCTGACCGCTTAAATATAATGTATCATTCCTAATTGCCTGGATTTCGTCCACACGAGACAGTCATTTCCTTGCGGAAATTCCAAACATCATGGCGTTCCAAATTCGAGCCCTCGTGACGGCGAAATGGCTGCGGGACGCGGTCGGAACCAGAACTCGCTCGAACCCGCGAGTGTTGGACGCTTCGTGGTACATACCGGCGATGAACCGAGACCCCAAAAAAGAGTTCACGCAGCCGGGACACATTCCCGGAGCCTCGCCCTTCGATATCGACTCCTGTTCGGACACGGCTTCCCCGTACCCGCATATGCTGCCTTCGGAAAGTTTTTTCGCCGAATACGTGGGCAACTTGGGCATCGGAACCCGAACCCACGTCGTGGTTTACGACGCCAGCGACTTCGGGAGTTTCTCAGCCCCGCGTGTCTGGTGGATGTTCCGGGCGTTCGGGCACGGTTCGGTCTCGGTACTGGACGGCGGGTTGAAGGCTTGGGTCCGGGAAGGTTACCCGCTGACCGGGGAGTTCACCAAACCCGAACCGGTCGAGTTCAGGGCGAAACTCGACCGCTCCCGGGTGAAAAGTTACCAGGACGTGCTGGAGAATCTAGAGAGCAAACGGTTTCAGTTGCTAGATGTTAAAACGCCGGGTAGATACAATGGGACTGAACCAGAACCGATGGAAGGTAAATTATTATTATTATTATTGCATGGAAATTCAGAACCCATTTAAAAATAGCGCAGGTTCTACTAAGTCTGAAACGGGTGTCTCTTTTACGCATTGAATCAATACGAATTACGCATGCGTTAAGTACAAATTACTCGGATACAGTAAGATTTTCAAAAGAACGAGGTCGCAGAGTGATTTTGAAAGTCTGATTTTAATATAACCACGTCGCTGGATCTATATTTTGAAAGCGAGGACAAATTAATAAACGACTAATTTGATCCCAGAGATTCCCAACCTCGGTTCTGCGGGACCCCGCCGCTGTGCCGGCTGGTTTCAAACCCAACTGAGCTCTAAATGAATGAACCCGACCCTGAATTGAACCGATAATCAGCTTAATTAAGCCTTCTTAATTGTTTTCGCTTCTTAAACAGTTGGGAGATTTCAAGTTTACTGCAAAGTCGTTGAAGTAAGTTGAAATCTGCAGCTTTTTTAGGAGCTGAGAACATTTTTTTCTTAAAAGAATCTAATTAAGCAAACGATCGGTTCAATTCAGGGTCGGGTTCATTCATTTAGAGCTCAGTTCGGGTTGAAACCAGCCGGCACAGCGGCGGGGTCCCGCAGAACCGAGGTTGGGAATCTCTGGGATGAAATTAGTCGCATATTAATTTGTCCGCGCTTTCAAAATATAGATCCAGTGACGTGGTTATATTAATCAGACTTTAAAAATCTCTTTGCGACCTCGTTCTTATTTTGCCCCTTATGAAAATCACGCTGCTAGTGTCTAAATTGCAGAGTAAATTACTCACTGACTTATTCCAGGCATTGTACCGCGATGAACTTGCTGGCTAGGACTACAGCTCCCAGCATGCCTCTGCACCCGCGGCAATGGTGAGGCATGCTGGGAGCTGTAGTTCTTTATGCTGTGGTCTCGTATCACAAGCGATACAGACCTCTATTACGATACATCATGTACAGCTGTGGGCAAAAGTTTAGCCGCATCACCCTCTATATAGAATGAACTCACTCAGCTTCATAGAGTCCAATGAAAGCTGCTGAATAATGTTCCCTTGTTAACATATTGAATTCCACCCCCTCTATATAGAATGAACTGATTCAGCTTCATAGAGTCCAATGAAAGCTGCTGAATAATGTTCCCTTGTTAACATATTGAATTCCACCCCTCTATATAGAATGAACTCCCTCAGCTTCATAGAGTCCAATGAAAGCTGCTGAATAATGTTCCCTTGTTAACATATTGAATTCCACCCCTCTATATAGAATGAACTCCCTCAGCTTCATAGAGTCCAATGAAAGCTGCTGAATAATGTTCCCTTGTTAACATATTGAATTCCACCCCTCTATATAGAATGAACTCCCTCAGCTTCATAGAGTCCAATGAAAGCTGCTGAATAATGTTCCCTTGTTAACATATTGAATTCCACCCCTCTATATAGAATGAACTCCCTCAGCTTCATAGAGTCCAATGAAAGCTGCTGAATAATGTTCCCTTGTTAACATATTGAATTCCACCCCTCTATATAGAATGAACTCCCTCAGCTTCATAGAGTCCAATGAAAGCTGCTGAATAATGTTCCCTTGTTAACATATTGAATTCCACCCCCTCTATATAGAATGAACTCACTCAGCTTCATAGAGTCCAATGAAAGCTGCTGAATAATGTTCCCTTGTTAACATATTGAATTCCACCCCCTCTGTATAGAATGAACTCCCTCAGCTTCATAGAGTCCAATGAAAGCTGCTGAATAATGTTCCCTTGTGAACTGCTAAACTTTTGTCCACAGCTGTACATGATGTATCGTAATAGAGGTCTGTATTGCTTGTGATACGAGACCACAGCATAAAGAACTACAGCTCCCAGCATGCCTCACCATTGCCGCGGGTGCAGAGGCATGCTGGGAGCCGTAGTCCTAGCCTGGCAAGTTCATTCCACAGGGTGATGACGGCAAAGCTTTTGTCCACAGCTGTACATGCTGTTGATACAGGTCACGACCCTCGTCTCCACGGCGACAGCTCTGACTGTGAACGCGTTGCCGTGGCGATGGGGGTGGGGGCGGATGATGTCACTGACAGGCTGCGTTGATTCTCTGTCCAGGAATCGAACCGGGACACATTCCCGGCTCCGTAAACATCCCGTTCTACGAGTTCCTGTCCGACTCCGGCTGCTTCCGGACCCCAGCGGAGCTGCGGGCGCTGTTCCGGAACAACGGCGTCGACCTCTCGCGACCCCTGGCCGTGACCTGCGGCTCGGGGGTCACGGCGTGCCACGCTGTCCTGGCGGCGCTGCAGTGCGGGTCGCAGGACGTGACTGTTTTCGACGGCTCCTGGTCCGAGTGGTTTACGAGAGCCAGCCCCGAACTGGTGCTGTCGGAAGGGAAGGGCAAACGCTTCTGAAGAGGGACGGGAGTTTCACCCCGGTCCCTTACAACACATTGTTAAATTGTTTGTGTCTGTATTTGTATCTCTTTTTTTAAGATAAAATCTATCATTTAAAAGCTCTCTCTCTCTTTCTCTCTGCTTCGCCAGCACAGAGGGAGGCTATCAGAGAGTATAAGAGCCTCTCTTTCTCTCTCTCTGCTCAGCACAGAGGGAGGCTGTTCAGAGAGTGTAAGAGCCTCTCTTTCTCTCTCTCTGCTCAGCACAGAGGGAGGCTGTTCAGAGAGTATAAGAGCCTCTCTTTCTCTCTCTCTGCTCAGCACAGAGGGAGGCTGTTCAGAGAGTGTAAGAGCCTCTCTTTCTCTCTCTCTGCTCAGCACAGAGGGAGGCTGTTCAGAGAGTATAAGAGCCTCTCTTTCTCTCTCTCTGCTCAGCACAGAGGGAGGCTGTTCAGAGAGTATAAGAGCCTCTCTTTCTCTCTCTCTGCTCAGCACAGAGGGAGGCTGTTCAGAGAGTGTAAGAGCCTCTCTTTCTCTCTCTCTGCTCAGCACAGAGGGAGGCTGTTCAGAGAGTATAAGAGCCTCTCTTTCTCTGCTCAGCACAGAGGGAGGCTGTTCAGAGAGTGTAAGAGCCTCTCTTTCTCTGCTCAGCACAGAGGGAGGCTGTTCAGAGAGTATAAGAGCCTCTCTTTCTCTGCTCAGCACAGAGGGAGGCTGTTCAGAGAGTGTAAGAGCCTCCCTTTCTCTCTGCTCAGCACAGAGGGAGGCTGTTCAGAGAGTGTAAGAGCCTCTCTCCAATATTTACACACAAAAAAAGACCTCTTAAGGTAAACAATAAAAATAATGTATTTTTTATTATGGTTACAATATTACATTTGGCTTCACTCTATTTCCCCAAATAATCATTTTAACAAAATATCATTTTGAATCTAACCCCGTCATTTTAAAAAAAAAAGCATCAAATTATACATTCTGTGCTGGAATCCATGCCATCTCCAGTGTTATAGATTCAGGGCTGGGAATCAGACTCCCGCTGCACAGCAGTGTGATCCAGTCCTGGTTTCACTAGGAGTTTAATAATAAGACACACCTGAGCTTGTTAGCTAGACACACTGGGGGCTGATCAAGCTGGTAGCAGTAAAACCTGGACTGGATCACACTGCTGTGGGATAGGAGTCTGATTCCCAGCCCTGATCTCTCTGTCTAAATATCCCACAGTTCCCAGCAATATCCTGTAGCTCTCTTCACTATAAAATCAGCTACAAACCTCCTTCAACCAAAGTCTATCTACAGGGCTGGGAATCAGACTCCCGCTGCACAGCAGTGTGATCCAGTCCTGGTTTCACTAGGAGTTTAATAATCAGACACACCTGAGCTTGTTAGCTAGACACACTGGGGGCTGATCAAGCTGGTAGCAGTAAAACCTGGACTGGATCACGCTGCTGTGCGACGGGAGTCTGTGATTCGCCTCCCTGCCGCGGGCCTGGTTGACGGTCCGGTTCACAGATGCTTGCCCCGCCCCTCAGAGATCACATGTTCGGGCGTGGCTCTGGTGTACCACTCTGACCACGCCCCGTCGTAGATCGCCACCTCTTCCTGTCCGCACAGGAAGGCAGCCAGGGCCACGTGACAGGCCGTGACCCCTGACCCGCAGGTCGCGCAGAGGGGTCGCGACAGGTCGACGCCAGCCTTCCGGAACATCTCCCGGAGCTGATCCGGGTCTTTCTCCTCGCCGGACTGGGATAGAAAGCCCGGGAATGGCATGCTGACAGAACCAGGGATGTGACCCGGTTCTGTATCTGAAAAAGAGTCGACAGCGTTGCTTTAGCAGGTAAAAAAAAAAGAGCGATCGATTCTGTAGAGCTGACTGAACCATCCCAGCTATTATTATTATTATTATTATTATTAATTAATTAATTAATTAAGTACAAGGTTTCTCAACCCTGGTCCTACTTAAATATTTTTATTAATAATTATTATTAATAATTAATTAATTACAAGGTTTCTCAACCCTGGTCCTACTTAAATATTTTTATTAATAATTATTATTAATTAATTAATTACAAGGTTTCTCAACCCTGGTCCTACTTAAATATTTTTTTAAATTATTAATTAATTAATTAATTAATTACAGGGTTTCTCAACCCTGGTCCTACTTAAATTATTATTATTATTATTATTATTATTATTATTTATTTATTTATTTATTAGCAGACGCCCATATCCAGGACGACTTACAATCGTAAACAAATACATTTCAAGTATCACAGTACAAATGATTAATACAATTAAGAGCAAGATAAAGACAATGACTTAGACCCTGATAATTAGCTTCATTGGACCGTTTTTATTTTTAGTTTTTAATTGGTTTCAGCTCTTCTACTGTCGCAGATTTTTTAAATTTGTTTTTATTTAGTAGTCTCCAATTCGTTGTACTGCTTTCTCGCCCATTTAGAATTGTCTAACACGTGCACATATTTTGACAAACAAACAAACAAACAAACAAACGCTCAAGCATTTTGAAAACCGAAAACCCTTTTTTTTTTCATACAGTAGATCAAAAAAACGAAACCCCAGAAAAACTAAATACAAAAACGATTTACATAAAACTCAAAATTAACAAAACACAAGCCCTAACTTTATCGAGAAGACCAACGAGATTACTGTTACAAAGGTCTCTGGACAAAACTTCTTATCTAAAAAAGTCCACCCACGATTACATTTTCAAAGCTGGCCGCAGACATTTACCTCCGTGATAATATTCACGCTGCCTTTTTTAATAAAGCCAAAATTCCATTTGGAATGAAATCGAAATACAACAGAAGATTCTTTTTGGGTGTTACGTAGCTACTGTTCTGAAAAAGAAAAACACGTCACAAACACGTACTGTCACGCGGTTCGGGTTCGATTCCTCGAAACCGACCCACGGGTCTCGCGTCCACGAGCTGAAACCGTTTGCTCTCTAGATTCTCCAGCACGTCCTGGTAACTTTTCACCCGGGAGCGGTCGAGTTTCGCCCTGAACTCGACCGGTTCGGGTTTGGTGAACTCCCCGGTCAGCGGGTAACCTTCCCGGACCCAAGCCTTCAACCCGCCGTCCAGTACCGAGACCGAACCGTGCCCGAACGCCCGGAACATCCACCAGACGCGCGGGGCGGAGAAACTACCGAAGTCGCTGGCGTCGTAAACCACGACGTGGGTTCGGGTTCCGATGCCCAAGTTGCCCACGAACTCCCCGAATTCGCTCTCGCTCGGCATCATGTGATCGAAGGGGGACGTGTTATCAGAACACTTGTCTATGTCGAAATACAACGCCCCCGGGATGTGCCTCTCGCGAAATTCCTTCTTGGGTTGCCGTTTCAGCTTCGGGAGGTACCAGGAGGCGTCCAGAACCCGCAGGTTCGGTCCGACCCGGTTGCTTTTGACCGCGTCCGCCAGCCATTTGACCGAAACCAGTGCACGGAGCTGTGCAGCCATGCTCGCTCGCTGCAGCGTTGACTTGGGTGACGTCACCAGGGGGGGTGTGGCCTGCAGCCGCAACGTTCTGAAAGCCCCGCCCCCCTTTTCCCTCCTAAATTTTTTTTTCTAACCAATGATATTTCAGCACAAAAAATGTGAACCACAGCACGCGAATGACCTCCAATTTGTAATTTTAGAAAGAAATACTAACGAAATTAGAGAAGGAACGATGCAATCATTTATATGTTAATTTCTATTCCGTCCCACAGATGAATCAAGCGTTTGGAGAATGTAAACTAGCTGGACTGTCAATAGGGCTCCTTTCTTTCTTTCTTTCTTTCTTTCTATCTTTCTTTTCTTGATAAAGTGGGGATGGGCGGGAGATTACATCGCGCGTGGGATGTAGGGGGAAAAAAAATAGACACGTAGAAATGCTTCGGTCGGTGTGACATCATGACGTTGACGCACGCATTCTAGAAGTCCTTTTATTTATTTATTTATTTATTTATTTATTTAAGCGCTTTGTTTCCCCCACGACGCTTAACGCTGCCGCACATATCACGCAGGAGGAACTCGCATGTAGCGGGACCGTGTTTCCACCCGGATAGCTTTTTCTGTAGCACTTCCCCTGCACAGAGTTGACCGGAAGTTGAACCCCATGTGTGTTTAAAAAAAAAACAACGTATATTATTAACTATTATTAATACAGAAATTATCAATACGTTATCGAAATGTCGCTTTCTCTCATCAGAAAAGGACTGGACCTCTTTAGCGAAGATATTAAAGGTGAGGCGAACATGAGAAACGTTGAATTGGTGTTTTGCCGACTGTATTGCGATTAAAAATGTCTATTTTTTTAATAGTTATCTGTTTAAATCGCTTCTCTCGTTGTCCTGAAACTTGTTTTATGAACAAGTTCTTGAGAATATCACGTTATAGGCGTATAGGAGGGTGTCTGTCTGTCTGTCACACGGGATTGGACTTGAGAATTGATTTAAATAAAATAATAATAATTTGAATTTTATATTTTAGAGACCTCATAACAACGGTTTTCGTTTTGAAACCGATTTGTTTTTTTTTTTAGGCAGTTCTGATGGATCAGTGACGTGTTAGAAAATAGAATTCATTAAGGAAAGAGATTGGACTTTAAAAAACAAACGTTTTGACCGGAAACTCGGTTCCGTTGTTGTTGTTGTGTTTTTTTATATATATATAGAGGGCGGTAGCGCGGCGGGACGGAAAAAGCCGAAGCGCCGAGCCGAACCGAACAGCGTGATGAACAGAATCGGCTCCAATCGGGTCGGAGTGAAGAAACAGGTGCGGCGGATCCACGGAACCGCCGGTAAGCGGCGGAACCGAGCTACCGTCAAGAACAAACCCGTCAAGTCGGCTATAGGTAAGGCTGTGTGAGTTTTCACGGTGATTAGCTAGACACACTGGGGGCTGATCAAGCTGGTAGCAGTAAAACCTGGACTGGATCACGCTGCTGTGGGATAGGAGTCTGATTCCCAGCCCTGATCTCTCTGTCTAAATATCCCACAGTTCCCAGCAATATCCTGTAGCTCTCTTCACTATAAAATCAGCTACAAACCTCCTTCAACCAAAGTCTATCTACAGGGCTGGGAATCAGACTCCCGCTGCACAGCAGTGTGATCCAGTCCTGGTTTCACTAGGGGTTTAATAATAAGACACACCTGAGCTTGTTAGCTAGACACACTGGGGGCTGATCAAGCTGGTAGCAGTAAAACCTGGACTGGATCACACTGCTGTGGGATAGGAGTCTGATTCCCAGCCCTGATCTCTCTGTCTAAATATCCCACAGTTCCCAGCAATATCCTGTAGCTCTCTTCACTATAAAATCAGCTACAAACCTCCTTCAACCAAAGTCTATCTACAGGGCTGGGAATCAGACTCCCGCTGCACAGCAGTGTGATCCAGTCCTGGTTTCATTTTGTTTTTTTTTTCCTTTCAGAGGAGTACCGGAAAAACCAGCCCACCAGTCACTTGGAGGAAAATCTGGCATACATGCTGGGGAAGACCGTGACTGCAGAGACCAAAGTCACAGAGAGGGTGAGAGCTAAGCAGGACTCGATTTACAGTTAGAATTGCAGTTATAATCAGCCTTGTTGGCTGAAATTTCAATTACATTTCCAAATGCTGTCTTTGTTCAATAGTTTTGCCTCATCGCCCTGTAGAATGAACTACAGGACTACAGCTCCCAGCATGCCTCTGCATCCGCGGCAATGGTGAGGCATGCTGGGAGCTGTAGTTCTTCATGCTGTGGTCTCGTATCACAAGCGATACAGACCTCTATTACGATACGAGGGAGTTCATTCTATATAGAGGGTGTGGAATTCAATATGTTAACAAGGGAACATTATTCAGCAGCTTTCATTGGACTCTATGAAGCTGAATCAGTTCATTCTATATAGAGGGTGTGGAATTCAATATGTTAACAAGGGAACATTATTCAGCAGCTTTCATTGGACTCTATGAAGCTGAGGGAGTTCATTCTATATAGAGGGGGTGGAATTCAATATGTTAACAAGGGAACATTATTCAGCAGCTTTCATTGGACTCTATGAAGCTGAGGGAGTTCATTCTATATAGAGGGGGTGGAATTCAATATGTTAACAAGGGAACATTATTCAGCAGCTTTCATTGGACTCTATGAAGCTGAGGGAGTTCATTCTATATAGAGGGGGTGGAATTCAATATGTTAACAAGGGAACATTATTCAGCAGCTTTCATTGGACTCTATGAAGCTGAGGGAGTTCATTCTATATAGAGGGTGTGGAATTCAATATGTTAACAAGGGAACATTATTCAGCAGCTTTCATTGGACTCTATGAAGCTGAGTGAGTTCATTCTATATAGAGGGTGATGCTCCTAAACTTTTGCCCACAGCTGTACATGATGTATCGTAATAGAGGTCTGTATCGCTTGTGATATGAGAACCACAGCATAAAGAACTACAGCTCCCAGCATGCCTCACCATTGCCGCGGGTGCAGAGGCATGCTGGGAACTGTAGTTCTGTATTGTAATAATAGGTTTGTATTGGAGCAGAAGACCACAGCATAAAGAACTACAGCTCCCAGCATGCCTCACAATGGCCGCGGGTGCAGAGGCATGCTGGGAACTGTAGTTCTTTCTACAGGTTGATGCTAAACTTCTGTCCAGGCTGTTTAATACAGTTCATAAGAAACTTTTTTTTTTTGAGTCCAGATCGTGCTTCAGAACCGAGGGAGACAGTCTCGGGACCGTCCCGCGGAAGAGAAGAAAAAGCCGCAGGAGAAATCGCTCTTCACGGAGGCAGACTTCCAGAATTTCCAGAAGGAATTTTTCGGAAGGCGAGTGGAAGTGGTGTGAGACCCATCTCCCAGTCCCGGGACAGAGCTTCAGAATCTAGCTTGATCAGCCCCCAGTGTGTCTAGCTAACAAGCTCAGGTGTGTCTGATTATTAAACTCCTAGTGAAACCAGGACTGGATCACACTGCTGTGCAGCGGGAGTCTTATTATTAAACTCCTAGTGAAACCAGGACTGGATCACACTGCTGTGCAGCGGGAGTCTGATTCCCCTCTCCTGTGACAGAAAGCAGATTTAAACTCTGTTCTGTGCAGTAGAATTGACTTTCATGATTTCAGACCCGATTCCTGCATTAGTATCCTTTTGAAACCTTTTTTTTTTTTTGGATGCATCACGTCTATAAACTCTGTTTCAACAACGAATAAATACATTAAAACAACATTTTTTTTTCTCTCTC
>CM060277.1:1629060-1631560 GCA_030684275.1 Acipenser oxyrinchus oxyrinchus | reverse complement strand
TCTCATGCCTCTCGTCTCGGGGCTCCCCAGTCGGATGCTCGTCAGCTCGGCCACGGGGTCCCGGGGGTCCGGAGAGGGACAGTCCTCCAGCGCCAGCGCCAGCACAGCGCTCTCCAGGGTCCTCAGGGACCCCCGCACCCGGGACAGCAGGTCCTCGCAGAGCGTGCCAGGCAGGTCTCTCCAGGGCAGTCAGGCTGCACGGGGAAGCAGGCAGCGGCAGGGACGCCCCGGGAGGGGTCCTCACGGCACCCAGCAGCTGGCTGTGGATCTGGGGAGCTGGAGGGGGTCCCCAGCCGGGGACAGGAGCTGCAGGGGGAACGCAGAGCCTCGATAGAGCAAAGCTGCGTGCAGACTGTCAGGGTAGATCTGCAGAGAGAGGAGAGGAGGGAGAGACGCTGTGATCTAGCCAGCAATCAAACACTGTGCTCTAGTCTAGCTGCTATAGTCAGCAATCAAACACTGTGCTCTAGTCTAGCTGCTATAGTCAGCAATCAAACACTGTGCTCTAGTCTAGCTGCTATAGTCAGCAATCAAACACTGTGCTCTAGTCTAGCTGCTATAGTCAATCAAACACTGTGCTCTAGTCTAGCTGCTATAGTCAGCAATCAAACACTGTGCTCTAGTCTAGCTGCTATAGTCAGCAATCAAACACTGTGCTCTAGTCTAGCTGCTATAGTCAGCAATCAAACACTGTGCTCTAGTCTAGCTGCTATAGTCAGCAATCAAACACTGTGCTCTAGTCTAGCTGCTATAGTCAATCAAACACTGTGCTCTAGTCTAGCTGCTATAGTCAGCAATCAAACACTGTGCTCTAGTCTAGCTGCTATAGTCAATCAAACACTGTGCTCTAGTCTAGCTGCTATAGTCAATCAAACACTGTGCTCTAGTCTAGCTGCTATAGTCAGCAATCAAACACTGTGCTCTAGTCTAGCTGCTATAGTCAATCAAACACTGTGCTCTAGTCTAGCTGCTATAGTCAGCAATCAAACACTGTGCTCTAGTCTAGCTGCTATAGTCAATCAAACACTGTGCTCTAGTCTAGCTGCTATAGTCAATCAAACACTGTGCTCTAGTCTAGCTGCTATAGTCAATCAAACACTGTGCTCTAGTCTAGCTGCTATAGTCAATCAAACACTGTGCTCTAGTCTAGCTGCTATAGTCAATCAAACACTGTGCTCTAGTCTAGCTGCTATAGTCAATCAAACACTGTGCTCTAGTCTAGCTGCTATAGTCAATCAAACACTGTGCTCTAGTCTAGCTGCTATAGTCAATCAAACACTGTGCTCTAGTCTAGCTGCTATAGTCAATCAAACACTGTGCTCTAGTCTAGCTGCTATAGTCAATCAAACACTGTGCTCTAGTCTAGCTGCTATAGTCAGCAATCAAACACTGTGCTCTAGTCTAGCTGCTATAGTCAATCAAACACTGTGCTCTAGTCTAGCTGCTATAGTCAATCAAACACTGTGCTCTAGTCTAGCTGCTATAGTCAGCAATCAAACACTGTGCTCTAGTCTAGCTGCTATAGTCAATCAAACACTGTGCTCTAGTCTAGCTGCTATAGTCAATCAAACACTGTGCTCTAGTCTAGCTGCTATAGTCAATCAAACACTGTGCTCTAGTCTAGCTGCTATAGTCAATCAAACACTGTGCTCTAGTCTAGCTGCTATAGTCAATCAAACACTGTGCTCTAGTCTAGCTGCTATAGTCAATCAAACACTGTGCTCTAGTCTAGCTGCTATAGTCAATCAAACACTGTGCTCTAGTCTAGCTGCTATAGTCAATCAAACACTGTGCTCTAGTCTAGCTGCTATAGTCAATCAAACACTGTGCTCTAGTCTAGCTGCTATAGTCAATCAAACACTGTGCTCTAGTCTAGCTGCTATAGTCAATCAAACACTGTGCTCTAGTCTAGCTGCTATAGTCAGCAATCAAACACTGTGCTCTAGTCTAGCTGCTATAGTCAATCAAACACTGTGCTCTAGTCTAGCTGCTATAGTCAATCAAACACTGTGCTCTAGTCTAGCTGCTATAGTCAATCAAACACTGTGCTCTAGTCTAGCTGCTATAGTCAATCAAACACTGTGCTCTAGTCTAGCTGCTATAGTCAATCAAACACTGTGCTCTAGTCTAGCTGCTATAGTCAATCAAACACTGTGCTCTAGTCTAGCTGCTATAGTCAATCAAACACTGTGCTCTAGTCTAGCTGCTATAGTCAATCAAACACTGTGCTCTAGTCTAGCTGCTATAGTCAATCAAACACTGTGCTCTAGTCTAGCTGCTATAGTCAATCAAACACTGTGCTCTAGTCTAGCTGCTATAGTCAATCAAACACTGTGCTCTAGTCTAGCTGCTATAGTCAATCAAACACTGTGCTCTAGTCTAGCTGCTATAGTCAATCAAACACTGTGCTCTAGTCTAGCTGCTATAGTCAATCAAACACTGTGCTCTAGTCTAGCTGCTATAGTCAATCAAACACTGTGCTCTAGTCTAGCTGCTATAG
>CM060277.1:1601560-1624060 GCA_030684275.1 Acipenser oxyrinchus oxyrinchus | reverse complement strand
TGGGGTTTGAGGAGCTCAGTGGTTAGATAAAGAAAGCGCTGGGCTGCAGTGTGGAAGGCAGTGGGGTTTGAGGAGCTCAGTGGTTAGATAAAGAAAGCGCTGGGCTGCAGTGTGGAAGGCAGTGGGGTTTGAGGAGCTCAGTGGTTAGATAAAGAAAGCGCTGGGCTGCAGTGTGGAAGGCAGTGGGGTTTGAGGAGCTCAGTGGTTAGATAAAGAAAGCTGGGCTGCAGTGTGGAAGGCAGTGGGGTTTGAGGAGCTCAGTGGTTAGATAAAGAAAGCTGGGCTGCAGTGTGGAAGGCAGTGGGGTTTGAGGAGCTCAGTGGTTAGATAAAGAAAGCCTGGGCTGCAGTGTGGAAGGCAGTGGGGTTTGAGGAGCTCAGTGGTTAGATAAAGAAAGCGCTGGGCTGCAGTGTGGAAGGCAGTGGGGTTTGAGGAGCTCAGTGGTTAGATAAAGAAAGCTGGGCTGCAGTGTGGAAGGCAGTGGGGTTTGAGGAGCTCAGTGGTTAGATAAAGAAAGCGCTGGGCTGCAGTGTGGAAGGCAGTGGGGTTTGAGGAGCTCAGTGGTTAGATAAAGAAAGCTGGGCTGCAGTGTGGAAGGCAGTGGGGTTTGAGGAGCTCAGTGGTTAGATAAAGAAAGCGCTGGGCTGCAGTGTGGAAGGCAGTGGGGTTTGAGGAGCTCAGTGGTTAGATAAAGAAAGCGCTGGGCTGCAGTGTGGAAGGCAGTGGGGTTTGAGGAGCTCAGTGGTTAGATAAAGAAAGCGCTGGGCTGCAGTGTGGAAGGCAGTGGGGTTTGAGGAGCTCAGTGGTTAGATAAAGAAAGCGCTGGGCTGCAGTGTGGAAGGCAGTGGGGTTTGAGGAGCTCAGTGGTTAGATAAAGAAAGCGCTGGGCTGCAGTGTGGAAGGCAGTGGGGTTTGAGGAGCTCAGTGGTTAGATAAAGAAAGCGCTGGGCTGCAGTGTGGAAGGCAGTGGGGTTTGAGGAGCTCAGTGGTTAGATAAAGAAAGCGCTGGGCTGCAGTGTGGAAGGCAGTGGGGTTTGAGGAGCTCAGTGGTTAGATAAAGAAAGCGCTGGGCTGCAGTGTGGAAGGCAGTGGGGTTTGAGGAGCTCAGTGGTTAGATAAAGAAAGCGCTGGGCTGCAGTGTGGAAGGCAGTGGGGTTTGAGGAGCTCAGTGGTTAGATAAAGAAAGCGCTGGGCTGCAGTGTGGAAGGCAGTGGGGTTTGAGGAGCTCAGTGGTTAGATAAAGAAAGCGCTGGGCTGCAGTGTGGAAGGCAGTGGGGTTTGAGGAGCTCAGTGGTTAGATAAAGAAAGCGCTGGGCTGCAGTGTGGAAGGCAGTGGGGTTTGAGGAGCTCAGTGGTTAGATAAAGAAAGCGCTGGGCTGCAGTGTGGAAGGCAGTGGGGTTTGAGGAGCTCAGTGGTTAGATAAAGAAAGCGCTGGGCTGCAGTGTGGAAGGCAGTGGGGTTTGAGGAGCTCAGTGGTTAGATAAAGAAAGCGCTGGGCTGCAGTGTGGAAGGCAGTGGGGTTTGAGGAGCTCAGTGGTTAGATAAAGAAAGCGCTGGGCTGCAGTGTGGAAGGCAGTGGGGTTTGAGGAGCTCAGTGGTTAGATAAAGAAAGTAAAGGCGTGGTTTTTGAAACGCGTTTATATTCTTGACGATACGGTACACATCTTTCGTTGAACCGGACACAGTTATACCTGGAGGTCGCCATTAACACTTTTGCAGAACTGTGACCCAGAGACAGGGTGGAAAAATACTTTGAATTTTTACAAGGATAAAAACACGAAATTAAAACCCGGTTTTATCACAGCAAGTACTGATATCAAGGTAAACAAACACAGACACGCCGGGTGTTTCTTTGTAATGGTAACTGGATTTTGCTGATAAAAAAACGGAAAGGTCATGAGAGATTTGCATTTTTGTTAATCAACATTTTCTTTTTGAATGAAGTGTAGCATTATATAAGTATTTATATTAGTATATAACCCAACTGTCTACCGTCTATGGTATAAAATGAATCGTTAACGGAGAAAGAATGTTGTGTTTGATTTGAATTTTACGTTCTGTCGGTCGCGTCGGTTGAAATAGATTTATATATTTTTTAATTTTATTTTATTTTAACCGCCTCATTTGGTTGTGAAATTTGGACTCCTGTGTAATTTGACTGTTGCTAAAGCCATATGCAAAATTATCAATCGTCGTTTTAAAAAAAAAGACAATTTTTTTTTTTTGTGTTTGTTTTTAAATTTAGACTGGAAAGCGTAGCGTAGATAAGCACGCGAGACTTTTCTCAAATGTTTTAAAATGTAATATACTTTACACTTTGAAATGAGTTTCAAAACATGCGTATCATGTCAATAATAATAATATTAATAAGAATAATACAAGGGGTTTTATTTATTTATTTATTATTAATTTAATTTTTTTTTAACGGTCACGCGCATTGTTCCGTAACGCTTGCACTAGGCCGCTCAAAATCCAAAGACCAGCGAACGACGACGTTAAAATATAATTTATAATTTAAATTAATTAATTAAATTTACAAAATTTACCTCAGAATGTGCTCGGAATTGTTTTGTCAAAATGAAGTGAGCCTTAGCAGCGTTTTAAAATATCACTCAGTAAAACATTGATAATTACTTATATAGACCCGTCGCGTGATGATGTTTTTTTTTTTTTAAATATATATTTAAAACATTTCTTCGTGACAATTGTGTTTAAATCAAATGTTTATTTTATATAGCGCCTTTCATAGTGGATCTCCGTCACAAAGCGCTTTACAAGATGCAGAAACAGCAAGACAATCCATCATACTTTAAATACAGAGATATGTTTAATACATACAGTGGAAAATGCATATAATACATGATGGTATCATAATATATTAAATAGTACTTTAAATACGTGGGAAAAATAGTCTCCCGAGTGTCTTGCTCTGATAGTCATAATAAACTTTGTCGTTTTAAACTAGTTGTATAATTTAATTCTAATCGGTGACGCGCAATCTTTTTACATTTTTTTTTAATTTTATTTTTTTTAATAGAAGTATAAATACTATGGTAATCTTAAATAACAATACTTTGACTGGTTTTTTGTTTTGTTAACTTGTAAAAACCCAGCTTTTTTTTTGTTTTTAAGTATCATAATGTGAAGCGTTTTTGAAACTGGTAAAAATGCACTTTGATGTAAACTGTAGAGTTAATACTTCAAAACATCCCTGGTCACTTCTGATAGTCTCTCTCCTCTCCCCCTGTCTCTTCTTCCCCCCCCCCCTCTCTCTCTCTCTCAGTTTCAACTCCTAGCAGGTTTATTTCCTCTCAGATGGGTGGCTGATGTCTTTACGGCCTTTCTCTCATCTCGCTCTCTCCCTGCCTCTTCCCTCTCTCTCCCTCTCCCTGCCTTCTCTTTCTATCTCCTGCCTCCTCTCTCTCTCTCCCTCTCCCCTCTTCTCTCTCCCTCTGTATCCCTCTCTCCCCTTCTCTCTCCTCTGTATCCCTCTCTCTCCCTCTCCTCTCCTCTCTCCCTCTCCTCCTCTCTCTCTCCTCTCTCTCTCTCCTCTCTCTCTCCCTCTCTCTCTCTCCTCTCTCTCTCTCTCCTCTCTCTCTCTCTCTCTCTCTCTCTCTCTCTCTCTCTCTCTCTCTCTCCCTCTGTCTCTCTCTCTCTCTCTCTCTCTCTCTCTCTCTCTCTCTCTCTCTCTCTCTCTCTCTCTCTCCTCTCTCTCTCTCTCTCTCTCTCTCATGTGTATCTGACCTCTCTCTCCTCTCTCTTATTCTCTTCAGTTGTTTCTCCTCTCTCATGTCTATCTGACCTCTCTCTCTTCTCTTCACAGTTGTCTCTCCTCTCTCGTGTGTATCTGACCTCTCTCTCCTCTATCTTATTCTCTTCAGTTGTCTCTCCTCTCTCATGTGTATCTGACCTCTCTCTCCTCTATCTTATTCTCTTCGCAGTTGTCTCTCCTCTCTCTCCTCTATCTTATTCTCTTCGCAGTTGTCTCTCCTCTCTCATGTGTATCTGACCTCTCTCTCCTCTCTCTCTTCTCTTCGCAGTTGTCTCTCCTCTCTCTTGTGTATCTGACCTCTCTCTCCTCTATCTTATTCTCTTCACTGTTGTCTCTCCTCTCTTGTGTGTATCTGACCTCTCTCTCTCTCTTCTCTTCACAGTTGTCTCTCCTCTCGTGTGTATCTGACCTCTCTCTCCTCTATCTTATTCTCTTCGCAGTTGTCTCTCCTCTCTCGTGTGTATCTGACCTCTCTCTCTCTATTCTCTTCACAGTTGTCTCTCCTCTCTCGTGTGTATCTGACCTCTCTCTCTATTCTCTTCAGTTGTCTCTCCTCTCGTGTGTATCTGACCTCTCTCATCTATCTTATTCTCTTCGCAGTTGTCTCTCCTCTCTCGTGTGAATCTGACCTCTCTCTCCTCTATCTTATTCTCTTCGCAGTTGTCTCTCCTCTCTCGTGTGTATCTGAACTCTCTCTCCTCTATCTTATTCTCTTCGCAGTTGTCTCTCCTCTCTCGTGTGTATCTGACTTCTCTCCTCTATCTTATTCTCTTCGCAGTTGTCTCTCCTCTCTCGTGTGTATCTGACCTCTCTCTCCTCTATCTTATTCTCTTCACAGTTGTCTCTCCTCTTCGATGGGCGGCTGGTCTCGCTCAGCAGTGCTGCAGCTCTATAGAGCCCTGCTCAGAGCGGGGCGCCCCCTACAGCACACCGACCGCAACTACTACCGCGCGGCGCTGAGCCGGGAGTTCCGCCGTTGCCAGGGGCTGCGGGAGGAGGGGGCGAGGGAGCTCGCGCTGAACAGGGGGCTCTTCTTCCTGCACAGCGGCCTGGGCGGGCTGGTCTAGAGTCTGGAACCATAGAACGGTTCTAGAACCCCAAGCAAGGATCTTTCTTGTGGAACTACAGATCGGGGAATGTTCTGGAACCCCAAGGGGGGGAACCTGTGTGGGGAAAACTGGTCAAGAAATTTTAGAAGACGAAGAATCGAGAACCTTTGCCCAGAGGAGGTGAGAAGCTGATCTAGAACTTTATCGTAGAACTCTAGAAGCGAACACAGCTGAAGCATAATGAATGATATGTATTTTCTGTTTAATAAATAGCGGCAAACAAACGCATAGCGAATCTGTACGTACACACTGAGAAAAGATCTGGAACTGTGAACCGACCTAGAATGCAAGATGCTTCTAGAGCTACCAGATTAATCTAGAACTCCTGAAACGGGGTGGGGCGACTGCTTATGAAGTCGATCTTCTCGGAACGCTGCAGAATGCTCCAGTGAAGACTTTTTTTTTTAAATTGCCGTTGAGGTCGGATCTAGAAGAAAAAAGATCTGCTCTAGAAAACCGGAATCTTCTTGAAATACAGAAAACATTCAAGTCGCTGTGACATGAGGGATAAACGGACGGCGACAGAAAACTTCACCGAAGCTGAACCCCAGGTTCGAGTTGGGAGGAGGAGGTGATAGGATTTGGAAGATAGACAGAACACAGACTCGCAGGTAAGGGTGGAGACTAGGATTCCTGGAGATCATATTTCCCATCCCTGATCTCTCTGTCTAAATATCCCACAGTTCCCAGCAATATCCTGTAGCTCTCTCCACTATAAAATCAGCTACAAACCTCCTTCAACCAAAGTCTATCTACAGGGCTGGGAATCAGACTCCCGCTGCACAGCAGTGTGATCCAGTCCTGGTTTCACTAGGAGTTTAATAATAAGACACACCTGAGCTTGTTAGCTAGACACACTGGGGGCTGATCAAGCTGGTAGCAGTAAAACCTGGACTGGATCACACTGTGCAATGGGAGTCTTATTTCCAGCCAGCATACAGCAGTGTGATCCATTCCAGGTTTTACTGCTACCAGCTTGATCAGCCCCAGTGTGTCTAGCTAACAAGCTCAGGTGTGTCTTATTATTAAACTCCTAGTGAAACCAGGACTGGATCACACTGCTGTGCAGCGGGAGTCTGGTTCCTCTCGCTGTGTTTGTAATGTGTGTGATGCGAGACTCGCTTGTGTTTTTCAGGTGTTGCGATGTCGGGGGTCGAGAGGGACCCCAAAGGGAGGAAGGAGGATAACGGGGTGGGGAGCGCCATCGATTTCGTCCTCTCCAACGCCAAGCTGGTGCTGGGGGTCGGGGGGGCGGCGATGCTGGGCATCGCCACGCTGGCAGTGAAGCGGGTGAGTGAGAGACGAGAACCAATTCAAATCCATTGAGTTAAAATGCATTGTCGGAGTCCTAATCCATTGTAGTTGCAATGCATTGTGGGATCGCTTATCTATTGCAGTTGCAATGCATTGTGGGATCCCTTATCTATTGCAGTTGCAATGCATTATGGGATCCCTAATCGTTTGCAATGCATTGTGGGATCCCCTATCTATTGCAGTTGCAATGCATTATGGAATCCCTAATCAGTTGCAATGCATTGTGGAATCCCTAATCAGTTGCAATGCATTGTGGGATCCCTAATCAATTACAGTTGCAATGCATCGTGGGATTAGTTATTTAGAATAAACAGTAAAACATGTTGCTGTGGATCGCTGTTTATAGTGTGTGTGTGTGTAGCAGTGAATATTATTGCTGGTTATTTAGAATATTATAATTCTAATTGACCCCCAGTTCTGCCCTTGCACAGTGAAACAAAAATCACTCAAATAAATAAATGAAATTTCTTCTGTGTTTTCTGTCCTCTGCTGTTTCCTGTGTCAGTGCTGAAGCCCGACTCGGATTTCATTTTCTCGTTTCTATTCCAGATGTACGACCGAGCGGTCAGCGCCCCGGCCAGCCCCGCCAAGATGGGCCAATCAGGGAAGAGGAGCTGGGAGGAGCCGAGCTGGCTGGGGTCGTCGCCGCGGTTACTGAACAGCGACATGAAAACCAACCTCAGCCGGTCTCTGCAGACTCTGCCCACCGGCAACTCTGCGTCCGGAGTCTGTGAGTCTGCGTGTGTGTGTGTCTGTGTGAGAGTCTCTCTGCGTGCTTGTGTGTATCTGAGTCTCTGTGTCTGTGTGTGTGTCTAAGTGAGAGTCTGTGTGTGGTGGGTGTATCTATCTGTCTGAGTTTGTGTGTGTGTCTCTCTCTCGCTCTCTGTGTCTCTTTCTGTGTGTCTCTCTCTCTCTATGTGTCTCTCGCTGTATGTGTCTCTCTCTCTGTGTCTGTGTGTGTGTCTCTCTGTGTTAATATCTCTCCTCTCCTCCCAGGCTCTCTCTCTCTCTCTCTCTCTCTCTCTCTCTCTCTCTCTCTCTCTCTCTCTCTCTCTCTCTCTCTCTCTCTCTCTCTCTCTCTCTCTCTCTCTCTCTCTCTCTCTCTCTCTTAATATCTCTCCTCCCAGGCTCTGTGTGTGTCTCTCTCTCTCTCTCTCTCTCTCTCTCTCTCTCTCCCAGGCTCTGTGCTCTCTCTCTCTCTCTCTAATCTCTCTCTCCCAGGCTCTGTGTCTCTCTCTCTCTCTCTCTCTCCTCCCAGGCTCTGTGTGTGCTCTCTCTCTCTCTCTCTCTCTCTCTCTCCCAGGCTCTGTGGGCTCTCTCTCTCTCTCTCTCTCTCCTCCCAGGTTCTGTGTGTGTGTGTCTCTCTCTCTCTCTCTCTCTCTGTATTAATATCTCTCCTCCCAGGCTCTGTGGGGGCGGAGCCTCTCTCTGTATTAATATCTCTCCTCCCAGGCTCTGTGGGGGCGGAGCCTCTCTCTGTATTAATATCTCTCCTCCCAGGCTCTGTGGGGCGGAGCTCTCTCTGTATTAATATCTCTCCTCCCAGGCTCTGTGGGGCGGAGCCTCTCTCTGTATTAATATCTCTCCTCCCAGGCTCTGTGGGGCGGGGCCTCTCTGTATTAATATCTCTCTCCCAGGCTCTGTGGGGCGGAGCTCTCTCTGTATTAATATCTCTCCTCCCAGGCTCTGTGGGCGGGGCTCTCTCTGTATTAATATCTCTCTCTCCCAGGCTCTGTAGGGGTGGAGCCTCTCTGTGTATTAATATCTCTCCTCTCTTCCCAGGCTCTGTGGGGCGGAGCCTCTCTGTATTAATATCTCTCCTCCCAGGCTCTGTGGGGCGGGCCTCTCTCTCTGTATTAATATCTCTCCTCCCAGGCTCTGTGGGGCGGAGCTCTCTGTATTATCTCTCTCCTCCCAGGCTCTGTGGGGGCGGAACCTCTCTCTCTCTGTATTAATATCTCTCCTCCCAGGCTCTGTGTCTGTCTCTCTCTATCTCTCTGTATTAATATCTCTCCTCTCTTCCCAGGCTCTGTGGGGGTGGAGCCTCTCTGTGTATTAATATCTCTCCTCTCTTCCCAGGCTCTGTGGGGTCGGGGCCTCTCTCTGTGGGGCGGGCCTCTCTCTGGGGCGGGGTCCCGGCAGCGCGCGTCTCTCGGTGAGAAGCTGCGCTGGTTCTACGAGACTCGGGTTCGGATCCCCTCGGAGGAGCAGAGCGGGGCACGCAGGGCTGTGCTGCAGATCTGCTCCCAGCTGCTCTCCTCTCTGCGGGACAGGCTGCCGGACGCGCCCCTGAGAGACCCCTACCCCAGCGGCAGCCTCTACGACGACCTGCAGGTGAGCGGTGATTCCATGAATCATCATCATTTAAGATGCCTTTATCCAAGGCGAGTTACAGGGCAGCGCAGACAGGGTTAAAATGCAAGCTTCATTGTAGTTAAAGAACTACAGCTCCCAGCATCCCTCACCACCACCGCAGGTGAAGAGGCATGCTGGGAGCTGTAGTCCTGTAGCCAGGGCTGCACCGATTCACTGTGCAACAAGAGCACAGCTCATTGCATTGAAAGAACTACAGCTCCCAGCATGCCTCACCACTGCCACAGATGAAGAGGCATGCTGGGAGCTGTAGTCCCATAGGGTTACAATACAAGATTCATATTGAAACACAGCACGGTTTACAGCAAATCATAACACTGCTAGAATACAAGATGAAGGAGGAGGCAGGATCGCAGTGAGTTCTTTCTACAAGGACGTAAATAATTGAGCAAGGATCAGTGAATCAGTCTTATTTTCATCCCTGAGCTTGTTTGCAGTAAAACCTCGACTGGATCACACTGCTGTGCAGCGGGAGTCTGATTCCCAGCCCTGTAGATAGACTTTGGTTGAAGGAGGTTTGTAGCTGATTTTATAGTGAAGAGAGCTACAGGATATTGCTGGGAACTGTGGGATATTTAGACAGAGAGATCAGGGATGGGAATCAGACTCCTATCCCACAGCAGTGTGATCCAGTCCAGGTTTTAATGCTACCAGCTTGATCAGCCCCCAGTGTGTCTAGCTAACAAGCTCAGGTGTGTCTTATTATTAAACTCCTAGTGAAACCAGGACTGGATCACACTGCTGTGCAGCGGGAGTCTGATTCCCAGCCCTGTTTCTAAAAACCCACAACCTCCCCTCTCTGTCCCTGCCAGGTGGTGACGGCAGACCACGCCCAGCTGATGGTCCCCTGGTCCTGGAAAAAAACCTGTGGTCTCCCGTCCCCGGGGAAGAAACCATCATGAACGTCCCGGGATTCTGGCTCATCCGTCGGGAAAACCAGGAATACTACCCGCGGGGGACCAGCTACTGGGACCGCTGCGTGGTGGGAGGCTACCTCTCCCCTAAATCCGTCCTGGAGTCCTTCGAGAGGGTCGTGCGCGACTCGATAAACTGGCCGGCCGTGGCGCGCGCTGGACTGCCGCGTCCGGCCGGTCGTTCCCTCGGAGACGATCGCTCTGGAGGTCCAGTACGAGACCGACCGCCGGCTCTTCCTGGAGTTCCTGCCGCTGGTCGTCTTCGAAGACCGCGTGCTGATCGCCAAGCCTCACCGGCTGGCCGAGTTCGCCAACGTGTGGAGGCAAAGCTTCCGGGAAGCCCACACCTCCAGGCTCCAGCGGGCGGACCGGGGCGACGCCGGCTGCCGCTGCCTCTGTCTCAAGCTGCTGAAGGGCGTCTGCAAGGTCAACCCGGCCCTGGGGAAGCTGGACTCCGGGCAGCTGACCGCCGCCGTGCTGGCGGTCAGTACTCGGAAGAGAGACTGGTCGCCGGACGATTTGGCCGGGCGTTTCCTGCTGCTGATCCGGGGAGCTGGTGGGGTGGCTGGAGGAGGAGCCTCCCTTGCCCCTGGACCCCAAAGTCAACCTCTTCTCCGAGCTCACCCCCCAGGAGATCGACGAACTGGGGTACACCCTCTACTGCGCCCTGTCTGAGCCGGAGAGCCTGCTGAGGACTTGAGATTATTCCAGTGCTGCCATTGCACCCCCTCAGTGTAATACAGAACCATTGCAGTGCCGCTGTCTGTCTGTCTGCCATTGAAGATCATTGAGGGTATAGTTAGCACACTGTGGTCCCATTCTACCAGCCTCACCCCATTGTAGCTGCCCTACAAGTGGTTGAAAATACAGTATAGGGCAGCTGCAATGGGTCTGGTAGAACACAATAGAGGGATGATATTTTGACAGTGGGATCTCAATGGGGATGAGCCAGTAATACACACTGCTGGTAATACATTGCGGTCCAGCACAGCAGACAGACAGACACCTATCAGGACCCTTGTGTGTCTCTCTCTGTTCGGTCCCCCTCCGCTGGGCCGTGCGCTGGTGATGCTGGGGTCTGTTAGCTGGGATTTTGGGGGGTGTTTGAAACAGGAGGCTGTGTGGTCCAGTGGTTAAAGAAAAGGACTTGTAACCAGGAGGTCCCCGGTTCAAATCCCACCTCAGCCACTGACTCATTGTGTGACCCTGAGCAAGTCACTTCACCTCCTTGTGCTCCGTCTTTCGGGTGAGACGTAGTTGTAAGTGACTCTGCAGCTGATGCATAGTTCACACACCCTAGTCTCTGTAAGTCGCCTTGGATAAAGGCGTCTGCTAAATAAACAAATAATAATAATAATAATAATAATAATAATAATAATACTCAACGGCAGTTTGAACGAGGAATGGAGAAAAAGAGAGAGGATTGTGAGTGGGTTCTTTTGGTGAGAGGATTATTTGTGGTGGTTGATTTTAAGATATGCATATATATATATATGTGTATATATATATATATATATATAATGTGGGATGGGGAGGGGGGGGTAAATCTGCATAGGCAAATTTCAGCATTGCAGGAGCCAATCAAATCGTGTTTCTTCGAAATATGTGTTTTTAAAGGAGGTCTAACTGCAGTGTATAAAAAATAAGCTGTTTTTGTGCTGTTCACAAGGTTTAAATGAAGAGAAATATTTCAGGTTGGCTTGCTCTCACACACACACACATATATATATATATGTGTGTGTAGATCTCTTTCGCTCTCGCTCTGTCTCTGTCTCTCTCTCTCTCTCTCCACACACTCTGAAGTCATACATAAATATTAGCCAGCCTTTTTATTATGCATTAAGCAAAATAAGTTTTATGGATGTGATTCGCCAAAATATTTTGGTCTCAAATATTTATGGCTTCACAGTATATTATATGATATAGTATTTGTATGTGTTTATTTATTTTTTTATTAAAAATAAATTATACGCATTTGGTATAGAATGATACCTTGATAAGTATTATTTTATATTTGTTTTGAAGTCTGTCTCTCAGATCCTTTTTTTGAAATGCTGGCTTCAGTGTTCTCTGACCCCAGACTGTGATCATGTGTTTTGGTCGCATCTTTTCTTAAATTCCCTCCCTCCCTCTCTCCTGACTATTTTAATGCTGTTTCGCTTCAGTCAGGCTGAGCGATTTCTGGTTTCCTCTGATATTGAGTTCTGATTCGTTTTAAAACCTGCTTTACCTGCCTTTTGAGTTTGCTTTGAATCCCTGACTGTCTTCCCCTGTTCTATTGAGGTCATGTGATGACAGCTCAGTCAGCCCCGCCCACTCTCTCTCTCATTGGCTATCAGTGCAGAGCAGGCGGGGCCAGCTGCAGAGGCGGTCGCTTTGAAAGAAACGGGGAGCGTTCTCCCCACGAGCTCTCAAAGCACTTCAAAAAGCCACGAGGATTGATTCTAAAACTGGTTGAAAAATCACGGATAACGGGATATGATGTCATTTCCTTTTTTTGTTGTCTTTCAAGCCAACTGCAATGCTGTCCTAACTCTCTTTTTCTCTAGAAAATGCTTCTTACAGAGTTATAACTCGTGGTTCTGGTTTTTATGATAAATACATTTAACAAGCTGGGTAAACAAATATGCTGTAAAGATACTCTGGCCGATTCTGAATGCTGTAAGATTTGTTACAGCTGTTTTAGCTTCTTTTATAACATTGAGGTTCTAATCAATAAACGTTTGCCCTATACTAACAGATACAATGGCCTAATTGTGTTTGTATTCCACCCCCATATAAAGAAATGTGTTTTATTTTTATGTAAACGTTCAATGAAAAATACATTTGTGTCCAAATTTACTTTTTTTTCTGGCTAAAATGAATGCATAAAAACGAATCAAAACGGCATTCAATTCAATTTTTTTCAATTTCAAGTGCTTTATTGGCATGACTGATTTTTCACAAGTATTGCCAAAGCAATGATGGGTAAATTCCCTCTTTACAATGAACATTTAAGACTTTTAAACTTTTAAAAATAAAACAAAAACAACACAGTACTTCAAACACATCGCAACAACAATAATAATAACAATAATGATATACATTTATAGATGTATTCTATAACATTTTATTTATTTATTTATTTTATTTTCCTCCCTGTGTGAGGAGCCTCAGTGTCCCTCAGGCTGTGGCAGGCGCTTCTATGTAGCTTGTGTGCTCTCCAAGGAGGATGCAGAGTTTTACTGGGTCTGGCAAGTCTGAGAAGTCTATGCAGAGATTTTGTATTTTTCGGAAGAAGGCTTCCCTTATATTCATATATTTTGTGCACTGCAGTAAAAAGTGTATCTCTGTCTCGACCTGCTTGAGGTGACAGTGATCACAGTGACAGTGAGGAGGCTGTGTGGTCCAGTGGTTAAAGAAACGGGCTTGTAACCAGGAGGTCCCCGGTTCAAATCCCACCTCAGCCACTGACTCATTGTGTGACCCTGAGCAAGTCACTTCACCTCCTTGTGCTCCGTCTTTCGGGTGAGACGTAGTTGTAAGTGACTCTGCAGCTGATGCATAGTTCACACACCCTAGTCTCTGTAAGTCGCCTTGGATAAAGGCGTCTGCTAAATAAACTAATAATAAAAAAAAAATCACACAGCCTGTCCTCTTTGGGCAGCCATGTCTGCCTGTGTCGGCCCTTCTCGATGGCCAGGCTGTGCTCACTGAGCCTGTACTTTGTTAAGGTCTGTCTCTGTTTACTGTTTTTCACCCTGGTCAGGTATTCAGCCAGGGTGTAGAGTCTTTTTAGGGCCCGATAGCATTCCAGTTTGCTTTGTGTTTTAGTGTGTGTGTGTCCCAATGAATTAAGATATTCTAGTTTGTTTTGTGCTATAATTTGGTTTACTCTGATTGTATGTGTTAGAGTGGAGCTGTCCTGAAGCTGGTTGGTGTTAGTGTGTGTTAGTGCAGTGAGCTTCAGGACCAGCTGGCTGAGGGGACTCTTCTCTGGGCTCTGCTCTTGGTATTGCAGGGCTTTGCCACAGGCGTCCACCAGGTGGCGCCTAGCCTGCACCAAAAGGTAAGATCATCATTATTATTTTTTACATTGGTGTTACTGTAGTAGATTTAAACGCTTGGTTTCTATTGGTACCGTCGTCTTATGTGTAGTTTCCCCACATATCGCCCCTGCGTGACGTTGCAAAAGCTCTAAAGTTAATGCTGAGCAGTAAGAACTACAAACATGGATCCCAAACGCGAGGGTTTCTATCGGCGTCGCCATCTTAATTGTAGTTTTTTTTCCCCCCATTAACTGCTGCTTTAGCTGCGGACCACATGATTAGGGGCGCGTTTGTAAACTCTGGAGTGCTCTGTGGTGTCGTTTCAAAACTCAAGAGGAGATGAGCTTCAGAGCCGGTTTCTCAAGAGTTCACTCTCAAAATGGCTGAGCTAAATCAAACCACAGAGCAGCAGTTGTAATCAGAGTAGTATTAGACTTAAAAACTCATGTAGTTATATATCAATTGGCTGTATCGGGCTGAGAAAAAGCCATAAACTGCATAACGATCATAGTTATTATTATTTATTTCTTAGCAGACGCCCTTATCCAGGGCAACTGTCTATATATCTATATATATATATATAATCTATCTATATATCTATATATATATATATATATATATATATATATATATATATATATATATATATATATATATATATATATATATATATATATATATATATATATATATATATATATATATATATATATATATATATATATATATATATATATATATATATATATATATATATATATATATATATATATATATATATATATATATATATATATATAGATATATATATATATATATATATATATATATATATATATATATATATATATATATATATATATATATATATATATAGTATATATATATATATAGATATCTACTTGCTCAAGGGCACAGCAGCATTTTCGTCCTAGCTGTCAGATTTAAGATTTTGTAAAACATTACCAGAAGTGTTTTTCAATCATAACTTTTGTGTTTTCGCTGACGACTTCCATTTTCAAACCGTTTTAGGTTGAAAAAATAAAAAATTAAGAGATTTCTCTCACGCTGTTTCAGAGCGTCATGTGCGGACGTTAACGAAGCTATCATATCATTTTTTTTTTTTTATTCCTGTTTCCGCGCCAAAATATTTCCTGACGTCATTAAAGGGTTATAATTCAAAAACAGACGGCGTTATAATATTTAAGTTTGGTGTAGTTTCTCATTATTATTATTATTATTATTATTACTATTATTATTATTATTATTATTATTGTTGTTGTTGTCGCTAATTTCAGATTTGAATAGTTTGGTTTTATAACGCGCCAAATTAACCGTCCAATATTTAACAAACTAAAAAAAATTTTAAAAAAATGATATGACGTTTCAGGTATAAAATACGAAATTAAAAATATCTAAAAATAAATAATTAAATACATTTTTTTTTTAAATTGGCGGTGTACAAGTGTTTATATATATATATATATATATATATATATATATATATATATATATATATATATATATATATATATATCTATATCTATATATATATATATATATATATATATATATATATATATATATATCTATATATATATATATCTCTATATATATATATATATATATATATATATATATATATATATATATATATATATATATATATATATATATATATATATATATATATATATATATATATATATATATATATATATATATATATATATATATATATATGTATATATATATATATATATATATATATATATAATCTACTTGCATACTTGAGTAATTAAATACATTCAAAATACTTTTTTTAAATATGTGTTTTAATTGTGTATATAAAAAAATGTAATTGGTTTCATTGTGTCTGTTTCAGTGTGTGTATCTTTCGAGATAAAAACACACAAACCAGTATCTATTTAATTATAGGTACTCGGGAGGGATATGCTAATTTATTCTCATATACTGGTATTTCCCGTTGCCCTTGACTTTACAGTAAACCTCCCGCCTCTGACAGGAATGCGGTTCGCTTCTGTGTTGGCAGTTTTCCCGCAAAAAAAAAAATATCCTTCATCGCCTCGCCTCTTCCCCGCGTCGACCAATCAGGTCGCAGAGTTCACGTGATCGCCAGCTCTTTAGCCAATGGGAGCTCGGGTTTGTCACAGCTGGGGTGCGTGATCATAATATTTGTAAATCCTGCTCGTGGGTAATAAGTAGTGCCGACCAAGAGAGAGAGAGAAAATAAAACACGAGTGGGTCGTGACGTCATATTAACATTATTTTCAATATACAAACGATTATAAAAAAGCGATTTACATCTGCTATGCGTATTTAAATAGCAATGTCTGTGTGTGTGTGTGTGTATATATCTATTTATCTATCTATATATATATATATATATATATATATATATATATATATATATATATATATATTTCAAGTTTAATGAATTCAATATAGTTCCCTTTTTATTTTATTTTTCATAAATACAGACACATTGTAAGGCAAAGCAAAACATGTCCTGACTTTCAATGCAGAAATTTAAAAAAATTAATCTGTTAAAATGATACCGAAGACAGAGCGGAAATGTAGTTTAACTTGAATTTCAAAACACTGAAGAAAAATAAAAGAAACGTTTTCATCAAAACTATGGAAACCTTTTTTTTAGCGTCATATTTTAATTAAAAACAACAATAAATAAGTAACGTATTGTAAACACGCTGCGGGGAGTCGCTCTATTGGGCTTTTCAAGGCATAACATACTGAAAAATCAGCGTTTATTAATTTATGTTTTAGATTAGAAACGTTGTTTTGTGTGTGTTTTTAAATCTGTGTCACCGAAACCGGTTTTGCGGAGTGATACCCGCAAAAGGGCGCGCTGGCTGCGGAAGGATACTGTGGCTGTAGCGAGGGGGGTATAAAAGCAGCCGCTCACTCCGCTGCGTCTCTTTCCATTCCGGTCACAGCAGCGAGTGAAACAAATTTTATACCGAAAAAAGGCGACTCGCTCAAAACTTCAACATGGCTCTATAGCGGCGTGCGCAACGGCAGAACCAACAGCGGCACAAACAACAGTGCAGCGCATTTTATTTGGCAAACATGGCGTAAGTATATATTTTTAAATATATGTGTGTGTGTGTGTGTACGTTTGTGAAACGGTTTAACGGACAGACTTTGTCTTTTACGTTGGGAAAAAAAATCCCTTTTGAATTTGAACTTGAGAGAGCGCGTGACGCAGCCCGGCAACCGCCACAAATGTCAAACTAAATAAATAAATAAATACATACATACATACATACATACTTGCATGTAGTAAGAATATAATATCAATTTGTATTATAGTTTGTTTTTTTCATTTGTGGATGTGTTGTTTTTGATTTATTATTATTATTATTATTATTATTATTATTATTATTATTATTATTATTACTTTTTTCAACCGAATTGTTTTATTTCCGTATTATTTTGTAGTGCGACACTATAGTACCGTCTGTTTATTTAGCAAACTTAATTAATAAACCTTTTCAAAATAATACCCTTAGCAAAGTTATATATATTACACACAAACTGTCTACTAAAGAAAAGTATACATTGTTTTTATGACAAAACATAAATAAAGACTATAAACTTTAAAATTAAAATTTTGAAGTAACAAAAAACGTGGTTGAAAACGTATTCGAAAATATTGGGCTGTTTTAGGTTGAAAACGGGGTCGAATATTTATTTTGTAACTTAAGAAATCTTCGTATATATTCAACGTGGCACCGCCGTAAAATGGCCGCCGCTTCTCCTTCCTCTTTTTCACCGGAGAGACGGGGCGTCGGAAATGGCGCCGCGGCTCTTCCTCCTTCCTCTTTCCTCTCCTCCCTCCGCGGGCGAGTGTTGACGAGTTCGCTGGCGGAGGGAGGGAGTCACGGTTGATTCACTCGCCTTTGAGGAAGTTGCTATGAGAACAGGGTGGCAGCTGGTGGGATGACGTGACCACAGGAGAGGGCGGCCCCCCGATCGAACCATGCCCATATTTGGGCAAGAAATGGAACGACGGGGAAGTTGTGGGCGGGGCCTTGGCGCTAGCTGTCCACAGCTGTTGCCTCGTTGTCGTTTTCAAGGGCTGTTTTGAAAAGCTTTCAGGTTTATAATGAAACCTGATTTATTAACATCTTAACAGAATGAGATCAAAAGACCCCACCGTTGCGATCCTGACTCGTTGCCTCCTAGTTCAGCTTGTATTCTAGCACTGTTATGATTTGCACTTGCTGTAAACAGCACTGTGTTGCAATATTAGTATTATTATTATTTATTTCTTAGCAGACGCCCTTATCCAGGGCGACTTACAATTGTTACAAGATATCCACATTATGTTTACATACAATATGAATCTTGCATTGTAACCCTATAGGACTACAGCTCCCAGCATGCCTCTTCATCTGCGGCAATGGCGAAGGATGCTGGGAGCTGTAGTTCTTTCACTGCAATGAGCTGTGCTCTTGTTGCACAGTGTATCGGTGCAACCCTGGCTATAGGACTACAGCTCCCAGCATGCCTCTGCACCTGCAGCGTTGGTGAGGGATGCTGGGAGCTGTAGTTCTTTAACTACAATGAAGCTTGATAAATAATAGGGAGGCTTGCTGGTCCCAGTGGTTGGACAAAGGGGGTTTTGAAACCAGGAGGTTCAAATTCCGGCTCAGCCACTGACTCCCTGTGCGTGTGTGTGTGACCCTGAGCGAGTCGCTTCACCTCCTTGTGCTCCGTCCTTCGGATGAGACGTCAAACAAACAAGCTCCTATTGGAAGTGACTCTGCAGCAGCAGCAGTTGTTGTTGATGCAGAGTTCACCCCCCTAGTCTCTGGAAGTCGCTTTGGAGAAAAAGCCTCCGCTATATGACATTATTATTATTATTATTATTATTATTATTATTATTATTATTATTATTATTAATAATAATAATAATCTCTCTTTGTCCCCAGGTCCCTCCTGACATTCCCCAGCAGTGCTGCAGTCGACGGCAAACTCTTACGCCAGCTCGACGACTCCTCGTTTTCTCTCTCTCCGCGAGATTCCCCTCTGATAACGACATCACCAGACTCCTCCCACGATGACCTCATCCGCCCTGACCTCCGACCCCCTGGGGGGGCTCTTGGACTCCCTGCTCTGGGGGTCCCCTTCGTTTCTGACGGCTGAGCCCGAGGGGGGTGGCGCGGGGGGGCTCTTACTCTCCAGCAGCGGTGATGATGGTGACGAGACGTTTCAGTCACATCTGAAGGAGTTTGGGTCCCCCTCTTCCTCCCCCCTGTCTCCCTCCTCTTTCTTCTCTTCCTCTTCCTCCTCCTCCCCCTCCTCCTCCTCTCTGTTGCAATGCCCCCTGGGTAAGGCCGTGGAGCCGCTTGATTGGCTGTTGGATCCCATGGCAGGCGACTGCACTGGTGAGTGTGATTAATAATGAATGAGTGTTGTAAATGTGTACAAGAATTAGGGTTGGTTTGATTGACTTTATAACCTTACGTAACTATCTGTGTGTCTGTCTCTCCTGTCTGTATCTGTCAGTTTATCTGTATCTGTCTGTCTCTGTAAAGTAGTTATCTGTCTGTCAGTCTGTATCTCGGTCTGTGTCAGTCTGTCTCTGTATCTCTGTGTCAGTATTTGTCAGTCCTATCTCTGTCTGTCTGTATCTGTCTGTCAGTCTATCTGTATCTTGGTCTGTGTCAGTCTGTCTCTGTATCTCTGTGTCAGTATCTGTCAGTCCTATCTCTGTCTGTCAGTCTATCTGTGTCTCGATCTGTGTAAAATGGCTATCTGTCTGTCAGTCTGGATATCTCCATCTGTCTGTATCTGTAATCTCTATGTCCAGCTGAAGGACTTGTTGCCTGAAATGTCTTTATTGTAATAGTAAAAATAAAAAAAATCGGTTATTCACAATTTTGTTTACCTACAATGTTTTATTTTTTGGTGTGATTTTGGCTCTCTTTGGTACATGGCAGCCTTCCTTCTTCAAAGCCTGATCTATCTATCTATCTTAGCTCCTGATCGTTACAACAGTAGATTTTAATTTGAGTTCTAATGGCGTTTGTAATATTAACCCTCCTCTCTCTCTCCTCTCCTCCTCTCTCTCCTCTCCTCTCAGAGGATGCTTTCTCAGGCATGGACTGGATGGCGCAGAAGATGGACCTGAGTGAGCTCGACCTGGACTCCCTGATGGACCCCTGCGATTCGGGGGCCCTCCCCAGCCCCCCCGAGGATCTGCTCTCCTCCCTGGGGGGGGGGTGCGACCTGGACCTGGGGCTGGGGGGTTACCTGGCTTCCTTCACAGCAGAGCCCCACAGCGACCCGTCCTTCATACCAGAACCCCCGGCCGAACCGGAGCTGGAACCGCCGGTCGCCGTGGAGACCATTCGGGAAGCGGGGTTCGTCTCGGAGCCCCTGCCCTCCTCCTCGACCCCAGCCCTAGAAGGACAGGTAGAAGGTCATCCGTCTTTCTCTCTGGAGCTGGGCAGCGAAGTCGACATCGACGCGGCCCAGGAGACGCGGACGGAGCCCGCGCTCCTGCTGTGGAAAGACGAGACACAGTTAGAAACGCAAGAGACGGAGCCCGTGCTCCTGCTGTGGAAAGACGAGACACAGTTAGAAACGCAAGAGACGGAGCCCGCGCTCCTGCTTTGGAACCAAGAGGCACAGACCCCAGATACACAGTTAGAAACGCAAGAGACGGAGCCCGCGCTCCTGCTGTGGAACCAAGAGGCACAGACCCCAGAGACACAGTTACAAACGCAAGAGACGGAGCCCGCGCTCCTGCTGTGGAACCAAGAGGCACAGACCCCAGAGACACAGTTAGAAACGCAAGAAACGCAAGAGACGGAGCCCGTGCTCCTGCTGTGGAAAGAAGAGACCCAGACAATGGAGATCGAGGGGTACTGCTCGTCTGACACAGACAGCGGTCGGGGCTCCCCTGAACGCAGCCCCTCCTCCTCCTCTTCCTCAGAGCCCCTGAAAGCCCTGGCAGATGCCGCTGATCATCCCTCTTTCTCTCAGGAGCTGGGCTGCGAAATTGACATCGACTCGGCCCAGGAGGCCCTGTTGGAGCCCGGGCTTCTGCCTTGGAAACGGGAGACCCAGGCGACGGAGATGGAGGGGTACTGCTCGTCTGACACGGACAGCGGCCGGGGCTCCAGCTGCGGCTCCCCTGAACGCAGCCCCCCTTCCTCCTCCTCCTCGGAGCCCCGCAGAGCAGCAGCCAAGCCTTACTCCCGCCCGACCAGAGAGGCGCTGGAGGTCTGCGTCTCCCTGTCCGGTCACGTCAAGTCCGCGGACAGGAGGAAGATGAAGAAGATGGAGCAGAACAAGACGGCGGCCACCCGGTACCGGCAGAAGAAACGGTCCGAGCTGGACCGCCTGCGGGGGGAGAGGGAGGCGCTGGAGGAGAAGAACCGGGTGCTGGGAGAGAAGGCGGAGGCCATCGCCACGGAGATCCGCTACCTGACGGAGCTCATGAGGGAAGTGAGGGAAGCCAGGGACAGGAGACTCCAGCAGGGCAAGGGCTCCCAGTGAGGCTGGGAGGGGTGGGAGCGAGGCTGGAGTTTGCCTGACTTGGAAATAATCAGTAGCAGAAATAGGAGTTTGATTTTTTCCCTTTTTTTTTCTTTCTTTTTTTTTTGACAGACATTTCCTCTATCCTTAGCTTTTCAAGCAGTCTTGTTAGGCTGGTGTGTTTCACAGCTGGTTCAGAAAGCAGAAGAGTCTCTCCTCTCTCTCTGTGTGTCTCTCTCTCTCTCGCTCTCTCTGTCTCTCTGTGTCTTTTGCTCTCTCTCTCTCTCTGTCCCTCTCTCTCTCTTGACCAGCCTGATTTTTTCTTATTTATTTTTTTGTTCCTGTACTGTTACACTGGAACTATTAAAGCACGCTAGCGATGAATTCAGAAGTACCAGAAGATGAACGGATTCTGTCACAAAACCTTTTGAGCCGATTCTCATGTTCATCTTTCACACTTCGTTCGTCGACTTGTGTGTGTATATGTATATTTTGTGGTTAATAAATTCTCTTTTCCGCAATTCAGATTATAAATTGTCATTTTTTTTGCTTGTGTATAATTATATATATATATATATATATATATATATATATATATATATATATATATATATATATATATATATATATATATATATATATATATATATATTGCACATGTTGCTAAAAGAATGTTGAAATCTAATCCTTTTTTCCTGATTAACTTGATACCCAAGAAATAAATTAATAACCCCAAAGTTAATAAAAGCAAAACTCAGATTTGTTTTGTAAATGGTTCAGTCCCCAACTGTCAAAATAACTCCCCCTTTCTCTATCCTTATTTTGTCTTTACATTGCTAGTTGTAATCTGGTCATAGTGTCCTGACTTTTGTGAAAAAAACAAAACAGAGCTTTATTTGTGAAGGGTTTTGGGGGGTTCAACATAACGTTTTTGTAATAAAAACAAATAAATGTTTCTTGTGGGGAATGTAAGATGTCTCAGTGTTTTATTCAAACCAGGTCTCCTCCCCAGTCCAGCGATTCCACACCCTGGTCCTGAGGGACCCCCTGCTGGGCAGGCTGGTTTTCATCCTCCCTCGAGCTCTCAATTACTGAACCAGACTCTGAATTGGACTCGGAATTTGCTTCATTAGATCTAGTGTCTATTTATATTTTATTGTGTTCAGCTCTTACACGGTTGCAGAATTCAAGTCAGCCATAACATTTGAGAAGAAACTTGAACTCTTTAACTTTTTAGGAGCGGAAAATATTTAAGAAAAGGTCTAAATAAGCAAATGATCAGATCAAACTACAACTCCCAGCATGCCTCTGATCCCGCGGCAATGGTGAGGCATGCTGGGAGCTGTAGTACTTTATGCTGTGGTCTCGTTTCACAAGCGATACAGACCTCTATTACGATACATCATGTACAGGTGTGGGACAAAAGTTTAGCAGCATCACCCTCTATATAGAATGAACT
>CM060277.1:1538622-1601060 GCA_030684275.1 Acipenser oxyrinchus oxyrinchus | reverse complement strand
TCCCTCAGCTTCATAGAGTCCAATGAAAGCTGCTGAATAATGTTCCCTTGTTAACATATTGAATTCCACCTCTATATAGAATGAACTCCCTCAGCTTCATAGAGTCCAATGAAAGCTGCTGAATAATGTTCCCTTGTTAACATATTGAATTCCACCCCTCTATATAGAATGAACTCCCTCAGCTTCATAGAGTCCAATGAAAGCTGCTGAATAATGTTCCCTTGTTAACATATTGAATTCCACCCCTCTATATAGAATGAACTCCCTCAGCTTCATAGAGTCCAATGAAAGCTGCTGAATAATGTTCCCTTGTTAACATATTGAATTCCACCCTCTATATAGAATGAACTCCTCAGCTTCATAGAGTCCAATGAAAGCTGCTGAATAATGTTCCCTTGTTAACATATTGAATTCCACCCCTCTATATAGAATGAACTCCCTCAGCTTCATAGAGTCCAATGAAAGCTGCTGAATAATGTTCCCTTGTTAACATATTGAATTCCACCCCTCTATATAGAATGAACTCCCTCAGCTTCATAGAGTCCAATGAAAGCTGCTGAATAATGTTCCCTTGTTAACATATTGAATTCCACCCCTCTATATAGAATGAACTCCCTCAGCTTCATAGAGTCCAATGAAAGCTGCTGAATAATGTTCCCTTGTTAACATATTGAATTCCACCCCTCTATATAGAATGAACTCCCTCAGCTTCATAGAGTCCAATGAAAGCTGCTGAATAATGTTCCCTTGTTAACATATTGAATTCCACCCCTCTATATAGAATGAACTCCCTCAGCTTCATAGAGTCCAATGAAAGCTGCTGAATAATGTTCCCTTGTTAACATATTGAATTCCACCCCTCTATATAGAATGAACTCCCTCAGCTTCATAGAGTCCAATGAAAGCTGCTGAATAATGTTCCCTTGTTAACATATTGAATTCCACCCCTCTATATAGAATGAACTCCCTCAGCTTCATAGAGTCCAATGAAAGCTGCTGAATAATGTTCCCTTGTTAACATATTGAATTCCACCCCTCTATATAGAATGAACTCCCTCAGCTTCATAGAGTCCAATGAAAGCTGCTGAATAATGTTCCCTTGTTAACATATTGAATTCCACCCCTCTATATAGAATGAACTCCCTCAGCTTCATAGAGTCCAATGAAAGCTGCTGAATAATGTTCCCTTGTTAACATATTGAATTCCACCCCTCTATATAGAATGAACTCCCTCAGCTTCATAGAGTCCAATGAAAGCTGCTGAATAATGTTCCCTTGTTAACATATTGAATTCCACCCCTCTATATAGAATGAACTCCCTCAGCTTCATAGAGTCCAATGAAAGCTGCTGAATAATGTTCCCTTGTTAACATATTGAATTCCACCCCTCTATATAGAATGAACTCCCTCAGCTTCATAGAGTCCAATGAAAGCTGCTGAATAATGTTCCCTTGTTAACATATTGAATTCCACCCCTCTATATAGAATGAACTCCCTCAGCTTCATAGAGTCCAATGAAAGCTGCTGAATAATGTTCCCTTGTTAACATATTGAATTCCACCCCTCTATATAGAATGAACTCCCTCAGCTTCATAGAGTCCAATGAAAGCTGCTGAATAATGTTCCCTTGTTAACATATTGAATTCCACCCCTCTATATAGAATGAACTCCCTCAGCTTCATAGAGTCCAATGAAAGCTGCTGAATAATGTTCCCTTGTTAACATATTGAATTCCACCCCTCTATATAGAATGAACTCCCTCAGCTTCATAGAGTCCAATGAAAGCTGCTGAATAATGTTCCCTTGTTAACATATTGAATTCCACCCCTCTATATAGAATGAACTCCCTCAGCTTCATAGAGTCCAATGAAAGCTGCTGAATAATGTTCCCTTGTTAACATATTGAATTCCACCCCTCTATATAGAATGAACTCCCTCAGCTTCATAGAGTCCAATGAAAGCTGCTGAATAATGTTCCCTTGTTAACATATTGAATTCCACACCTCTATATAGAACCCTAACCCTAACCCCTCCCCTCCTCTCTCTCTCTCTCCCTCTCCTCCCTCACTCCCTCTCTCTCTCCTCCCTCCCTCCTCTCCCTCCCTCTCTCCTCCCTCCCTCTCCTCCCTCCCTCCTCTCCTCCCTCTCCCTCCCTCCTCTCTCTCTCCTCCCTCCCTCTCTCTCCCCTCTCTCTCTCCTCCCTCCCCTGTCACTCCCTCTCCCTCTCTCCCTCTCCTCCCTTCTCCCCTGCTTTCTCTCCCTCTCCTCCTCTCTCTCTCTCTCTCTCTCTCCTCCCTCTCCCCTCTCTCTCTCCCTCCCTCTCCTCTCCTCTCCTCACTGCAGCGATTCCCCCACACAGCTGCTCAGTTGAACCGATGGTTCAGCGAGAGTCCTCCGATCCCACGGACCGAGCTAGCTTCCTCTTCCACACCCCCGGGAACTCCAGAGCGGATATGAGGAAAGAAAAAGAACGAAAGAAAGACAGAGAGCGGGAGGGTTTGCGTGGAAAATTACTTTTTTTTAAAAAATAGCGAGCTGTAGCAAACACCAAACAATGACAGATTCTTTTTTTGTTGAGACGGTGAAAGGGCGCCATCTGGCGGTAGTTCTGAACTTGACAAGCTCAGAGAGGGTCAGTCAGTCAGTTTCTGTGCTTGTGTGAGTTAGCGCCCCGTGTGGCCTTTACAAGAATTACACCTTCTAAAAAAACTCAGCACCGACAAGAAACTAGAATAAATAAATTTTGAAGTGAATTAATTCAACGGAATTAATAATTTCTGAATAACTGTATATTACAGTCACGTGATTTGGTTTGAGATATTAATTATCTAGGTATTTTTTTATTTTATTTTATTAAACTAGGATTTTAAAAAATACAAAAAATTGAAAAAACACGGAATAACAAATTCAAACTAATTAATCAACAAAATATTATTATTATTATTATTATTATTATTATTATTATTATTATTATTATTACTAAGAGTAAGACTACTCGTAATAATAATACTACTACTAATAATAATAATATTAATAATAATACAATAAACGTTATACATTCTAAAAACGTTCATAATAATTAATATTATTAATAATAATGTACATTCAAGCCGACCACACACAAAACGGCGCCTGATACTCTTTCAGTCAGTGGCTGTCCTTACAAACGTAACACGAAATGTCAGGACACTGCAGTCTGATTGGCTGTCATATTCCTGTTAATAAAACCATGAATAATCCTCTCTCTACCCCGAAACCCGAACCTTAAGGTCGGTATCCTCTACTGAAGCCATTATTACACATCTAAAGTTGTGTCTGGCAGTGATTAAGCGTTTTTGTTACTTTAAAAAAAAGTGACCGGATGCGCTGACTTCCTCAGCTGTCCTGACAAGAACATTTCGTGGTATCTTGTGTAATTCATAGCCAGTCATTGAGCGCGTCTTCAACCGCCTCTCCACTCGCATCTCCAACCAGGCGCAACTCCAGGACTGTATTAAAGCAGGCTAGGACAATGATGTCACAAGTGGGCGGGGTTAGTAAACAGCGCCGCCATTTCTGGAGCCCGTAGAGCACTTTCCCATCACCCTCGCAATGCTTTTAACGTATTCACGCTCGCCCTGGCAAAATGTTTCTTGACATAATCAGGCATTAATTCACATAAATAACAGTCAGTCGCTTTATATGAACGATATTTTGTATTGTTATTAAAATAAATACCGGTATTATCCTGGCGCTGCACCACAGCATCGCCGCAATGTATTCAGTACTGAGTGGGCTCCAGAAATGGCGCCTGTAATGGAGCACCGAACTGCATCACGGGATTGACTGTCCTGTCCATCTTTATACAGTCCGAGGCTCAAGCCAGCGCTTTGACGTCATGCGTCCGGCGTTTCTCAATATTTCTGCACACTTTTTTACTTTATAATCGCGCGTTTATAAACCGAGGAGCATTTCTGTGTGTGTGTTTTATCCTCGGGAGGAAATAAGAGAAACACACACACAGAGGAATAATAATAATAATAATAATAATAATAATAATAATAATAATAATAATAATAATAATAATAACTTAATAATAAAACACAGTAAGTCAGCTCTTGAGCGAGTGATAAGGTGAGTTTCGCCTTTTTATAAGGTATTTGTCTCTCAATTATAATTATATTCTCTGTATAAGCAAATGTTTGTTTGTTTTTTTCCTAGAAGTTGATCTGCTCTTAGTCGAACTCGCTCTCAAAGGAAATTATTTACTGTAATTTGAATTTTCTCGCATTTGAATTTGATCTTAATTTTTTTTTTTTTTTAACTTATTTAACTGGACTTCGTAACTGCGCCTATCAGTAAGGTGATAATGTGTCACGTGATATTTTTTTTGCCTCGTGATCTGTTGTAATAATTCTAAGTCGCCCTGGATAAGGGAGTCTGCTAAGATATTAATAATAATAATAATAATAATAATAATAATAATAATAATAATAATAATAATAATAATAATCTTTGGATTGCAATTGCTTATCTTTTAGAATGGAGTCGAACGAGATGCGTCCACTCTAGCCTTTACAATGTAACTCTACGTTTCTATATGCAATACAGGAAACGTGTTGTTGCATTTTTAAAAAGATTTTAAAATGCTGGCCAGCGCTCCTTTGGAAGCAGGGGGGTGATCATGTTAATATACGATGGTTCTTGTTTAATAACACTTTTCTGTAAAGCCGCGTATTGCATAACGACACCACGGACTCGTTTTTTTTAATCATGTGATCGATTTCCAGTGAACCGCAAATCGAGTTAAATTCGACTTGCGATGTCTGGTCCGACCACACGAGGGCGCGCTTCATACAGAATCCGAGTACAGAATAGAGTCCATGGAGAACGCACGTTTGTCAGAAACGAAATTAACTGTTTCGAAAATGTAGATGGTATAAATATATTTTAAACTTCTTTACTAAACAGGGCAGGGAATCAGACTCCCGCTGCACAGCAGTGTGATCCAGTCCTGGTTTCACTAGGAGTTTAATAATAAGACACACCTGAGCTTGTTAGCTAGACACACTGGGGGCTGATCAAGCTGGTAGCAGTAAAACCTGGACTGGATCACACTGCTGTGGGATAGGAGTCTGATTCCCCTCCCTGATCTCTCTGTCTAAATATCCCACAGTTCCCAGCAATATCCTGTAGCTCTCTTCACTATAAAATCAGCTACAAACCTCCTTCAACCAAAGTCTATCTCCAGGGCTGGGAATCAGACTCCCGCTGCACAGCAGTGTGATCCAGTCCTGGTTTCACTAGGAGTTTAATAATAAGACACACCTGAGCTTGTTAGCTAGACACACTGGGGGCTGATCAAGCTGGTAGCAGTAAAACCTGGACCGGATCACGCTGCTTAACTTTTCTCTTATCCCCCCTGTGCAGAATGTCTTCCCCTCGTTTTGTGGTTTGGGAAAACGAGGAGCACCTCAGCGTACCTGCACCCCAACCCCTGCACCCGGGGTCACCATCCTGCAGCAGAAACCCCGCCCGGGCGAGGGGACCCCTCAGCCTCTTCCAGCTGCCTCACCGCGGCTACACTGAGCTGCTGCTGGGGGCGGGCCGTGGCTGGGCTGCTGTGCCAGCGTATCCCGTGACCCGCTGTGCCCTGATCTCAGAACCAGACCCCCGACCCGACTCAAGCTGGTCCCCTCCATGGCTTCGGACCAGATTGGGAGCCCCCAGTCTCGGGGACCTGGAATTCAACGCAGAGTACCCAGGATACTGCTGCTCCAAGAAGGGCCAGCGGGCTGGATTCGAGCTGGACTGGGTCCAATCCGGGTCCGAGCCCAGCTGGAGTCCCGGGACGTCAGCTACCGCTTCCTGGGGGAGCCGGGAGACCCCAGGCTGTTCGCTCGGATCGTGAGGGGCGAGGAGGAGCGGCAGTGGCGGGTGTGGGAGGATGAGAGTCATGTGGCTTTCCTCACCCCCTTCCCCAACACCCCTGGCTACACCCTGGTGGTCCCCAGGCGGCCCCTCCCCAGCGACCTCTTCACCCTGGAGGAGGAGGAGTTTGTGAGGCTGGTCCAGGCAGTTCGGAGCGCCGCCCGGGCGCTGAGAGAGGGCCTGGGGGCGGAGAGATGCGTTCTGATCTTCGAGGGCTGCCAGGTCGATTACGCCCACGCCAAACTGGTCCCGGTGATCAAACCACCTCGGCAGCCCCCAGAGGAGAAGGAGGAGGAGGAGGAGGAGGAGGAGAGTCTGCACCCCGCGCCCGAATTTCACAGCTCCTACCCTGGCTACGTCACGTCCGCTGACGGGCCCCCAGCTTCTGAACAAGATCTGCAGGAGCTGCACGCCCACGTCCGCTCCAGCCAGCCCCAGACACAGGCTTCTTAAAGGATACGCGGAGATTTCTAACTGCACACCCGTCCTGCGCTGCCATTGGCTGACATGGCTCTCCGACGTGGAGTTTTGAAAGAAACACGTAGTTTATTATTATTATTATTATTATTATTATTATTATTATTATTATTATTATTATTATTTATTTCTTAGCAGACACCCTTATCCAACAATTGTTACAAGATATCACATTATTTTTTCATACAATTACCCATTTATACAGAACTTGAGCTGATTCATGTTAATTATTATTATTATTATTATTATTATTATTATTATTATTATTATTATTATTATTATTTATTTCTTAGCAGACACCCTTATCCAGGGCGACTTACAATTGTTACAAGATATCACATTATTTTTTACATACAATTCCATTATGATGTTTAACTGCTGTATTCATGTTTAAATATGCAATAAAAATATTTTAATTAAAAAAAGTCTGAATCTAACTGTTTTTATTTATTTATTTTTTAATGTTTTTTTTTTTTTCACTGCCTGGTTATAATTCAGTCTAATTTTGTTCACAGCAAAAAAAACTTTAACCCGAAATCTAACGTATCGAACTGCGTAAAATCCACACAGCTTAGCGTATTAAATTCATAGAAAGAAAAAAGGCGGGAAAATATGAAGCTTACTTTAAAAGAAAATACTTTTTTTTTAACGCTTACCCCCCTCGCCCCGTCCGTATTATTATTATTATTATTATTATTATTATTATTATTATTATTATTATTATTATTATTATTATTGATAAATATATAATTATGTCACCAACTGTTTGTCGTGATCAGTCTCTCTGTCACATTAAAAGGTGACTTGTTGTTTAAAAACTACACGTATTGCCACGGGTTTCAACCCTGAAACCAGTGATTAATATATTCGTCTTAAATGTGGACAATAAATACTTATAAATAAATAATAAGACCTGACGTTTCAACTTTAATAACTCCTGAGAGACGAATCCTTTCTGTGAAACTCTGAATAGGATGCGTTCAAACGTGTTATTAGTATCGTATTGTATAAATGAGTCATATATATATATATATATATATATATATATATATATATATATATATATATATATATATATATATATATATATATATATATCCTGCCTCCATTAAACCAAGTTGAATTTTTTAGTTTCGTTTCTCTAATTTAACTCCTCCCGGTCTGACTATGCAAAAGAGCGAGCGGGAGATTTGTTTAAAACAAAAACAAAAACAGAAACTCGCTTAAAATATAAACGTTTCACCCTGTAACGCGTTTCTCGACGAAGGGTATTAACAAACCTGAGGTAATTGTTATTATTATTATTATTTTAATTATTATTTAATTTGTATTTTTTGTATTTGTGTGACGTGTATAATAAACCGAGATTGTACGCGGCCTACTTTTATGAGAAATAATTATTTTTTAAAAAGTGTCTGTAGGGTAAAGTTGTGTGTTATTTTTATTATTATTATTTTATATTGTTATTTATGTTTGTTGTTGTTATTATTTAAGCACTTAAATAATTGTGTGTTAGTTTGACAACGGCGTACGTTGCATTTTTATCAACTCCTGTAGGATATTTTCAAAGTCGAGCCTATTCTTTATTTTAAAAATTAATTTAAAAAAATGTCGTCGACATTATTGCGAAATAATTAAACAATTAAGGCATTCACGTTCCCATTGAAAACTATTATATTAGCAACAGCTAACGCTTTATTAATGAGGTCGTTATATTAAAAAACGTGGCAACGACAAAGCATTGGAAACGTTTCAACCACATTAGTGTCTAAAAAGATAAAAACAGCTTCATAACGGCTTCTGTTTTTGATTTAATGACTTATGTGATATTTTTAAGTGCTGAGGGTGTTTCATTCTCTTGCACTCTTTGTATGACCTCTTCTCCCTCTCCTCTCTCTTCCCTCTCTCCTCTGTCCTCTCTCCTCTCCCCCTTCATTCTCTTGTATGGTAAAGCATAGGGAAGTATTGTAAAGCACAGAGAGGTCTGGTAAAGCATAGGGAAGCATTGTAAAGCACAGAGAGGTCTGGTAAAGCATAGGGAAGCATTGTAAAGCACAGAGAGGTCTGGTAAAGCATAGGGAAGCATTGTAAAGCACAGAGAGGTCTGGTAAAGCATAGGGAAGCATTGTAAAGCACAGAGAGGTCTGGTAAAGCATAGGGAAGCATTGTAAAGCACAGAGAGGTCTGGTAAAGCATAGGGAAGCATTGTAAAGCACAGAGAGGTCTGGTAAAGCATAGGGAAGCATTGTAAAGCACAGAGAGGTCTGGTAAAGCATAGGGAAGCATTGTAAAGCACAGAGAGGTCTGGTAAAGCATAGGGAAGCATTGTAAAGCACAGAGAGGTCTGGTAAAGCATAGGGAAGCATTGTAAAGCACAGAGAGGTCTGGTAAAGCATAGGGAAGCATTGTAAAGCACAGAGAGGTCTGGTAAAGCATAGGGAAGCATTGTAAAGCACAGAGAGGTCTGGTAAAGCATAGGGAAGCATTGTAAAGCACAGAGAGGTCTGGTAAAGCATAGGGAAGCATTGTAAAGCACAGAGAGGTCTGGTAAAGCATAGGGAAGCATTGTAAAGCACAGAGAGGTCTGGTAAAGCACAGGGAAGCATTGTAAAGCACAGAGAGGTCTGGTAAAGCACAGGGAAGCATTGTAAAGCACAGAGAGGTCTGGTAAAGCACAGGGAAGCATTGTAAAGCACAGAGAGGTCTGGTAAAGCACAGGGAAGCATTGTAAAGCACAGAGAGGTCTGGTAAAGCACAGGGAAGCATTGTAAAGCACAGAGAGGTCTGGTAAAGCACAGGGAAGCATTGTAAAGCACAGAGAGGTCTGGTAAAGCACAGGGAAGCATTGTAAAGCACAGAGAGGTCTGGTAAAGCACAGGGAAGCATTGTAAAGCACAGAGAGGTCTGGTAAAGCACAGGGAAGCATTGTAAAGCACAGAGAGGTCTGGTAAAGCATAGGGAAGCATTGTAAAGCACAGAGAGGTCTGGTAAAGCATAGGGAAGCATTGTAAAGCACAGAGAGGTCTGGTAAAGCATAGGGAAGCATTGTAAAGCACAGAGAGGTCTGGTAAAGCATAGGGAAGCATTGTAAAGCACAGAGAGGTCTGGTAAAGCATAGGGAAGCATTGTAAAGCACAGAGAGGTCTGGTAAAGCATAGGGAAGCATTGTAAAGCACAGAGAGGTCTGGTAAAGCATAGGGAAGCATTGTAAAGCACAGAGAGGTCTGGTAAAGCATAGGGAAGCATTGTAAAGCACAGAGAGGTCTGGTAAAGCATAGGGAAGCATTGTAAAGCACAGAGAGGTCTGGTAAAGCATAGGGAAGCATTGTAAAGCACAGAGAGGTCTGGTAAAGCATAGGGAAGCATTGTAAAGCACAGAGAGGTCTGGTAAAGCATAGGGAAGCATTGTAAAGCACAGAGAGGTCTGGTAAAGCATAGGGAAGCATTGTAAAGCACAGAGAGGTCTGGTAAAGCATAGGGAAGCATTGTAAAGCACAGAGAGGTCTGGTAAAGCATAGGGAAGCATTGTAAAGCACAGAGAGGTCTGGTAAAGCATAGGGAAGCATTGTAAAGCACAGAGAGGTCTGGTAAAGCATAGGGAAGCATTGTAAAGCACAGAGAGGTCTGGTAAAGCATAGGGAAGCATTGTAAAGCACAGAGAGGTCTGGTAAAGCATAGGGAAGCATTGTAAAGCACAGAGAGGTCTGGTAAAGCATAGGGAAGCATTGTAAAGCACAGAGAGGTCTGGTAAAGCATAGGGAAGCATTGTAAAGCACAGAGAGGTCTGGTAAAGCATAGGGAAGCATTGTAAAGCACAGAGAGGTCTGGTAAAGCATAGGGAAGCATTGTAAAGCACAGAGAGGTCTGGTAAAGCATAGGGAAGCATTGTAAAGCACAGAGAGGTCTGGTAAAGCATAGGGAAGCATTGTAAAGCACAGAGAGGTCTGGTAAAGCATAGGGAAGCATTGTAAAGCACAGAGAGGTCTGGTAAAGCATAGGGAAGCATTGTAAAGCACAGAGAGGTCTGGTAAAGCATAGGGAAGCATTGTAAAGCACAGAGAGGTCTGGTAAAGCATAGGGAAGCATTGTAAAGCACAGAGAGGTCTGGTAAAGCATAGGGAAGCATTGTAAAGCACAGAGAGGTCTGGTAAAGCATAGGGAAGCATTGTAAAGCACAGAGAGGTCTGGTAAAGCATAGGGAAGCATTGTAAAGCACAGAGAGGTCTGGTAAAGCATAGGGAAGCATTGTAAAGCACAGAGAGGTCTGGTAAAGCATAGGGAAGCATTGTAAAGCACAGAGAGGTCTGGTAAAGCATAGGGAAGCATTGTAAAGCACAGAGAGGTCTGGTAAAGCATAGGGAAGCATTGTAAAGCACAGAGAGGTCTGGTAAAGCATAGGGAAGCATTGTAAAGCACAGAGAGGTCTGGTAAAGCATAGGGAAGCATTGTAAAGCACAGAGAGGTCTGGTAAAGCATAGGGAAGCATTGTAAAGCACAGAGAGGTCTGGTAAAGCATAGGGAAGCATTGTAAAGCACAGAGAGGTCTGGTAAAGCATAGGGAAGCATTGTAAAGCACAGAGAGGTCTGGTAAAGCATAGGGAAGCATTGTAAAGCACAGAGAGGTCTGGTAAAGCATAGGGAAGCATATAGAAGGCTGCCTGTGTCAATTTTCATTGCTACTGCTTCTAATAATAATATGAAAATGAAGTAATGATTTTCTTCATTGATTACACAGTCATGGAAAACCGCTCCAATTTAAAACGGACGACGAACTGCGGCAGTTTTTCCGATCGAAGAAAGTCGAGATCGCTTCAATCAAAGATCCTTTCATGCTCCTCACCCAACTGAGAGACAGTGATGTCATCCCTGAAGAGAAATACCAGGTGAGAGGATATAACTATAAATGATCTTCAATGGCAGACAGACAGACAGCGGCACTGCAATGGCTCTGTATTACACTGAGGGGCAATGGTAGCACAAGTATAGGGCAGCTACAATGGGGTGAGGCTGGTAGAATGGGACCACAGTGTGCTAACTATACCCTCAATGATCTTCAATGGCAGACAGACAGACAGCGGCACTGCAATGGCTCTGTATTACACTGAGGGGCAATGGTAGCACAAGTATAGGGCAGCTGCAATGGGGTGAGGCTGGTAGAATGGGACCACAGTGTGCTAACTATACCCTCAATGATCTTCAATGGCAGACAGACAGACAGCGGCACTGCAATGGTTCTGTATTTCAATAATACTAGACTTCATTGAGGGGAGCTCTGAACCCCAGGACTGGGTGCAGCAGCAGCAGCAGCAGCAGGGCTAATGTGAGTTTGTAACCCTGCTCAAACTCCTGGCTCCTGATCATTTCAATATTAATAATACTAGACTTCACTGAGGGGAGCTCTGAACCCCAGGACTGGGTGCAGCAGCAGCAGGGCTAGTGTGAGTTTCTAACCCTGCTCAAACTCCTGGCTCCTGATCATTTCAATATTAATAATACTAGACTTCATTGAGGGGAGCTCTGAACCCCAGGACTGGGTGCAGCAGCAGCAGCAGCAGGGCTAGTGTGAGTTTGTAACCCATTTCTGGTTCCTCTTCAAGGAGGTTGACAGACGAAAAACACAGAAAGCTCGCTACAGCCTCCTTGAATGGATGGAGAAGGAGAAGCCAGAACTCATCCGTCCGTTTTGGGAGTGCGTTTTCAAGGATCACATGATTCAGTCCTACCCCGCACTGAAGCTCATGAGAGACAGCTTTTTGGAAAGTAAGCTATCTGACTTTTAAAATGACTTTTAGGGCAGCAGTGTGGAGTAGTGGTCAGGGCTCTGGACTCTTGACCGGAGGGTCGTGGGTTCAATCCCAGGTGGGGGACACTGCTGCTGTACCCTTGAGCAAGGTACTTTACCTAGATTGCTCCAGTAAAAACCCAACTGTATAAATGGGGAATTGTATGTAAAAATCATGTGATATCTTGTAACAATTGTATGTCGCCCTGGATAAGGGCGTCTGCTAAGAAATAAATAATACTAACTCTCTGTGCGCTTCTGAGAGCCGCCCTGTTTGATTTCACTCGCCCTGTTTGATTTCGCTCGTCCTGTTTGATTTCGCTCGCCCTGTTTGATTTCGCTCGTCCTGTTTGATTTCACTCGCCCTGTTTGATTTCGCTCGCCCTGTTTGATTTCACTCGCCCTGTTTGATTTCACTCGCCCTGTTTGATTTCACTCGCCCTGTTTGATTTCACTCGCCCTGTTTGATTTCACTCGCCCTGTTTGTTTGTTCTGGAAGGATCCAGCAGTGTTGAGATGGACGGGACGGGTTTTTCCAGGACCGGACCCGGCGGTACCGCTCAATCTCCGGGCTCCTCTGCACAGAACCAGGGTCAGACCGGACCGGGGAAGAGACCGAAACCTGCCAGACCCACTCACAGTAAAAAAATAAATAAATAAAACTTCTTACATACGTCGTTTGTCAAAGAATCCACTAAAAAGCTAAGAACCCCTCTTTCTATTGTATAAAGGCTAAACTTGACTAATTTGGGTTTTGCGCTCCTCTGGAGAATCTTAAATGCCAGCATTGAACTCCCCGTTCCATTCAGATCATGTGACAGCCTTTCCAGCTAGCCCCGCATACTCTGCAGGTATCCAAACACAGAGAGTGGGCGGGGCTGGCAGAGCTGTCATCTCAGGATTCACTCGCCCTGTTTGATTTCACTCGCCCTGTTTGTTTTCACTCGCCCTGTTTGATTTCACTCGCCCTGTTTGATTTCACTCGCCCTGTTTGTTTTGGAAGGACCCATCGGTGCTGAGAACGACAGGGCAGGTTTTTCCAGGACCGGACCTGGCGATACCGCTCAATCTCCGGGCACCTCTGCACAGAACCAGGGTCAGACCGGACCGGGGAAGAGACCGAAACCTGCCAAACCCACTCACGGTAAAAAAAAAGATATATATATATATATATATAAATAAGCAGGTGTCTGTTGTAATCCCTCCTGGCCAGTAGGGGTCGCTGTACTAAACCAGGGGTGTCAAACTCCAGCCCTCGAGGGCAGCAGGGTCTTTAGGTTTTAACTTAGCCTCTCAGTTATCATTATTGAGCTAATTATTTGTTCAGTTGGACATGTAGTTTAATTTTTATTTCAAGGTCTTTTTACAGTTTTAAAAACGCACTTCATTCAAGGCAGACTGATTATAAAACATTTTGAAGCCTGGGAGAGGAGTGTTTTAAATTTGTCCAATTAATCAAATATTAATTAGACCCGTTTTAAAATGTTGAGCCCGGGTGGAGCGAAAGCCAGAAGGCTGTGCAGGATCTGAGTTCAACACCCCTGCTCTGAACTCGGGCAGCAGTGTGGAGTAGTGGTCAGGGCTCTGGACTCTTGACCAGAGGGTCGTGGGTTCAATCCCAGGTGGGGGGACACTGCTGCTGTACCCTTGAGCAAGGTACTTTACCTAGATTGCTCCAGTAAAAAAAAACCCAACTGTATAAATGGGGAATTGTATGTAAAAATAATGTGATATCTTGTAACAATTGTAAGTCACCCTGGATAAGGGCGTCTGCTAAGAAATAAATAATACTAACTTTCTGTGCGCTTCTGAGAGCCGCCCTGTTTGATTTCACTCGCCCTGTTTGATTTCACTCGCCCTGTTTGATTTCGCTCGCCCTGTTTGATTTCACTCGCCCTGTTTGATTTCGCTCGCCCTGTTTGATTTCACTCGCCCTGTTTGATTTCACTCGCCCTGTTTGTTTGTTCTGGAAGGATCCAGCAGTGTTGAGATGGACGGGACGGGTTTTTCCAGGACCGGACCCGGTGGTACCGCTCAATCTCCGGGCTCCTCTGCACAGAACCGGGGTCGGACCGGACCGGGGAAGAGACCGAAACCTGCCAAACCCACTCACAGTAAAAAAATAAATAAATAAAATTTCTTACATACGTCGTTTGTCAAAGAATCCACTAAAAAGCTAAGAAACCCTCTTTCTATTGTATAAAGGCTAAACTTGACTAATTTGGGTTTTGCTCTCCTCTGGAGAATCTTAAATGCCAGCACTGAACTCCCTGTTCCATTCAGATCATGTGACAGCCTTTCCAGCTAGCTCCGCCCACTCTGCAGGTATCCAAACAGAGAGAGTGGGCGGGGCTGGCAGAGCTGTCATCTCAGGATTCACTCGCCCTGTTTGATTTCACTCGCCCTGTTTGATTTCACTCGCCCTGTTTGATTTCACTCGCCCTGATTGATTTCACTCGCCCTGTTTGATTTCACTCGCCCTGTTTGTTTGTTCTGGAAGGATCCAGCAGTGTTGAGACGGACAGGCCAAATTTTTCCAGGACCGGATCCAGTGGTACCGCTCAATCTCCGGGCTCCTCTGCACAGAACCAGGGTCAGACCGGACCGGGGAAGAGACCGAAACCTGCCAAACCCACTTACGGTAAAAAAAATAAAAAATATATATATATATATATATATACACACATAAGCAGGTGCCTGTTTTAATCCCTCCTGGCCAGTAGGGGCCACTGTAGCCACCATGCGCCCTTGAGAAGGCTATGTACAACATATCAAAACGTTGGGCAGCTGGCTTTTTTTGAGCTAAAACATATATATATATAAAGGCTAAACTTGACTAATTTGGGTTTTGCTCTCCTCTGGAGAATCTTAAATGCCAGCACTGAACTCCCTGTTCCATTCAGATCATGTGACAGCCTTTCCAGCTAGCCCCGCCCACTCTGCAGGTATCCAAACACAGAGAGTGGGCGGGGCTGCCAGAGCTGTCATCTCAGGATCTGATTGGAAGGAGGGAAGGCTGTCCAGCAGTTTGCCCCGCCCACTCTGATGGGAGTCTGATTCCCAGCTCTGAAGAAGGCAATCAGTGGTTCTGTTTTGTTTTTATTTCAGGTTCGTTGTCGCAGGGCGGGTCGAAGGACGACAAACAGCCCATTTGGACCTTCCCCCTTTACAGAACCAACCTTCCGGTCACCTGCGGAGAGAAGCAAGGCAGCCTGCACAGGGAGAGACTGAGAAAAGGTGATAGCAGAGTACTACTGCTCAATATTAGGGTCTAGTGCTGTATATTATAAAGACATTTCAGAGGGCTGGATCGCATCAATATCAGGGTCTAGCGCTGTATATTATAAAGACATTTCAGAGGGCTGGATCGCATCAATATCAGGGTCTAGCGCTGTATATTATAAAGACATTTCAGAGGGCTGGATCGCATCAATATCAGGGTCTAGCGCTGTATATTATAAAGACATTTCAGAGGGCTGGATCGCATCAATATCAGGGTCTAGCTGTATATTATAAAGACATTTCAGAGGGCTGGATCGCATCAATATCAGGGTCTAGCGCTGTATATTATAAAGACATTTCAGAGGGCTGGATCGCATCAATATCAGGGTCTAGCGCTGTATATTATAAAGACATTTCAGAGGGCTGGATCGCATCAATATCAGGGTTTAGTGCTGTGTATTGCTGTGTTTTAGGGGAGCCCTGTGTGTCAGTCGAGGGTCGGTGGTTCAGCCCCACAGAATTTGAGGAGCTGGCGGGACGGGGGAGCAGCAAAAATTGGAAAAAAAGCATCTACTGCAACCGCACCCCACTGAGCAAACTGTTTGAGGTAAGATAGGGAACAGTGCTTACCAGACCTCTCTGTGCTTTACAATGCTTCCCTATGCTTTACCACACCTCTCTGTGCTTTACAATGCTTCCCTATGCTTTACCACACCTCTCTGTGCTTTACAATGCTTCCCTATGCTTTACCAGACCTCTCTGTGCTTTACAATGCTTCCCTGTGCTTTACCAGACCTCTCTGTGCTTTACAATGCTTCCCTATGCTTTACCAGACCTCTCTGTGCTTTACAATGCTTCCCTATGCTTTACCACACCTCTCTGTGCTTTACAATGCTTCCCTATGCTTCACCAGACCTCTCTGTGCTTTACAATGCTTCCCTATGCTTTACCAGACCTGTCTGTGCTTTACAATGCTTCCCTATGCTTTACCAGACCTCTCTGTGCTTCACAATGCTTCCCTATGTTTTAACATGCTTTCACTGTGCTTTGTTACACTTTGCTGTGCTTTTACTGTGGGATGCTTTTTTTTATAAGCTTGTCAGTAACATCGCCACGGCAACGCGTTCACAATCAGAGCTCTCAGTGTGAAATGGAGGAGCGTGACTCAGATCAGCAGCGTGCGCAGAACAGCGCAGGGTAAGAAACAGCAAGCTTCCTGACCGTGGGAGAAGCGCTCCAAGAGATATGAGGAGGAATGTGTGAAGTGTGACACTGCGTGCGTACGTTTGCCTGCACTACATCCCCCGCCCCAGCAGGGGGCAGTAATGAATCGGTGATTTTTAAAGACTCTTGTGTGTTTTATTACAGGAGGGTCACCTTACATCCACGCCCCTTAAAAGAAGAAAAGCAGGCACAGCAACTGGGGTACGTGAAGATTTAAACACAACTAAAAAAATAATGTTTTCTGGATAAAATCGTACAAATATATCTATTTTTCTTAACAGGAGGGACGAGCTAAATCTCAGACACCCCAGAAGAGAAATCTATTTGAAGCAAATGATGAAGTAAGTCTAGTATTATAAAAACTAGACTCTGTACAATAAATATAAGAGACAGGATCAAGCAGACATATTAACTGATATAGAGACAGAGTCAAGCAGACATATTAACTGATATAGAGACAGAGTCAAGCAGACATATTAACTGATATAGAGACAGAGTCAAGCAGACATATTAACTGATATAGAGACAGAGTCAAGCAGACATATTAACTGATATATAGAGACAGAGTCAAGCAGACATATTAACTGATATAGAGACAGAGTCAAGCAGACATATTAACTGATATAGAGACAGAGTCAAGCAGACATATTAACTGATAGAGAGACAGAGTCAAGCAGACATATTAACTGATATAGAGACAGAGTCAAGCAGACATATTAACTGATATAGAGAGACAGAGTCAAGCAGACATATTAACTGATATAGAGACAGAGTCAAGCAGACATATTAACTGATATAGAGACAGAGTCAAGCAGACATATTAACTGATATAGAGACAGAGTCAAGCAGACATATTAACTGATATAGAGACAGAGTCAAGCAGACATATTAACTGATATAGAGACAGAGTCAAGCAGACATATTAACTGATATAGAGACAGAGTCAAGCAGACATATTAACTGATATAGAGACAGAGTCAAGCAGACATATTAACTGATATAGAGACAGAGTCAAGCAGACATATTAACTGATATAGAGACAGAGTCAAGCAGACATATTAACTGATATAGAGACAGAGTCAAGCAGACATATTAACTGATAGAGAGACAGAGTCAAGCAGACATATTAACTGATATAGAGACAGAGTCAAGCAGACATATTAACTGATATAGAGACAGAGTCAAGCAGACATATTAACTGATATAGAGACAGAGTCAAGCAGACATATTAACTGATATAGAGACAGAGTCAAGCAGACATATTAACTGATATAGAGACAGAGTCAAGCAGACATATTAACTGATATAGAGACAGAGTCAAGCAGACATATTAACTGATATAGAGACAGAGTCAAGCAGACATATTAACTGATATAGAGACAGAGTCAAGCAGACATATTAACTGATATAGAGACAGAGTCAAGCAGACATATTAACTGATATAGAGACAGAGTCAAGCAGACATATTAACTGATATAGAGACAGAGTCAAGCAGACATATTAACTGATATAGAGACAGAGTCAAGCAGACATATTAACTGATATAGAGACAGAGTCAAGCAGACATATTAACTGATATAGAGACAGAGTCAAGCAGACATATTAACTGATATAGAGACAGAGTCAAGCAGACATATTAACTGATATAGAGACAGAGTCAAGCAGACATATTAACTGATATAGAGACAGAGTCAAGCAGACATATTAACTGATATAGAGACAGAGTCAAGCAGACATATTAACTGATATAGAGACAGAGTCAAGCAGACATATTAACTGATAGAGAGACAGAGTCAAGCAGACATATTAACTGATATAGAGACAGAGTCAAGCAGACATATTAACTGATATAGAGACAGAGTCAAGCAGACATATTAACTGATATAGAGACAGAGTCAAGCAGACATATTAACTGATATAGAGACAGAGTCAAGCAGACATATTAACTGATATAGAGACAGAGTCAAGCAGACATATTAACTGATAGAGAGACAGAGTCAAGCAGACATATTAACTGATATAGAGACAGAGTCAAGCAGACATATTAACTGATATAGAGACAGAGTCAAGCAGACATATTAACTGATATAGAGACAGAGTCAAGCAGACATATTAACTGATATAGAGACAGAGTCAAGCAGACATATTAACTGATATAGAGACAGAGTCAAGCAGACATATTAACTGATATAGAGACAGAGTCAAGCAGACATATTAACTGATAGAGAGACAGAGTCAAGCAGACATATTAACTGATAGAGAGACAGAGTCAAGCAGACATATTAACTGATATAGAGACAGAGTCAAGCAGACATATTAACTGATATAGAGACAGAGTCAAGCAGACATATTAACTGATATAGAGACAGAGTCAAGCAGACATATTAACTGATAGAGAGACAGAGTCAAGCAGACATTAACTGATAGAGAGACAGAGTCAAGCAGACATATTAACTGATAGAGAGACAGAGTCAAGCAGACATATTAACTGATATAGAGACAGAGTCAAGCAGACATATTAACTGATAGAGAGACAGAGTCAAGCAGACATATTAACTGATAGAGAGACAGAGTCAAGCAGACATATTAACTGATAGAGAGACAGAGTCAAGCAGACATATTAACTGATATATTTGTTTTTTTTTCTTTTTTCAGAGCACAAACAGTCCGATAAAGTTGACATCGTCAGGTAACGTGATCTCTGACATTATGACATGCCCAGTTTGAACCCCCTGTGACTCTGTCTGTCTGTCTGTCCTTAACTTCAACAAATTACTCTAATAACTAACTATGCTTTTTTTGGTTTTTTAAAGTCTCTTTTATTTTGTATTACTGTTTTCTACGATCGTTGTTTTTTTGTATCGTGTTATTTCTCCCCACCTTCCCCTCTTCTCAGGACCCCTCTTTGAAAACAGGACGCAGTATATCAAAGGTTGAATTAATACATTTCAACACCAGAAAATGGCAAACCACATTTCATATTGTAAGCTAGGCTCACCGGTCCAGCAGTTAGAGAAAAGGGGTCTCGATACCAGGAGGTTCAAATCCCAGCTCAGCCACTGACTGTGTGCGTGTGTGTGTGTGTGTGCGTGTGTGTGTGTGTGTGTGTGTGTGTGTGTGTGTGTGTGTGTGTGTGTGTGTGTGTGTGTGTGTGTGTGTGTGTGTGTGTGTGTGTGTGTGTGTGTGTGTGTGTGTGTGACCCTGAGCGAGTCACTTCACCTCCTTGCGCTCCGTCCTTCAGGATGAGACGTCAAACAAACGAGCTCCTATTGGAAGTGACTCTGCAGCAGCAGCAGCAGCAGTTGTTGATGATGCAGAGTTCACCCCCCTAGTCTCTGGAAGTCGCTTTGGGAGAAAAAGCCTCCGCTGAACGACTCATTAATAATAATAATAATAATAATAATAATAATAATAATAATAATAATAATATATACATATTAAGGATTCATTCTTGATGGGGATTGGTTGATTTTTTCCTTGCAGAATCTGATGGTGATGATGATGATGAAGACCTCTCCATCTTCTCTCCTAAAACTCTCCAGGTTTCTTTCGGACGTGTTCAAGGAATTCTTCACAAGGAACGCTTCGCTAGTGGTCAGTGTAATACAGAGCCATTGCAGTGCCGCTGTCTGTCTGTCTGCCATTGAAGATCATTGAGGGTATAGTTAGCACACTGTGGTCCCATTCTACCAGCCTCACCCCATTGTAGCTGCCCTATACTTGTGCTACCTATACTTGGGCTAGTGTGAGTTTCTAACCCTGCTCAAACTCCTGGCTCCTGATCATTTCAATATTAATAATACTAGACTTCATTGAGGGGAGCTCTGAACCCCAGGACTGGGTGCAGCAGCATCAGCAGCAGCAGGGCTAGTGTGAGTTTGTAACCCTGCTCAGACTCCTGGCTCCTGATCATTTCAATATTAATAATACTAGACTTCATTGAGGGGAGCTCTGAACCCCAGGACTGGGTGCAGCAGCAGCAGCAGCAGCAGGGCTAGTGTGAGTTTTGAAGGTTGTGTGTGATGCTGTCTCTCTGTCTCTGTCCTGGTTTGCTGTTTGCAGGGACATGTGGAAAGTGTATTCGCACCCCAGAAAGCTGGCTGACCCCCCACGACTTCACCACGATGAACGGGGGGGTGGCTGACAAGTCTTGGAGGAAAAGCATCCTCTGTAAAGGGAAGCCTCTAAACTATTTCATAAAGGTGAGAGTCCGGGGCTTCAGGAACCTGCTTCACGCTGCCCGCAGCAACACAAGCAGGCTGAGCGCGGCTATCTGGTCAGCCAAGCTGGCTACAGAGAAAACGCATCATCACATTGTTATTTTTTTTTAAATTTGTTTATTTAGCAGACGCCTTTATCCAAGGCGACTTACAGAGACTAGGGTGTGTGAACTATGCATCAGCTGCAGAGTCACTTACAACTACGTCTCACCCGAAAGACGGAGCACAAGGAGGTGAAGTGACTTGCTCAGGGTCACACAGTGAGTCAGTGGCTGAGGTGGGATTTGAACCGGGACCTCCTGGTTACAAGCCCTTTTCTTTAACCTCTGGACCACACAGCCTCCTAGCCTCTTTCATAGCCAGGATGTGCTTAAACTCTTTTGTTTTTTGGGGCTGTGATGAATCGTGTGAAAATTAAGAAGCAATGTTAGCTCCAAATAAATAATAATAATAATAATAATAATAAAATGTTGTAAGCCTTCTGACTTTGAGTGAGGACAAAGATTTATTTAATTTTTTTTCATTTTTTTTGTTTTTTTCTTTCAGAAAAAAATCTTAGTGATTCATTCTCTTCTCTGCAAATGCCATAACTGCAAGGATTTAACTAGCTGGGTGAGTGACTTTTTATAATTACATTGAGATCACTAGACTAGACTGGATTGAATTACATTGAGATCACTAGACTAGACTGGATTGAATTACATTGAGATCACTAGACTAGACTGGATTGAATTACATTGAGATCACTAGACTAGACTGGATTGAATTACATTGAGATCACTAGACTAGACTGGATTGAATTACATTGAGATCACTAGACTAGACTGGATTGAATTACATTGAGATCACTAGACTAGACTGGATTGAATTACATTGAGATCACTAGACTAGACTGGATTGAATTACATTGAGATCACTAGACTAGACTGGATTGAATTACATTGAGATCACTAGACTAGACTGGATTGAATTACATTGAGATCACTAGACTAGACTGGATTGAATTACATTGAGATCACTAGACTAGACTGGATTGAATTACATTGAGATCACTAGACTAGACTGGATTGAATTACATTGAGATCACTAGACTAGACTGGATTGAATTACATTGAGATCACTAGACTAGACTGGATTGAATTACATTGAGATCACTAGACTAGACTGGATTGAATTACATTGAGATCACTAGACTAGACTGGATTGAATTACATTGAGATCACTAGACTAGACTGGATTGAATTACATTGAGATCACTAGACTAGACTGGATTGAATTACATTGAGATCACTAGACTAGACTGGATTGAATTACATTGAGATCACTAGACTAGACTGGATTGAATTACATTGAGATCACTAGACTAGACTGGATTGAATTACATTGAGATCACTAGACTAGACTGGATTGAATTACATTGAGATCACTAGACTAGACTGGATTGAATTACATTGAGATCACTAGACTAGACTGGATTGAATTACATTGAGATCACTAGACTAGACTGGATTGAATTACATTGAGATCACTAGACTAGACTGGATTGAATTACATTGAGATCACTAGACTAGACTGGATTGAATTACATTGAGATCACTAGACTAGACTGGATTGAATTACATTGAGATCACTAGACTAGACTGGATTGAATTACATTGAGATCACTAGACTAGACTGGATTGAATTACATTGAGATCACTAGACTAGACTGGATTGAATTACATTGAGATCACTAGACTAGACTGGATTGAATTACATTGAGATCACTAGACTAGACTGGATTGAATTACATTGAGATCACTAGACTAGACTGGATTGAATTACATTGAGATCACTAGACTAGACTGGATTGAATTACATTGAGATCACTAGACTAGACTGGATTGAATTACATTGAGATCACTAGACTAGACTGGATTGAATTACATTGAGATCACTAGACTAGACTGGATTGAATTACATTGAGATCACTAGACTAGACTGGATTGAATTACATTGAGATCACTAGACTAGACTGGATTGAATTACATTGAGATCACTAGACTAGACTGGATTGAATTACATTGAGATCACTAGACTAGACTGGATTGAATTACATTGAGATCACTAGACTAGACTGGATTGAATTACATTGAGATCACTAGACTAGACTGGATTGAATTACATTGAGATCACTAGACTAGACTGGATTGAATTACATTGAGATCACTAGACTAGACTGATTGAATTACATTGAGATCACTAGACTAGACTGGATTGAATTACATTGAGATCACTAGACTAGACTGGATTGAATTACATTGAGATCACTAGACTAGACTGGATTGAATTACATTGAGATCACTAGACTAGACTGGATTGAATTACATTGAGATCACTAGACTAGACTGATTGAATTACATTGAGATCACTAGACTAGACTGGATTGAATTACATTGAGATCACTAGACTAGATTGAATTACATTGAGATCACTAGACTAGACTGGATTGAATTACATTGAGATCACTAGACTAGACTGGATTGAATTACATTGAGATCACTAGACTAGACTGGATTGAATTACATTGAGATCACTAGACTAGACTGGATTGAATTACATTGAGATCACTAGACTATTGAATTTCATTGAGATCACTAGACTAGACTGGATTGAATTACATTGAGATCACTAGACTAGATTGAATTACATTGAGATCACTAGACTAGACTGGATTGAATTACATTGAGATCACTAGACTAGATTGAATTACATTGAGATCACTAGACTAGACTGGATTGAATTACATTGAGATCACTAGACTAGACTGGATTGAATTACATTGAGATCACTAGACTGGATTGAATTACATTGAGATCACTAGACTAGACTGGATTGAATTACATTGAGATCACTAGACTAGATTGAATTACATTGAGATCACTAGACTAGACTGGATTGAATTACATTGAGATCACTAGACTAGACTGGATTGAATTACATTGAGATCACTAGACTAGACTGGATTGAATTACATTGAGATCACTAGACTAGACTGGATTGAATTACATTGAGATCACTAGACTGGATTGAATTACATTGAGATCACTAGACTAGACTGGATTGAATTACATTGAGATCACTAGACTGGATTGAATTACATTGAGATCACTAGACTGGATTGAATTACATTGAGATCACTAGACTAGACTGGATTGAATTACATTGAGATCACTAGACTGGATTGAATTACATTGAGATCACTAGACTGGATTGAATTACATTGAGATCACTAGACTGTATTGAATTACATTGAGATCACTAGACTAGACTGGATTGAATTACATTGAGATCACTAGACTAGACTGGATTGAATTACATTGAGATCACTAGACTAGACTGGATTGAATTACATTGAGATCACTAGACTAGACTGGATTGAATTACATTGAGATCACTAGACTAGACTGGATTGAATTACATTGAGATCACTAGACTAGACTGGATTGAATTACATTGAGATCACTAGACTGGATTGAATTACATTGAGATCACTAGACTAGACTGGATTGAATTACATTGAGATCACTAGACTGGATTGAATTACATTGAGATCACTAGACTAGACTGGATTGAATTACATTGAGATCACTAGACTAGACTGGATTGAATTACATTGAGATCACTAGACTAGACTGGATTGAATTACATTGAGATCACTAGACTAGACTGGATTGAATTACATTGAGATCACTAGACTAGACTGGATTGAATTACATTGAGATCACTAGACTAGACTGGATTGAATTACATTGAGATCACTAGACTAGACTGGATTGAATTACATTGAGATCACTAGACTAGACTGGATTGAATTACATTGAGATCACTAGACTAGACTGGATTGAATTACATTGAGATCACTAGACTAGATTGAATTACATTGAGATCACTAGACTAGACTGGATTGAATTACATTGAGATCACTAGACTAGATTGAATTACATTGAGATCACTAGACTAGACTGGATTGAATTACATTGAGATCACTAGACTAGATTGAATTACATTGAGATCACTAGACTAGACTGGATTGAATTACATTGAGATCACTAGACTAGACTGGATTGAATTACATTGAGATCACTAGACTAGACTGGATTGAATTACATTGAGATCACTAGACTGGATTGAATTACATTGAGATCACTAGACTAGATTGAATTACATTGAGATCACTAGACTAGACTGGATTGAATTACATTGAGATCACTAGACTAGACTGGATTGAATTACATTGAGATCACTAGACTAGACTGGATTGAATTACATTGAGATCACTAGACTAGACTGTATTGAATTACATTGAGATCACTAGACTGGATTGAATTACATTGAGATCACTAGACTGGATTGAATTACATTGAGATCACTAGACTGGATTATAATTACATTGGAACTCCTGTGTGTTTTTTCCACAGCAAGACAATGATGACGAGTGTACGGTCTGCTCCCACGGAGGGAGTCTCATCTGTTGTGACCTGTGCCCCCTGGCCTTCCACGCAGACTGCCACGTTCCCACTGCAGAGGAACCAGCCTCCAGGTCAGCCTCAAGTTCAAAGCCCGATTTCAGAGACTTCCGTGCGGTCCAGTGGTTAAAGTCCAGGGCTTGTAACCGGAAGGTCACCGGTTCAAATCCCACCTCTGAAACTGGCTGACTCCCTGTGCGTGTGTGTGTGTGTGCGTGTGTGTGTGTGTGTGTGTGTGTGTCTGTGTGTGTGTGCGTGTGTGTGTGTGTGTGTGACCCTGCGCGAGTCGCTTCACCTCCTTGTGCTCCGTCCTTCGGATGAGACGCAAAACAAACAATCTCCTATTGGAAGTGACTCCCTGTGTGTGTGTGTGTGTGTGTGTGTGTGTGTGTGTGTGTGTGACCCTGAGCGAGTCGCTTCACCTCCTTGTGCTCCGTCCTTCAGATGAGACGTCAAACAAACAAGCTCCTATTGGAAGTGACTCTGCAGCAGCCACTGACTCGCTGTGTGTGTGTGTGTGTGTGTGACCCTGAGCGAGTCACTGAACCTCCTTGTGCTCCGTCCTTCGGATGAGACGTCAAACAAACAAGCTCCTATTGGAAGTGACTCTGCATATAATGCACAGTTCACAGCCTACCTCTGTAAAGCGCTTTGTGATGATGGTCCACTATGAAAGGCGCTATATAAAAATAAAGATATTATTATTATTATTATTATTATTATTATTATTATTATTATTATTATTATTACCATCCTTGAAGGCAAGGTGAGCAAACTCAGAACTTCCCTTAACCCCGGGAAACGATTCCCTAATAAAGTGGCCTCACTGCCTTGCTGCTGCGATTTCATTATTATTATTATTATTATTATTATTATTATTATTATTATTATTATTATTATTATTATTATTATTATTATTGGTTTGGAAGGGCAGCAGTGTGGAGTAGCGGTCAGGGGCTCTGGACTCTTGACCGGAGGGTCGTGGGTTCAATCCCAGGTGGGGACACTGCTGCTGTACCCTTGAGCAAGGTACTTTACCTAGATTGCTCCAGTAAAAACCCAACTGTATAAATGGGGAATTGGATGTAAAAATAATGTGATATCTTGTAACAATTGTAAGTCGCCCTGGATAAGGGCGTCTGCTAAGAAATAAATAATAATAATTCTTATTTTATTGTGTTTTTTGTTTCAGCGGTCCATGGTTCTGCTCCTTCTGCAAGGTTCAGCAGACGCCTCGGAACCGCTGTCAAACCAAGACGGACGTTCTGGCTCTGGAGATCAGAACGCAGCTGTTGGTGAGTGAAGCAGAAAATCAATTCATCCGTCCTCCGATAATGTGAGCAGCCTGGACTCCTGCAGGCTTCGTTTTGTGTACCGTCCTGACCAGCCTGTCGGTGACATCATCACCCCCGTCGCCACGGCAACGCGTTCACAGTCAGAGGACCGTGACGCAGACCAGCAGCATGCGCGGGACAGGAATTAGCAAGTTTCCATGACAATGGGAGAGGGCTTTCCCGGGTCCGGAGCCCGGTTAGGAGTGCCGGTGTGAAAGGGGCTTATTTCCGATCAAGCTTCTCGTAAGGTTTTTAAAAAGGAAAAAACACGCGCGCACACACGCACACGCACACACGCACACACGCGCACACACACGCGCGTGGCAACAGTAGCAGCATTGTGTGAAAACTTTTGAAAATGTCCCTTCATCTTCTTCATCTTCTTCTTCATCATCTTCATCATCTTCTTCTTCATCTTCTTCTCCTTCTCCTCCTCCTTCTTCATCATCTTCATCATCATCTTCTTCATCGTCATCTTCTTCTTCTTCATCATCATCTTCTTCATCTCCTTCTTCATCTTCATCATCTTCTTCTTCTTCATCATCTTCTTCTTCTTCTCCTCCTCCTTCTTCTTCATCGTCATCTTCTTCTTCTTCATCATCATCTTCTTCATCTCCTTCTTCATCTTCTTCTTCTTCTTCTTCATCATCTTCTTCTTCTTCTCCTCCTCCTTCTTCTTCACCATCATCTTCTTCATCTTCTTCTTCTCCTCCTTCTTCTTCATCTTCTTGATCATCTTCTTCATCACCTTCTTCATCGTCATCTTCTTCATCATCTTCTTCTTCATCACCTTCATCGTCATCTTCTTCATCATCATCTTCTTCTTCTCCTCCTCCTTCATCGTCTTCTTCATCTTCTTCTTCTTCTCCTCCTGATCCTCCTCCTCCTCCTCCTCCTCCTCATTATTTTTCATTGTTTTCAGGAGTGCCAGTATCTCCTGCTCAGGCTGTACAGCTCGAAGGACAGTGGGATCTTCTGTCCCAATCCCTGCCACACGGTTAGTAGAAACGACGTCCGATCCCAGCGCTCCCCCACCCGGTCCTGGGGACCCCCTGTCTCTGCTGGCTTTCTGTTCCAAATGAGCCCTCAGTTACTAATCTAGACCCTTAATTGAACCGATCATGTGCTTAATTAGACTTGCTTTACAATGCTTCCCTATGCTTTACCACACCTCTCTGTGCTTTACAATGCTTCCCTATGCTTTACCAGACCTATCTGTGCTTTACAATGCTTCCCTATGCTTTACCAGACCTGTCTGTGCTTTACAATGCTTCCCTATGCTTTACTAGACCTCTCTTTGTTTTACAATGCTTCCCTATGCTTTACCAGACCTCTCTGTGCTTTACAATGCTTCCCTATGCTTTACCAGACCTCTCTGTGCTTTACAATGCTTCCCTATGCTTTACCAGACCTCTCTGTGCTTTACAATGCTTCCCTATGCTTTGCCAGAACTCTCTGTGCTTTACAATGCTTCCCTATGCTTTACCACACCTCTCTGTGCTTTACAATGCTTCCCCATGCTTTACCGGACCTCTCTGTGCTTTACAATGCTTCCCTATGCCTTACCACACCTCTCTGTGCTTTACAATGCTTCCCTATGCTTTACCACACCTCTCTGTGCTTTACAATGCTTCCCTATGCTTTACCAGACCTCTCTGTGCTTTACAATGCTTCCCTATGCTTTACCAGACCTCTCTGTGCTTTACAATGCTTCCCTATGCTTTACCAGACCTCTCTGTGCTTTACAATGCTTCCCTGTGCTTTACCAGACCTCTCTGTGCTTCACCATGCTATCACTTTGCTGTGCTTTTACTATGGGAAACCTATTGAAGGTTGCTAAGCACCTAACGGCTATATTTTCCTTGCATGTTGTTGTGGGTTCGCCCGTTCCCATTGCCCCCCTGCTCTCTCCTCTTTCCCCAGGTGGAGGGCTACACTGACTTCATTGAGAAGCCCATGTGGCTGGACAAGGTCAAGGAGAAGCTGGCCAGCGATCGCTACTCCACTGTGGGGGAGTTTGTGAGAGACGTTAACCTGATCTTCCAAAACTGTGCCCAGCTGAACAAGGTGAAGCCTCCAGCCCTCTCGAATCGCATTTCTCAAGATATCACCCCCCACCCCCTTCCAGTGTGGGGAGCAATGCATTACTGTAATCCATCTTCACATTTTAAAAGTAACTTGTAACTGTAATCAGATTACATTTAAAAGTAACTTGCCTGTTGTAGTAAAACCTGGACTGGATCACACTGCTGTGGGATAGGAGTCTGATTCCCCTCCCTGATCTCTCTGTCTAAATATCCCACAGTTCCCAGCAATATCCTGTAGCTCTCTTCACTATAAAATCAGCTACAAACCTCCTTCAACCAAAGTCTATCTACAGGGCTGGGAATCAGACTCCCGCTGCACAGCAGTGTGATCCAGTCCTGGTTTCACTAGGAGTTTAATAATAAGACACACCTGAGCTTGTTAGCTAGACACACTGGGGGCTGATCAAGCTGGTAGTAAAACCTGGAATGGATTTGTTTAGCAAACAAGAAAATAAACTAAAAATAATTTTCTTTCTCCTTCTCTCCCCCCAGGATAATCAGTATGGCAAGATGGGCCAGAAACTCCACTCTGAGTTCGAGGAAAGCTTCAAAAATGTTTTTGGCATCAAGCAGTAAAAACTATTCCCCTGTCTGCACTGAAAAGAACAGCGCCCCCAACTGCCCTGGAGGTCTATTACCTCGTTTTCCATGACCACAGGATTGACAGCCAATCATCGTCAAGCATTCCCCCCTCAACGCCCTTTTCCAGTCTAGCGGAGTCGAGTGAAAAGACTCGATCAATGCGGGTTTTTGACAGGGATGTTGGCGGTTCTTTCCCAGCATGCCTTGGGGCTAGGGTCTTGTCCAAGCGTTGATGAAACCGAATCTCGCTTTGCTTCCGAGAATCATTTTATTTTTCCGCATTTTGTTACTGAAACAGAAATCTAGCTGAATATTAACCCTTTGCGGTCCTGTGTGGGACCTGGTCCGACGTTGCAATTATTCCTATCCGGTCCAAAGCCGGACCCTGTCCGACATCATCAAAAAAACGCAAAAAACAGGTTTCTAGTCATTTTTTCTCTGGAAAAGGCCGAGAAAACCATTCAATGGCCAAGTGGGAGCGACAGGAGCCGAGACAAACCGAAAAAAAAAAAGGGCTTATCTCATGAATAGTCAGACTTGCCCCTGGCATCACATAGGGGCGGCCATAAGGAAACAAGCTGGTTGTTACTGCATCAGCACTCAGAGAATATCACGGACATTTGCAGAGCTTTTTTGAGATGTTATGGTAATAAAATAATGACTTGGATCACATTATTGAGGAGTTTGGTGATAAAACGAGTGATCAGGAGATGATTGATCGGTATGTACGACTATTATTATTATTATTATTTATTTCTTAGCATATGTGATAGCGAATGAAAGGGTGGGGCGGGGCTGGAGATGCCTAGTGAGAGCTTTGTTGATATGCAGGGCCATTTAAACCCGTTTGACTGGAAACAAAATACTTTTAAACCGCGCGTCTAAAATTAACTGCGCGTGTGAAAATAAATTAGACCTGACGCGCAATTAATAAATGGACCGCAAAGGGTTAAAGCAGGGAGATGACCCCCCCAGGCTGTGGATTCAATGCTCCCGCCCCCTCGTCGCTTGGATTGGTCAGAAGGCAGCTCAGAGTGGCAGCGCATTGGCCAGCTATATTACCATAGAGACACAGTATCGAGGGCCAGCAGGGTTTTGAACCCGCGTTGAGTGGGGCATGGAAGCGAGGTAGAAGGTTTGCTGTGGAGCTCAATTATAGTTCCAGATATTGCATTAATTAAAATAAATTCATTAATATGTATTTCCTTTGTACACAGTCCATTACAGTATCCATGGGCAACAGCCACTTCCTTAAATGTAATTTTTTTTTAGCCTTTCTGTAGCAGGAGAGACTCTTTGAGGTCTTGAGATCTTGTCCCATGCAAGGTTTCTCCTCTCCTTCTCTTCGCCTGTAGAAATACTAAAAGGAACTGAATGGATTCTAATGGCAAACGTTTCCACTAGAAGTCTTTCTCAGCGTCTTCAGTGTAAATTCAATGGCAAACGTTTCCGCTAGAAGTCTTTCTCAGCGTCTTCAGTGTAAATTCAATGGCAACGTTTCTAGAAGTCTTTCTCAGTCTTCAGTGTAAATTCAATGGCAAACTTTCAGAAGTCTTTCTCAGTGTAAATTCAATGGCAAACGTTTCCATCAGAAGTCTTTCTCAGCTTTTTAAGCCATTGAATTTACACTGAAGACGCTGAGAAAGACTTCTAGTGGAAACGTTTGCCATTGAATTTACACTGAAGACGCTGAGAGAGACTTCTAGTGGAAACGTTTGCCATTGAATTTACACTGAAGACGCTGAGAGAGACTTCTAGTGGAAACGTTTGCCATTGAATTTACACTGAAGACGCTGAGAGAGACTTCTAGTGGAAACGTTTGCCGTTGAATTGACACTGATCTGTGATTTCTAATTGATTGTAAATACATTTTAACCTATTGATGAATGTAAACTAGATTGTACTAATTTTTAGCCTTCTGGTTGTTAAGATCACAATGAAAAGAGTCTGTATGAGGCGGGAATATTGACTTGAAGTGAAGGCTGAAATATTTCCTTTGGAAGACACACCTGAGCTTGTTAGCTAGACACACTGAGGGCTGATCAAGCTGGTAGCAGTAAAACCTGGAATGGATCACACTGCTGTGCAATAGGAGTCTGATTCCCAGCCCCGATCTCTCTCTGTCTAAATATCCCACAGTTCCCAGCAATATCCTGTAGCTCTCTTCACTGTAAAATCAGCTACAAACCTCCTTCAACCAAAGTCTATCTCCAGGGCTGGGAATCAGACTCCCGCTGCACAGCAGTGTGATCCAGTCCTGGTTTCACTAGGAGTTTAATAATAAGACACACCTGAGCTTGTTAGCTAGACACACTGGGGGCTGATCAAGCTGGTAGCAGTAAAACCTGGACTGGATCACCCTGCTGTGGGATAGGAGTCTGATTCCCAGCCCTGTCTGCATAGAATTCGATTACACAGGGGAAAAAAATAAGACGACAGAGAAGTTCTGCAAATACAGACGCCATGGTAGTTTCGTTACAGGGGAAAAAACTTCCAAAGGAAATAGTTCATTTTTGGCCGTCGCTTCCAGGTAAAATTCCCTTTAAGAGAATTATATTTTAGAATGTTTTTAATTTGTTTTTAAATTATATATTTTTTACTTTTGTATAATTATTTTTCAATGTATTTCTTAAAAAACAAAAAAAGATTTTTTATTGATTCAAATCCAGTACACTATACTGTTGATTTATCTATGTATGTCAATACAGTTAAGCTAATAATATTTAAATAAAAACAGCTGTATCGCATCAATATCAGGGTCTAGTGCTGTATATTATAAAGACATTTCAGAGGGCTGGATCGCATCAATATCAGGGTCTAGTGCTGTATATTATAAAGACATTTCAGAGGGCTGGATCGCATCAATATCAGGGTCTAGCGCTGTATATTATAAAGACATTTCAGAGGGCTGGATCGCATCAATATCAGGGTCTAGCGCTGTATATTATAAAGACATTTCAGAGGGCTGGATCGCATCAATATCAGGGTCTAGCGCTGTATATTATAAAGACATTTCAGAGGGCTGGATCGCATCAATATCAGGGTCTAGTGCTGTATATTATAAAGACATTTCAGAGGGCTGGATCGCATCAATATCAGGGTCTAGCGCTGTATATTATAAAGACATTTCAGAGGGCTGGATCGCATCAATATCAGGGTCTAGCGCTGTATATTATAAAGACATTTCAGAGGGCTGGATCGCATCAATATCAGGGTCTAGCGCTGTATATTATAAAGACATTTCAGAGGGCTGGATCGCATCAATATCAGGGTCTAGCGCTGTATATTATAAAGACATTTCAGAGGGCTGGATCGCATCAATATCAGGGTCTAGCTGTATATTATAAAGACATTTCAGAGGGCTGGATCGCATCAATATCAGGGTCTAGCGCTGTATATTATAAAGACATTTCAGAGGGCTGGATCGCATCAATATCAGGGTCTAGCGCTGTATATTATAAAGACATTTCAGAGGGCTGGATCGCATCAATATCAGGGTCTAGTGCTGTATATTATAAAGACATTTCAGAGGGCTGGATCGCATCAATATCAGGGTCTAGTGCTGTATATTATAAAGACATTTCAGAGGGCTGGATCGCATCAATATCAGGGTCTAGCGCTGTATATTATAAAGACATTTCAGAGGGCTGGATCGCATCAATATCAGGGTCTAGCGCTGTATATTATAAAGACATTTCAGAGGGCTGGATCGCATCAATATCAGGGTCTAGCGCTGTATATTATAAAGACATTTCAGAGGGCTGGATCGCATCAATATCAGGGTCTAGCGCTGTATATTATAAAGACATTTCAGAGGGCTGGATCGCATCAATATCAGGGTCTAGGCTGTATATTATAAAGACATTTCAGAGGGCTGGATCGCATCAATATCAGGGTCTAGCGCTGTATATTATAAAGACATTTCAGAGGGCTGGATCGCATCAATATCAGGGTCTAGCGCTGTATATTATAAAGACATTTCAGAGGGCTGGATCGCATCAATATCAGGGTCTAGTGCTGTATATTATAAAGACATTTCAGAGGGCTGGATCGCATCAATATCAGGGTCTAGCGCTGTATATTATAAAGACATTTCAGAGGGCTGGATCGCATCAATATCAGGGTCTAGGCTGTATATTATAAAGACATTTCAGAGGGCTGGATCGCATCAATATCAGGGTCTAGCGCTGTATATTATAAAGACATTTCAGAGGGCTGGATCGCATCAATATCAGGGTCTAGCGCTGTATATTATAAAGACATTTCAGAGGGCTGGATCGCATCAATATCAGGGTCTAGCGCTGTATATTATAAAGACATTTCAGAGGGCTGGATCGCATCGATATCATTTTTCTTTCTATTCCTTCAGAATATTATCTTCAAGTGTCGCTCATCCTTGTTATACAGCTTTTTGGGTCATCCATTGATGGGTTTGTTAATTACAGATGATGTTTCTCTGTGCTTGTTGATTATGCTTCGGATACCACACCTTGAAAATCGAGCGATGAGGAGATATTTCACTCAATGTGTTTCGAGTCAAGTTTGTTATAATAGTAGAAAACACTAGTGGAGGCTTTGAGTAAATTGTTGATGCTCAGAATGCATGAGTAGAAAGATGCAAAATGGCTAAGACTTTTGCACAGCACTGTGTGTGCAATCTCTATCTCTCTCCATATATATATATATATATATATATATATATATATATATATATATATATATATATATATATATATATATATATATGTGGACATATGGAAGACTAGCAAGCAAATGCATGACAGCCAAGTCTAGTATATATATATATATATATATATATATATATATATATATATATATATATATATATATATATATATATATCAAAATGCTTACAAATGTCATACATTGTGTGTGTGTGTAAATACAAATGTATACAAATGTCATACACAGTGGGCGCGTTAAGTAAGTGAGCCGCTCAGAGTGAGAGCCGCTCTGAAAGCACACTGAGCGGATTTAAATAACTTAACGCTCTGCTCTGAGCGACTTTTAAAAATGGAGAAGAATAATTATTTGCTTGTTTGTGTTTCTGAGGTGATGGTAGATAAAATGTCCCCGTGTGAAGTTACTGTCCCCTGCTGTACCTCGCTGAGTTTGGACTGAACCTCGTATCTGGCTGTGTTTAATACCGGCAATACCGATAATGAAAATTATGAATAATATTAATACTACAAGCCTAATAATAACAATACATTGATAACTATAAAACAGCTCTACATTTAAAAAAAATGAAATTAAATGATACAAATTCGAAAACAACAATTTTTACCATCTTATTTAGCCAATTAATACATAACTTCATAAGTCGGAACCAGTTCATCGTTCTTGACAAACGTAGTTGTCAATCCTGCCTGTCATCTCCACTTGTTTCCTGCAGGTGTCCATTCCGTCCGCTCCCTCTGATCACTGATGAGAAATGCTCAGGAGCGGCTCTGAGCGGCTCAACGGGAGCGGAACTGATCGAGGCGTGAAGCTGATTCCTTTAGTGAGCCGCTCTGAGCCGCTCACTTACTTAACGCGCCCGCTGTGTGTGTGTGTCTCTCTCTCTCTCTCTCTCTCTCTCTCTCTCTCTCTCTCTCTCTCTCTCTCTCTCTCTCTCTATATATATATATATATATATATATATATATATATAAAGTTTGAGGAAAAGGGAAACTGCTGTGTACCAAAATGATCAATAAGAAAAAAGAAAAGGATATTTCAGGTACTTAAAAAGGTAGAATAATTGATTACAAATCAATCATCAGGACGTTTCGGACTACAAGTCCTTCATCGGCTGAATACAAAAAAACACAGCGGGCGCGTTAAGTAAGTGAGCGGCTCAGAGCGGCTCAGTAAAGGAATCAGCTTCACGCCTCGATCAGTTCCGCTCCCGTTGAGCCGCTCAGAGCCGCTCCTGAGCATTTCTCATCAGTGATCAGAGGGAGCGGACGGAATGGACACCTGCAGGAAACAAGTGGAGATGACAGGCAGGATTGACAACTTCGTTTGTCAAGAACGATGAACTGGTTCCGACTTATGAAGTTATGTATTAATTAGCTAAATAAGATGGTAAAAATTGTTGTTTTCGAATTTGTATCATTTAATTTCATTTTTTTTAAATGTAGAGCTGTTTTATAGTTATTAATATATTAGGCTTGTAGTATTAATATTATTCATAATTTTCATTATTAACGTCGGTGTTGCCGGTATTAAACACAGCCAGGTATGAGGTTCAGTCCAAACTCAGCGAGGTACAGCAGGGGACAGTAACTTCACACGGGGCCATTTTATCAACCATCACCTCAGAAACACAAACAAGCAAATTATTATTATTCTCCATTTTTAAAAGTCGCTCAGAGCAGAGCGAAGTCATTTAAATCCGCTCAGTGTGCTTTCAGAGCGGCTCTCACTCTGAGCGGCTCACTTACTTAACGCGCCCAGTGCTTTAAGAAGTTGAAAAAAAACAAAGTAGTCTTTTAAACAAAATTCCAGAATGTTGATGATGATGATGATGACGATGATGACGATGATGATGACGATGACGATGATGATGATGATGATGATGATGATGATGATGATGATGATGATGATGATGATGATGATGATGATGATGATGATGATGATGATGATGATGATGATGATGATGATGACGATGATGATGATGATGATGATGATGATGATGATGATGATGATGATGATGATGATGATGACGACTATGATGATGACCTCAGAATAGAATGTTCATTCCAAATGGCTCCAAAGTGCCTAGTTTGAAAATAAGTCCACATTCCTTTTGTTTCCTGACAGCATTAGTTCCATAGCATTGAACAATCCCACAGATTGTGATGTCTTCTATAGTGTGGTCATTTTTGTTCAAATGTCTGGCGACAGGAAAGGTAGAGGTATATTTATTTATTTATTTCTTAGCAGACACCCTTATCCAGGGCGACTTACAATTGTTACAAGATATCACATTATTTTTACATAGAATTACATTATTTTTTACACATTAGTTTTACATACAATTACCCAGTGCTGTGATTGGCTGCTTCAAAGTTTTATTTAAAAAAAAAACAAAAACGAAAGCGATAGGTGGAATCAATCAAGTTCATTATCACAACGTCAATCTTTCAATGGACACTTGAAGCAACCAATGACAGCAGGGATCTCGATTTAACTGACCATTCAGAGAAGAGGGAGGGAGCTATCGCATTGAAACGCTAAAAAAAAACACATTTACTGAAGCATTTTACTTAAAATAATATATATATTTTATTCCGTCACTTAGATCCTGCTATAAAGACCGCTGTGCCGTCGAGCTAACGTGTTCAACAACACTAATAAAGTGACAAAGTGTTCTTGTTTTTGATTTTGAATCCCCGGGGCTGGAATTTGGCGACAGGTTATTGAAATAAACCGAGAGCAGAAAAGCGCGGCTGCCTTTCAAAACAAGCCCAAAACAAGCAACCCATGTTACCCTATGGGTAGGGGTCTACTTAAATCGCGATAAATTTATGTATTTTTCACGGGTATGTTGCGGAATAAAATTAGGATTTCGCGGACATTTCGCGGACATGTTTAAACATTACATAACCCTAAGCAGACAGTATTTCAGAACACTATAACGCCTAAAAATAGTGGCACTTGCTTCCTTACTAAAACAGAGTGCTGGCATTTGTTAAAGGCGAGTATGCAGCATCCCCTGCAGTTGACTTGCCCATACATTGAGACTGCACGTCTGCATCCTCTGAATTGGTTGGAAGTTAAGGCAAAGCTTTGCCAAGTTATACAGATGTGGAAATCGATTAGAAACAGCCCAAAAACTCGGTTACACAAGGGTATCTGGCATACTTTAATAAAGTCAATTTATGCAGCACGTTCGTTGTCATGTTATTTGTCCCATCCAATAATTTATTTTATTACTACCGAGTCAAAACAAAGAATATGTGGCTATTTGGGTCTAAAATTCCAACAGCGAAAAAGTAAGCAGCAGGTTGAAGCGAGGTGGCTGTGCTGGATCGTTTTAGTACTGATTTAACTTGCAGACAGGAAAACTTTTGTCTGGGCTGACTTTCCAGTTTGGTTTCTGAAAGCTGTTTATTTTACATTCTGTTCAGCAGCCTCTGTGGTAGCCTTTTGTTTAATGTGTGATTCTGAAGCTAAATAGCGATCGATCGTATTTTCTCCAAATACACATTAAGATATTGAAAACAATTACCTCAGTCTGCATGTAGTTTCTTTGGGAAATATCTTAAAACGATCATCAGCCGAAACATACTTTGCTTTTTTTGTCGTCCATTTCTACTATTTTCCCTCCAATGCTAAAAACTAGATTTTAGCAACCTAAATCAAAACAATGCAGCACCAACTTTGTCCCGCCCCCTCCTGCACAGTTCAGGTCACATAAAAGCAGTACAGACGCACAATGATAGGCTGATTAAAACTTTGTCATTTGAATAGTAAACAAGAACGTTAACTGCTTTGGAGAATTTATTTTGTAAATGTTACTTGTGGACCTTTGTTGTTTGTTTGTTTTTTGCTTAAGTGCAATGCACACGGGACGGCGAAGGAATAAAACAAGAGCTATCTGCAGAATGAAGATACCTAGTTTGCGTCACTTGCGTTGTGCAGTAGTTCATTTAAACAAGTTTTCTTGTTTTTTCCTCTCCGTACTTGTTTGTATGCATTGACCCATAAGAGGTGAATTTCGCGGTGACCCCTCAATTTCACGATTTCAGCGAAATCCGCGGAATCGCGATTTAGGTAGACCGCTACCTAGGGGTGTTCCAACCCGCGACTCTCCAAAAAAACAAGCCCAAGCCGCTTATAATTTTTTTTTTTTTAGCTCGAGACATTTGCTAAAGACATAGAGGAGGGGGTTTTAAAAAAAACATTCACTTGGGCTTCGTGTTTACGTTTAGCGTAGTTTTACAGCAAGGGTCTTCTCAAACAGCTGCTTTAATACTATAACAAGGGCATATAACGCAGTTCGTGGTAAGTGGTTTGATACAAAACTGTAAACCAAGGAGAAATATACAACATGACGGACACAGGAAAAAAACTATTTTCACAGCAAGACACAGTAAAAAACTATTTAAAAAAAAACAAGCCGCCCGCATTATCATTAAGGTGACCTGCACCACTGCTAACCATAAAACCGCCCATCAGCCACTTATTTTCTGCCGGCTTGGAATCCACACTGACCTCCTCCCGCAGCAATATTTATAGCGACGTCACTTAAATGGGGGTTTCCAATGCGAAACCGGGCGCGGGGATTCCCGTGATTTCCCATCATTTATTTACACGAGTCAATGAGATTCACCCCCATCCCTCTCTTTTGATTCGCAAACCTGATTCACAGGAGTGATTCTCCCAAAACGCGCATGCGCATCGCCGTTTTGACTTGTAAATTGGACCCTTTGAGGCACGTCCGCCTTTTCAGCTGGCACTGCCAGGCATTAGATAGGTCTGTGCAAACAAATACGTCTGTATTTCTTCGTTTTTCGTCCTTTGTGCAACCACAAGGCGTTGTCGCTTTATCATTGATTATGGGCAGGCCCAGACAGAATCTGAGGGGAATTTTTTGAAATTCTGCGGATCACTTAACCTAAATTCTGTGGGAAAATCAATATATTAGATTTAATTTCTTAGCAGACGCCCTTATCCAGGGCGACTTACAATTGTTACAAGATATCACATTATTTTTACATACAATTCCCCATTTATACAGTTGGGTTTTTACTGGAGCAATCTAGGTAAAGTACCTTGCTCAAGGGTACAGCAGCAGTGTCCCCACCTGGGATTGAACCCACGACCCTCCGGTCAAGAGTCCAGAGCCCCTGACCGCTACTCCACACTGCTGCCCAAATTTTATGTAAAAGGTTATTTTGTTTTATGAATAAAAATAATATGAAACATTCTGCAATCTTCATATTTGCTGTTTATTAACAAAAACGTGCATTTATCCATAATGTTGAAATCTTAAATTGTAAGATACTTAGTAAAATTAAACAAGATACTGCAATTTATTTATTACCAGCGCATGTCACATTTCATAATAATAATAATAATAATAATAATAATAATAATAATAATAATTTCCCCAAACTCTGATACTACAATATTTATTAAGACAGCGTTTCATAATGTTTCTTTAAAATTTGGCTGAAACCATCAGCTAAACCCATTAAATAATCTATAAAGCTGCGTAACAGAAATAACCTTTCAGTGTTTAACTAAATGTAAAGAATGTATTTAATATTGAATTTATTATAATAGAGAATTCAATTTAACCTCCAGACAAATAGCATTCAATGTTTGCATACAGTAACTATACTAATGTGATCCATACTCTGTGTGCCTGAAGTATTATTATTATTTGTTTATTTAGCAGACGCCTTTATCCAAGGCGACTTACAGAGACTAGGGTGTGTGAACTATGCATCAGCTGCAGGGTCACTTACAACTACGTCTCACCCGAAAGACGGAGCACAAGGAGGTGAAGTGACTTGCTCAGGGTCACACAATGAGTCAGTGGCTGAGGTGGGATTTGAACCGGGGACCTCCTGGTTACAAGCCCTTTTCTTTAACCACTGGACCACACAGCCTCCTAATAATAAATCATAAATGTATACGATTTGAAACGTAGCTACTTGGAGGAATCTTTAAACAAATGAAACTTGACAGCTGATCCATAATTTCGTGTTCTCTTAATACTAATATTAATGTTGCTGTTGGCTGATTCACAAAACTTTGAAGACAAGATTTGCTTGTTTGCAGTGCAAAGCAGAAACAAATATAGTAATAATAATAATAATAATAATAATAATAATAATAATAATAATAATAATAATAATAATAATAATAATAATATATGCTTGATTTGTTTTGCTTTTCTGTGGATGGGCCTCTGAGATTTCACGTGTTCAAACTCTGTCTGCTTCTGAATCGATCGATTGCGGGACAGAATGTATTGAAACGCAAACCCCTCTTCATAGAAATCGCCTGGAAATTGTTGAGCACTGATTTTGGTTGAAACGTATTTATTTCCTGCCATCATTAGTGTTTTGCTCCCTGTTTTTAATCTGATTTTAGCATTTGTCTCGTTTTACAGTACTCAATACTGGCAGCTATCAATACTGTATTTCAAATCAAATTATTGTGCGGTGACCGTGTGACCCGAAATGCAAATCTCATAACGAATTCTGCCAGTGCCATGGACAGTGTAATACACATCAACATGAATCCGGATGTAGTTAGTTTCCATGAATCTTTACTGTTTTTAGGTCTGTGTAGTGCGTGATTATGTTAGTACTCGTGTCACTGCTGTGGTGTGACTCTATACCGAATGCTTTATTTTGCTCATCATTTGAATACATTGAAACTTTACAATGCATTAGTAAGACCTCACCTAGAATATTGTGTTCAGTTCTGGTCAACTCGTTACAAAAAAGGATATTGCTGCTCTAGAAAGAGTGCAAAGAAGAGCGACCAGAATTATCCCGGGTTTAAAAGGCATGTCGTATGCAGACAGGCTAAAAGAATTGAATCTGTTCAGTCTTGAACAAAGAAGACTACGATCTGATTCAAGCATTCAAAATCCTCAAAGGTATAGACAATGTCGACCCAGGGGACCTGAAAAGAAACAAGGACCAGGGGTCACAAATTAGATAAAGGGCATTCAGAACAGAAAATAGGAGGCACTTTATTTACACAGAGAATCGTGAGGGTCTGGAACCAACTCCCCAGTAATGTTGTTGAAGCTGACACCCTGGGATCCTTCAAGAAGCTGCTTGATGAGATTCTGGGATCAATAAGCTACTAACAACCAAACGAGCAAGATGGGCTGAATGACCTCAGTTTGGAAACTTTCTTATGTTGTTAAAATTGATTCCCGGCATGTTATCACGTGTCTTGAGAATTGATTGTCAGCAGAAAAATGACTGTTTCTAACTTGCTCGGGAGGTTAGCTAGCTGTTGTTGCGTTATCCTGCGTGTTTGTTACCTCAACTATCCCAGAGAAGTCGTTATTGACTCTAGGCCCAGACTTGGGACTTTCCTGGCTGTTATTCTTTACTCCAAGCTTCCTCGGCTCATCTTTACGCAAAACAAAACCTTTTTATTGTCTCTTTCTTTTCATGTTACAACAGGGAGGGAAAAAACACGAGAGATTGTTTTTTTTTAAAAGTTCACGTTGTTACTTTATCATCTGAGTTCAGGCCAGCAGTGTGGAGTAGCGGTCAGGGGCTCTGGACTCTTGACCGGAGGGTCGTGGGTTCAATCCCAGGTGGGGGACACTGCTGCTGTACCCTTGAGCAAGGTACTTTACCTAGATTGCTCCAGTAAAAACCCAACTGTATAAATGGGGAATTGTATGTAAAAATAATGTGATATTGTGTAACAATTGTAAGTCGCCCTGGATAAGGACGTCTGCTAAGAAATACATTGATTTGATTGAGTGTGGGCGGCTGTGTTTGCAGAATTAACAGCGGAATTAAATAGCAGAGAAAACTGAAACCACAGTGTGGGCAAAATGAGGGCGAAGTGGCATTTTTAATGGTTAATATGACCTGACTGCAGCAATGCCTCGCCTCCTATAGCCGGTAATTCCCCGTACTGTGGTGACGTTTCACTCCGACTATAAAGACCTGCAAGGCGGAGATTTGATTTGATTTGAGACGCCGAGGCTCTGCTTCAAGGTACGGTTGGTGTGTGTTTCTGTATCATTTGTATGAATTTCAATCTCATATCGTGCCTTAGCGATTTAAATGCTCTTAATGTTTTATATATACGCTGCTCTGTGGTTTTCAGTGTGTTTTTATATAGAAAGTGTAACTTTTCATGTTTAAAAGCAGTGCGGGCGGGGATTACAATCTATATTCATTATGTGTCCCAAACTGTTTATATTCCACGAATATTTTATGCAGGACCAAAAAAAAAAAAAAACGATTATAAATTAAAATCATTTATTGTTCGTTCGTTCGTTCGTTCTCTCTCTCTCTATATATAGTATTATTATTATTATTATTATTATTATTATTATTATTATTATTATATAATAATAATAATAATAATAATAATAATAATAATAATAATACGTTTTTATTACACTGCCTTCATTAAACAATTAAAATGATGTAATGTATATTTTTTAGACGCTGCGTTGTTTGTCTGCAGTGTGTTCAGTTTGGCGCCAAAAAAATTGCTTGCTGAATTCCCGCCAATATGAACCCCGTCCAGATCTGTGTGAAATATAGAAAACAGCTGAAATAAATCGTTTTGGATACATAATAAGACCTGTATTTTTATAATAATATATATAATATAATCATACAAGTTATATGTTTCACAATACATGTTTGTATTCATGTAAACTGCATGTATGTATTTTTAAACGTAATAAAAATATGAATATTTAAAAAAAAGTGTTTGATCGCCTCCTGTATTGAGTGATCTCTTGTATTGTGAAAAAAAACTATATATATATATATATATATGAGAGAGAGAGAGAGAGAGAGAGAGAGAGAGAGAGAGAGTCCATTTGTAGTATTGTAACGGTACAGTGTTTTCTATATGGAGGTGTTTACATCCAGTAAAAAAAATATATCGATAAATTTTTACCTGAATAAAAAACTAAAAGTGATTTAGCTACTGATTTTGAACTTCCCGCCATCCAAAAAAATAAGCATCGACTTGGTTTTGCTGTCCTTTCATTTAAAGTATTTTCTGTTTATTCACCTTTTTTTCATTTTAGTAAACGAACATATTTCTACGAGTTCAGGCAGACGTTACCATTTAAAAGAATGGAGAGCTGCCCAAATCAGACAGGACCCGTTTCTGTTACTGAATCTCCTCCGAGATCGCAACAGCATTCCCAACGACAAAAACGAGGTATGCTTTATCAAACCTCTCTGTGCTTCACAATGCTTCCCTATGCTTTACCACACCTCTCTGTGCTTTACAATGCTTCCCTATGCTTTACCAGACCTCTCTGTGCTTTACAATGCTTCCCTATGCTTTACCAGACCTCTCTGTGCTTTACAATGCTTCCCTATGCTTTACCAGACCTCTCTGTGCTTTACAATGCTTCCCTATGCTTTACCAGACCTCTCTGTGCTTTACAATGCTTCCCTATGCTTTACCAGACCTCTCTGTGCTTTACAATGCTTCCCTATGCTTTACCAGACCTCTCTGTGCTTTACAATGCTTCCCTATGCTTTACCAGACCTCTCTGTGCTTTACAATGCTTCCCTATGCTTTACCAGACCTCTCTGTGCTTTACAATGCTTCCCTATGCTTTACCAGACCTCTCTGTGCTTTACAATGCTTCCCTATGCTTTACCAGACCTCTCTGTGCTTTACAATGCTTCCCTATGCTTTACCAGACCTCTCTGTGCTTTACAATGCTTCCCTATGCTTTACCAGACCTCTCTGTGCTTTACAATGCTTCCCTATGCTTTACCAGACCTCTCTGTGCTTTACAATGCTTCCCTATGCTTTACCAGACCTCTCTGTGCTTTACAATGCTTCCCTATGCTTTACCAGACCTCTCTGTGCTTTACAATGCTTCCCTATGCTTTACCAGACCTCTCTGTGCTTTACAATGCTTCCCTATGCTTTACCAGACCTCTCTGTGCTTTACAATGCTTCCCTATGCTTTACCAGACCTCTCTGTGCTTTACAATGCTTCCCTATGCTTTACCAGACCTCTCTGTGCTTTACAATGCTTCCCTATGCTTTACCAGACCTCTCTGTGCTTTACAATGCTTCCCTATGCTTTACCAGACCTCTCTGTGCTTTACAATGCTTCCCTATGCTTTACCAGACCTCTCTGTGCTTTACAATGCTTCCCTATGCTTTACCAGACCTCTCTGTGCTTTACAATGCTTCCCTATGCTTTACCAGACCTCTCTGTGCTTTACAATGCTTCCCTATGCTTTACCAGACCTCTCTGTGCTTTACAATGCTTCCCTATGCTTTACCAGACCTCTCTGTGCTTTACAATGCTTCCCTATGCTTTACCAGACCTCTCTGTGCTTTACAATGCTTCCCTATGCTTTACCAGACCTCTCTGTGCTTTACAATGCTTCCCTATGCTTTACCAGACCTCTCTGTGCTTTACAATGCTTCCCTGTGCTTTACCAGACCTCTCTGTGCTTTACAATGCTTCCCTGTGCTTTACCAGACCTCTCTGTGCTTTACAATGCTTCCCTGTGCTTTACCAGACCTCTCTGTGCTTTACAATGCTTCCCTATGCTTTACCAGACCTCTCTGTGCTTTACAATGCAATACAATGTAGTTCAGGGTGGTTTTGAACACAAAGTGTGTTTTTGCGCTATCCCCCCTCGTAACTCTATCAGCCCCAATCCTCTCTCTCCTCTCTCTCTCCTATCCCCCCTCGTAACTCTATCAGCCCCAATCCTCTCTCCTTTCTCTCTCCCTGTCCAGCTCACCTCTGTGTCTAATCGCGACTTGATCTGGACCATTCAAAATAAATCCCGCCTCTCTGTTTTGCAATGCACCCTGGGAGTTGCAGTTGGTTTGCAATGCACCCTGGGAGTTGCAGTTGTTTTGCAATGCACTCTGGGAGTTGCAGTTTTGCAATGCACCCTGGGGGTTGCAGTTTTGCAATGCACCCTGGGAGTTGCACTTGTTTTGCAATGCACCCTGGAGTTGCAGTTGTTTAGCAATGCACCCTGGGAGTTGCAGTTGTTTTGCAATGCACTCTGGGAGTTGCAGTTGTTTTGCAATGCACTCTGGGGGTTGCAGTTTTGCAATGCACTCTGGGAGTTGCAGTTGTTTTGCAATGCACCCTGGGAGTTGCAGTTGTTTTGCAATGCACTCTGGGAGTTGCAGTTTTGCAATGCACTCTGGGAGTTGCAGTTGTTTTGCAATGCACCCTGGGAGTTGCAGTTGTTTTGCAATGCACTCTGGGAGTTGCAGTTGTGTTGCAATGCACTCTGGGAGTTGCAGTTGTTTTGCAATGCACTCTGGGAGTTGCAGTTGTGTTGCAATGCACCCTGGGAGTTGCAGTTGTTTAAAGTTGCTATTTGTTCAAAGTAAAGTTGCCTCATCAAAAAACTAATATTGTACTATTACTCTGTGCTAGAATACAGTACAGTCTTCAAAGTTCAAAGACCAGTAGAGGCCAATGGGGTTCTTTGCCACACGGGAAATACGGTCATCGGTCACATGGTCTGGCACTTGGCCCCTGGTCATTATTATTATTATTATTATTATTATTATTATTATTATTATTATTATTATTATTATTTTGTTGTCGTTCTTGTTGTTGAAATGTTTTCTGTCGCACGTTTTCATTGCAGGTTCACCCGCTAAACGAGTCCGGCAAGACAACAAATCCCTCAAGAAAACCCGACGTCTTCTGATTATAAAAAGTCCAGACTTCGCGGCGGTGGAACAGGAATTATCCAAAATGAAACAGGACCTGGACACAGTGAAGGGAGAACTGACCACAGTGAAGAGAGAACGGGACACAGTGAAGGGAGAACTGACCACAGTGACGAGAGAACGGGACACAGTGAAGGGAGAACTGACCACAGTGATGAGAGAACGGGACACAGTGAAGGGAGAACTGACCACAGTGATGAGAGAACGGGACACAGTGAAGGGAGAACTGACCACAGTGATGAGAGAACGGGACACAGTGAAGGGAGAACTGACCACAGTGATGAGAGAACGGGACACAGTGAAGGGAGAACTGACCACAGTGATGAGAGAACGGGACACAGTGAAGGGAGAACTGACCACAGTGATGAGAGAACGGGACACAGTGAAGGGAGAACTGACCACAGTGATGAGAGAACGGGACACAGTGAAGGGAGAACTGACCACAGTGATGAGAGAACGGGACACAGTGAAGAGAGAACTGACCACAGTGATGAGAGAACGGACACAGTGAAGGAGAACTGACCACAGTGATGAGAGAACGGACACAGTGACGAGAGAACTGACCACAGTGAAGGGAGAACTGACCACAGTGAGAGAGAACGGGACACAGTGACGAGAGAACGGACCACAGTGGAGCGTAAACTGATCACAGTGGAGCGTGAACTGACCACAGTGGAGCGTGAACTGACCACAGTGGAGCGTGAACTGACCACAGTGGAGAGTGAACTGACCACAGTGGAGAGTGAACTGACCACAGTGGAGTGTGAACTGACCACAGTGGAGAATGAACTGACCACAATGAAGGGAGAATTCACCACAGAGGAGAGTGAACTGACCACAGAGGAGAGTGAACTGACCACAGAGGAGAGTGAACTGACCACAGAGGAGAGTGAACTGACCACAGAGGAGAGTGAACTGACCACAGAGGAGAGTGAACTGACCACAGAGGAGAGTGAACTGACCACAGTGGAGAGTGAACGGGACACAGTGAAGCAAGAACTGACCACAGTGGAGAGTGAACTGACCACAGTGAAGGGAGAACTGACCACAGTGGAGAATGAACTGACCACAGTGAAGGGAGAACTGACCACAGTGGAGAATGAACTGACCACAGTGGAGAAAAAACTGACCACAGTGGAGAGAAAACTGACCACAGTGGAGAGAGAACGGGACACAGTGAAGCGAGAACTGACCACAGTGGAGAGAAAACTGACCACAGTGGAGAGAGAAAGGGACACAGTGAAGCAAGAACTGACCACAGTGAAGCAAGAACGGACCACATTGAAGAGAGAGCTAACGTCTGTGAATCGGAATCTGACCACCATTATTCAACCCAGACGGGGGTCTCCCGGTACCGACCTCTCTGCTGAACCAGCTGGGCAACCACAAGCACGGCAGAGCAGGGTCAAAACACTGCCCAGCGTGTCTCTGAACCCAATATCCGCCGAACAAGAAATACAAATCTACTCTGCCAACGTCGACAGATGCGACAAATACGCGCTCCGGATATTTAAATCCTTAGTGAATCCGGAGATCCTGCGCCAGTGGGCGTGTAAAGTCAATTTCCACGGAAACGGAGGAAAACAAGCATTGCCTCGAAACGTCATTAAAGCCGTGTTTGCGCAGGTCGGCGAGAGGTTTCCCCAAATCGGACCGGTGGAAGAACAAGCTATCCGTGACAAGATTAATATATTTCTGCGGAGGCCCAACGCGGCTTCACAGCGTTAAAAAAAAACAAACCCGAAGGGAGCGTCGCATTGGTCTCCCGTTAAGAGTCTGAATACCAGTTTAGTGACGTTTTAATTATTTTTAATTTTCTTATAATTGTATCGATTGACGTGTGCATGTGCGTGCGTGTGTGTGTGTGTGTGTGTCAGTGTGTGCGTGTGTGTGTGTGCGTGCGTGTGTGTGTGCGTGCGTGCGTGTGCGTGCGTGCGTGCGTGTGCGTGTGTATCAGTGTGCGTGCGTGTGCGTGTGTGTTTTGTTTCCACTGTTAAAGTGACGCTGCGACGCGCCAGTTTTAAAACAGGGATGTCTCTGGGGACGGGGTGAGAAATGATAGTTGAATTTCAGACTTTAGTTTTTTTTTTTTTTTTTAAGGTGTTGCGCACACCGGACGTGACTCCAGCTGTCTCGCATCTCTGTGGGCGCTGCTTTAAAATAATAATAATAATAATAATAATATCACACTGTTAATAAGAACATAAGAAAGTTTCCAAACGAGAGGAGGCCATTCAGCCCATCTTGCTCGTTTGGTTGTTAGTAGCTTATTGATCCCAGAATCTCATCAAGCAGCTTCTTGAAGGATCCCAGGGTGTCAGCTTCAACAACATTACTGGGGAGTTGGTTCCAGACCCTCACAATTCTCTGTGTAAAAAAGTGCCTCCTATTTTCTGTTCTGAATTGATCCCAGAATCTCATCAAGCAGCTTCTTGAAGGATCCCAGGGTGTCAGCTTCAACAACATTATTGTGTAATTGTGATCGCTGCAGGTGTGGGGCTATAGGGGTAGATTTATACACGCATATAATCATACAAGTTATATATTTCACAATACATGCTTGTATTGATAGATAACTGCATGTATGTATTTTTAAACATGTAATAAAAATATGAATATTAAAAAAATCTGTTTGATCGCCTCCTGTATTCACTGATCTCTTGTATGGTGAATATATATATAGAGAGAGAGAGAGAGAGAGAGAGAGAGAGAGAGAGAGAGAGAGAGAGAGAGAGAGAGACGGCAGTAGGACCAAAAAGTAATTCGTCATATTATGAAATATTGTTTTATTTAAATGTATGTTTTTATATAAGGTGTGTAAAGCATGCCAGGAAGAGTATTTAAATCGCTCAGGCACGATTGAAATTCATATAAATGATACAGGAACTCACACCAACCGATAAACAATAAAGGGCACTACATCGATATTTAGTAGCCTATTATTTTATTTCTATCGCCCCAGTTTTGTAATTAATTCCAAAGGAAAGGTTTCTTCTTGTGAAAAACAAGACAAGAACTCGCCGGCTATCTAATCACCTTGAAGCCCTGTTAAAATAAATGTAGCTGTCATTCCTCACCCGGACCACCAGGGGGCGCTGCGGTGCGACCGTGTCAATGCGAATCTAGACAGACGGATTACAGACAGACAGACAGACAGACAGACAGACAGACAGACAGACAGACAGACAGAGCCCCACAATCCTGTTCGGTTTGACGCTACAGTATAATATAGAATCCCTTCTTCTTGGGGTCTGTGTTAGTTTACTACATTCTGAAAAGAGTTTAGTGTCATTAAAGCTGCTGACAGACAGACAGACAGACAGACAGACAGACAGACAGACAGACAGAGCCCCACAATCCTGTTCGGTTTGACGCTACAGTATAATATAGAATCCCTTCTTCTTGGGGTCTGTGTTAGTTTACTACATTCTGAAAAGAGTTTAGTGTCATTAAAGCTGCAGACAGACAGACAGACAGACAGACAGACAGACAGACAGATCTTTCTGCATAGAAAGCGAGACTACACATGAAAAAAAACATGAGACCACAGACAAGTTTTACAAATACAGCATGGGAGCTTCATTAAAGATGAAAAAAACTTCCAGAGTAAATTGTTCATTTTTGCAAATAAATACATAACAAATTTTCCTTTATGAGAGAAAAATATATTTTGGAATGTTATTCATGTATTTATTTTTACTTGGTGTAATTATTTTTCAATGTATTTATCGATTTTTTAAAATGAATTTACATTGATTCTAATACAGTACGTCATACTGTTGGTTTATTCATGTATGTAGATATTTCAGAGGGCTGGATCGCATCAATATCAGGGTCTAGCGCTGTATATTATAAAGACATTTCAGAGGGCTGGATCGCATCAATATCAGGGTCTAGCGCTGTATATTATAAAGACATTTCAGAGGGCTGGATCGCATCAATATCAGGGTCTAGCGCTGTATATTATAAAGACATTTCAGAGGGCTGGATCGCATCAATATCAGGGTCTAGTGCTGTATATTATAAAGACATTTCAGAGGGCTGGATCGCATCAATATCAGGGTCTAGTGCTGTATATTATAAAGACATTTCAGAGGGCTGGATCGCATCAATATCAGGGTCTAGCGCTGTATATTATAAAGACATTTCAGAGGGCTGGATCGCATCAATATCAGGGTCTAGCGCTGTATATTATAAAGACATTTCAGAGGGCTGGATCGCATCAATATCAGGGTCTAGCGCTGTATATTATAAAGACATTTCAGAGGGCTGGATCGCATCAATATCAGGGTCTAGCGCTGTATATTATAAAGACATTTCAGAGGGCTGGATCGCATCAATATCAGGGTCTAGCGCTGTATATTATAAAGACATTTCAGAGGGCTGGATCGCATCAATATCAGGGTCTAGCGCTGTATATTATAAAGACATTTCAGAGGGCTGGATCGCATCAATATCAGGGTCTAGCGCTGTATATTATAAAGACATTTCAGAGGGCTGGATCGCATCAATATCAGGGTCTAGCGCTGTATATTATAAAGACATTTCAGAGGGCTGGATCGCATCAATATCAGGGTCTAGCGCTGTATATTATAAAGACATTTCAGAGGGCTGGATCGCATCAATATCAGGGTCTAGCGCTGTATATTATAAAGACATTTCAGAGGGCTGGATCGCATCAATATCAGGGTCTAGCGCTGTATATTATAAAGACATTTCAGAGGGCTGGATCGCATCAATATCAGGGTCTAGTGCTGTATATTATAAAGACATTTCAGAGGGCTGGATCGCATCAATATCAGGGTCTAGCGCTGTATATTATAAAGACATTTCAGAGGGCTGGATCGCATCAATATCAGGGTCTAGCGCTGTATATTATAAAGACATTTCAGAGGGCTGGATCGCATCAATATCAGGGTCTAGCGCTGTATATTATAAAGACATTTCAGAGGGCTGGATCGCATCAATATCAGGGTCTAGCGCTGTATATTATAAAGACATTTCAGAGGGCTGGATCGCATCAATATCAGGGTCTAGCGCTGTATATTATAAAGACATTTCAGAGGGCTGGATCGCATCAATATCAGGGTCTAGCGCTGTATATTATAAAGACATTTCAGAGGGCTGGATCGCATCAATATCAGGGTCTAGCGCTGTATATTATAAAGACATTTCAGAGGGCTGGATCGCATCAATATCAGGGTCTAGCGCTGTATATTATAAAGACATTTCAGAGGGCTGGATCGCATCAATATCAGGGTCTAGCGCTGTATATTATAAAGACATTTCAGAGGGCTGGATCGCATCAATATCAGGGTCTAGCGCTGTATATTATAAAGACATTTCAGAGGGCTGGATCGCATCAATATCAGGGTCTAGCGCTGTATATTATAAAGACATTTCAGAGGGCTGGATCGCATCAATATCAGGGTCTAGCGCTGTATATTATAAAGACATTTCAGAGGGCTGGATCGCATCAATATCAGGGTCTAGCGCTGTATATTATAAAGACATTTCAGAGGGCTGGATCGCATCAATATCAGGGTCTAGCGCTGTATATTATAAAGACATTTCAGAGGGCTGGATCGCATCGATATCATTTTTCTTTCTATTCCTTCAGAATATTATCTTCAAGTGTCGCTCATCCTTGTTATACAGCTTTTTGGGTCATCCATTGATGGGTTTGTTAATTACAGATGATGTTTCTCTGTGCTTGTTGATTATGCTTCGGATACCACACCTTGAAAATCGAGCGATGAGGAGATATTTCACTCAATGTGTTTCGAGTCAAGTTTGTTATAATAGTAGAAAACACTAGTGGAGGCTTTGAGTAAATTGTTGATGCTCAGAATGCATGAGTAGAAAGATGCAAAATGGCTAAGACTTTTGCACAGCACTGTGTGTGCAATCTCTATCTCTCTCCATATATATATATATATATATATATATATATATATATATATATATATATATATATATATATATATATATATACATATATATATATATATATAATGTGGACATATGGAAGACTAGCAAGCAAATGCATGACAGCCAAGTCTAGCATATATATATATATATATATATATATATATATATATATATATATATATATATATATATATATATATATAATTTTATTCAAAATGCTTACAAATGTCATACATTGTGTGTGTGTGTTTAAATACAATTGTATACAAATGTCATACACAGTGGGCGCGTTAAGTAAGTGAGCATCTCAGAGTGAGAGCCGCTCAGAAAGCGCACTGAGAAGATTTAAATGACTTAACGCTGCTTCACGAGAGCGCTGAGCGACTTTTAAAAATGGAGAAGAATAATTATTTGCTTGTTTGTGTTTCTGAGGTGATGGTAGATGAAATGGCCCCGTGTGAAGTTACTGTCCCCTGCTGTACCTCGCTGAGTTTGGACTGAACCTCATATCCGGCTGTGTTTAATACCGGCAATACCGACGTTAATAATGAAAATTATGAATAATATTAATACTACAAGCCTAATAATAACAATACATTGATAACTATAAAACAGCTCTACATTTAAAAAAAAATGAAATTAAATGATACAAATTCGAAAACAACAATTTTTACCATCTTATTTAGCTAATTAATACATAACTTCATAAGTCGGAACCAGTTCATCGTTCTTGACAAACGTAGTTGTCAATCCTGCCTGTCATCTCCACTTGTTTCCTGCAGGTGTCCATTCCGTCCGCTCACTCTGATCACTGATGAGAAATGCTCAGGAGTGGCTCTGAGCGGCTCAACGGGAGCGGCACAGAGCAAGGCGTGAAGCTGATTCCTTTAGTGAGCCGCTCTGAGCCGCTCACTTACTTAACGCACCAGAATGTTGACGATGATGACGATGATGATGACGATGAAGATGATGATGATGATGATGTTGATGATGATGATGATGATGATGACGATGATGATGATGATGATGATGATGATGATGATGATGATGATGATGATGATGATGATGATGACGACTATGATGATGACCTCAGAATAGAATGTTCATTCCAAATGGCTCCAAAGTGCCTAGTTTGAAAATAAGTCCACATTCCTTTTGTTTCCTGACAGCATTAGTTCCATAGCATTGAACAATCCCACAGATTGTGATGTCTTCTATAGTGTGGTCATTTTTGTTCAAATGTCTGGCGACAGGAAAGGTAGAGGTATATTTATTTATTTATTTCTTAGCAGACACCCTTATCCAGGGCGACTTACAATTGTTACAAGATATCACATTATTTTTACATAGAATTACATTATTTTTTACACATTAGTTTTACATACAATTGCCCAGTGCTGTGATTGGCTGCTTCAAAGTTTTATTTAAAACAAAACAAAAAACGAAAGCGATAGGTGGAATCAATCAAGTTCATTATCACAACGTCAATCTTTCAATGGACACTTGAAGCAACCAATGACAGCAGGGATCTCGATTTAACTGACCATTCAGAGAAGAGGGAGGGAGCTATCGCATTGAAACGCTAAAAAAAACACATTTACTGAAGCATTTTACTTAAAATAATATATATATATATTTTATTCCGTCACTTAGATCCTGCTATAAAGACCGCTGTGCCGTCGAGCTAACGTGTTCAACAACACTAATAAAGTGACAAAGTGTTCTTGTTTTTGATTTTGAATCCCCGGGGCTGGAATTTGGCGACAGGTTATTGAAATAAACCGAGAGCGGAAAAGCGCGGCTGCCTTTCAAAACAAGCCCAAAACAAGCAACCCATGTTACCCTATGGGTAGGGGTCTACTTAAATCGCGATAAATTTATGTATTTTTCACGGGTATGTTGCGGAATAAAATTAGGATTTCGCGGACATTTCGCGGACATGTTTAAACATTACATAACCCTAAGCAGACAGTATTTCAGAACACTATAACGCCTAAAAATAGTGGCACTTGCTTCCTTACTAAAACAGAGTGCTGGCATTTGTTAAAGGCGAGTATGCAGCATCCCCCTGCAGTTGACTTGCCCATACATTGAGACTGCACGTCTGCATCCTCTGAATTGGTTGGAAGTTAAGGCAAAGCTTTGCCAAGTTATACAGATGTGGAAATCGATTAGAAACAGCCCAAAAACTCGGTTACACAAGGGTATCTGGCATACTTTAATAAAGTCAATTTATGCAGCACGTTCGTTGTCATGTTATTTGTCCCATCCAATAATTTATTTTATTACTACCGAGTCAAAACAAAGAATATGTGGCTATTTGGGTCTAAAATTCCAACAGCGAAAAAGTAAGCAGCAGGTTGAAGCGAGGTGGCTGTGCTGGATCGTTTTAGTACTGATTTAACTTGCAGACAGGAAAACTTTTGTCTGGGCTGACTTTCCAGTTTGGTTTCTGAAAGCTGTTTATTTTACATTCTGTTCAGCAGCCTCTGTGGTAGCCTTTTGTTTAATGTGTGATTCTGAAGCTAAATAGCGATCGATCGTATTTTCTCCAAATACACATTAAGATATTGAAAACAATTACCTCAGTCTGCATGTAGTTTCTTTGGGAAATATCTTAAAACGATCATCAGCCGAAACATACTTTGCTTTTTTTGTCGTCCATTTCTACTATTTTCCCTCCAATGCTAAAAACTAGATTTTAGCAACCTAAATCAAAACAATGCAGCACCAACTTTGTCCCGCCCCTCCTGCACAGTTCAGGTCACATAAAAGCAGTACAGACGCACAATGATAGGCTGATTAAAACTTTGTCATTTGAATAGTAAACAAGAACGTTAACTGCTTTGGAGAATTTATTTTGTAAATGTTACTTGTGGACCTTTGTTGTTTGTTTGTTTTTGCTTAAGTGCAATGCACACGGGACGGCGAAGGAATAAAACAAGAGCTATCTGCAGAATGAAGATACCTAGTTTGCGTCACTTGCGTTGTGCAGTAGTTCATTTAAACAAGTTTTCTTGTTTTTCCTCTCCGTACTTGTTTGTATGCATTGACCCATAAGAGGTGAATTTCGCGGTGACCCCTCAATTTCACGATTTCAGCGAAATCCGCTGAATCGCGATTTAGGTAGACCGCTACCTAGGGGTGTTCCAACCCGCGACTCTCCAAAAAACAAGCCCAAGCCGCTTATAATTTTTTTTTAGCTCGAGACATTTGCTAAAGACATAGAGGAGGGGGTTTAAAAAACATTCACTTGGGCTTCGTGTTTACGTTTAGCGTAGTTTTACAGCAAGGGTCTTCTCAAACAGCTGCTTTAATACTATAACAAGGGCATATAACGCAGTTCGTGGTAAGTGGTTTGATACAAAACTGTAAACCAAGGAGAAATATACAACATGACGGACACAGGAAAAAAACTATTTTCACAGCAAGACACAGTAAAAAACTATTTAAAAAAAAACAAGCCGCCCGCATTATCATTAAGGTGACCTGCACCACTGCTAACCATAAAACCGCCCATCAGCCACTTATTTTCTGCCGGCTTGGAATCCACACTGACCTCCTCCCGCAGCAATATTTATAGCGACGTCACTTAAATGGGGGTTTCCAATGCGAAACCGGGCGCGGGGATTCCCGTGATTTCCCATCATTTATTTACACGAGTCAATGAGATTCACCCCCATCCCTCTCTTTTGATTCGCAAACCTGATTCACAGGAGTGATTCTCCCAAAACGCGCATGCGCATCGCCGTTTTGACTTGTAAATTGGACCCTTTGAGGCACGTCCGCCTTTTCAGCTGGCACTGCCAGGCATTAGATAGGTCTGTGCAAACAAATACGTCTGTATTTCTTCGTTTTTCGTCCTTTGTGCAACCACAAGGCGTTGTCGCTTTATCATTGATTATGGGCAGGCCCAGACAGAATCTGAGGGGAATTTTTTGAAATTCTGCGGATCACTTAACCTAAATTCTGTGGGAAAATCAATATATTAGATTTAATTTCTTAGCAGACGCCCTTATCCAGGGCGACTTACAATTGTTACAAGATATCACATTATTTTTACATACAATTCCCCATTTATACAGTTGGGTTTTTACTGGAGCAATCTAGGTAAAGTACCTTGCTCAAGGGTACAGCAGCAGTGTCCCCACCTGGGATTGAACCCACGACCCTCCGGTCAAGAGTCCAGAGCCCCTGACCGCTACTCCACACTGCTGCCCAAATTTTATGTAAAAGGTTATTTTGTTTTATGAATAAAAATAATATGAAACATTCTGCAATCTTCATATTTGCTGTTTATTAACAAAAACGTGCATTTATCCATAATGTTGAAATCTTAAATTGTAAGATACTTAGTAAAATTAAACAAGATACTGCAATTTATTTATTACCAGCGCATGTCACATTTCATAATAATAATAATAATAATAATAATAATAATAATAATAATAATTTCCCCAAACTCTGATACTACAATATTTATTAAGACAGCGTTTCATAATGTTTCTTTAAAATTTGGCTGAAACTATCAGCTAAACCCATTAAATAATCTATAAAGCTGCGTAACAGAAATAACCTTTCAGTGTTTAACTAAATGTAAAGAATGTATTTAATATTGAATTTATTATAATAGAGAATTCAATTTAACCTCCAGACAAATAGCATTCAATGTTTGCATACAGTAACTATACTAATGTGATCCATACTCTGTGTGCCTGAAATATTATTATTAGTTTATTTAGCAGACGCCTTTATCCAAGGCGACTTACAGAGACTAGGGTGTGTGAACTATGCATCAGCTGCAGGGTCACTTACAACTACGTCTCACCCGAAAGACGGAGCACAAGGAGGTGAAGTGACTTGCTCAGGGTCACACAATGAGTCAGTGGCTGAGGTGGGATTTGAACCGGGGACCTCCTGGTTACAAGCCCTTTTCTTTAACCACTGGACCACACAGCCTCCTAATAATAAATCATAAATGTATACGATTTGAAACGTAGCTACTTGGAGGAATCTTTAAACAAATGAAACTTGACAGCTGATCCATAATTTCGTGTTCTCTTAATACTAATATTAATGTTGCTGTTGGCTGATTCACAAAACTTTGAAGACAAGATTTGCTTGTTTGCAGTGCAAAGCAGAAACAAATATAGTAATAATAATAATAATAATAATAATAATAATAATAATAATAATAATAATAATAATAATAATAATAATAATATATGCTTGATTTGTTTTGCTTTTCTGTGGATGGGCCTCTGAGATTTCACGTGTTCAAACTCTGTCTGCTTCTGAATCGATCGATTGCGGGACAGAATGTATTGAAACGCAAACCCCTCTTCATAGAAATCGCCTGGAAATTGTTGAGCACTGATTTTGGTTGAAACGTATTTATTTCCTGCCATCATTAGTGTTTTGCTCCCTGTTTTTAATCTGATTTTAGCATTTGTCTCGTTTTACAGTACTCAATACTGGCAGCTATCAATACTGTATTTCAAATCAAATTATTGTGCGGTGACCGTGTGACCCGAAATGCAAATCTCATAACGAATTCTGCCAGTGCCATGGACAGTGTAATACACATCAACATGAATCCGGATGTAGTTAGTTTCCATGAATCTTTACTGTTTTTAGGTCTGTGTAGTGCGTGATTATGTTAGTACTCGTGTCACTGCTGTGGTGTGACTCTATACCGAATGCTTTATTTTGCTCATCATTTGAATACATTGAAACTTTACAATGCATTAGTAAGACCTCACCTAGAATATTGTGTTCAGTTCTGGTCACCTCGTTACAAAAAAGGATATTGCTGCTCTAGAAAGAGTGCAAAGAAGAGCGACCAGAATTATCCCGGGTTTAAAAGGCATGTCGTATGCAGACAGGCTAAAAGAATTGAATCTGTTCAGTCTTGAACAAAGAAGACTACGATCTGATTCAAGCATTCAAAATCCTCAAAGGTATAGACAATGTCGACCCAGGGGACCTGAAAAAAGAAACAAGGACCAGGGGTCACAAATTAGATAAAGGGGCATTCAGAACAGAAAATAGGAGGCACTTTATTTACACAGAGAATCGTGAGGGTCTGGAACCAACTCCCCAGTAATGTTGTTGAAGCTGACACCCTGGGATCCTTCAAGAAGCTGCTTGATGAGATTCTGGGATCAATAAGCTACTAACAACCAAACCAGCAAGATGGGCTGAATGACCTCAGTTTGGAAACTTTCTTATGTTGTTAAAATTGATTCCCGGCATGTTATCACGTGTCTTGAGAATTGATTGTCAGCAGAAAAATGACTGTTTCTAACTTGCTCGGGAGGTTAGCTAGCTGTTGTTGCGTTATCCTGCGTGTTTGTTACCTCAACTATCCCAGAGAAGTCGTTATTGACTCTAGGCCCAGACTTGGGACTTTCCTGGCTGTTATTCTTTACTCCAAGCTTCCTCGGCTCATCTTTACGCAAAACAAAACCTTTTTATTGTCTCTTTCTTTTCATGTTACAACAGGGAGGGAAAAAACACGAGAGATTGTTTTTTAAAAGTTCACGTTGTTACTTTATCATCTGAGTTCAGGCCAGCAGTGTGGAGTAGCGGTCAGGGGCTCTGGACTCTTGACCGGAGGGTCGTGGGTTCAATCCCAGGTGGGGGACACTGCTGCTGTACCCTTGAGCAAGGTACTTTACCTAGATTGCTCCAGTAAAACCCAACTGTATAAATGGGGAATTGTATGTAAAAATAATGTGATATTGTGTAACAATTGTAAGTCGCCCTGGATAAGGACGTCTGCTAAGAAATACATTGATTTGATTGAGTGTGGGCGGCTGTGTTTGCAGAATTAACAGCGGAATTAAATAGCAGAGAAAACTGAAACCACAGTGTGGGCAAAATGAGGGCGAAGTGGCATTTTAATGGTTAATATGACCTGACTGCAGCAATGCCTCGCCTCCTATAGCCGGTAATTCCCCGTACTGTGGTGACGTTTCACTCCGACTATAAAGACCTGCAAGGCGGAGATTTGATTTGATTTGAGACGCCGAGGCTCTGCTTCAAGGTACGGTTGGTGTGTGTTTCTGTATCATTTGTATGAATTTCAATCTCATATCGTGCCTTAGCGATTTAAATGCTCTTAATGTTTTATATATACGCTGCTCTGTGGTTTTCAGTGTGTTTTTATATAGAAAGTGTAACTTTTTCATGTTTAAAAGCAGTGCGGGCGGGGATTACAATCTATATTCATTATGTGTCCCAAACTGTTTATATTCCACGAATATTTTATGCAGGACCAAAAAAAAAAAAAAACGATTATAAATTAAAATCATTTATTGTTCGTTCGTTCGTTCGTTCGTTCTCTCTCTCTATATATATAGTATTATTATTATTATTATTATTATTATTATTATTATAATAATAATACGTTTTTATTACACTGCCTTCATTAAACAATTAAAATGATGTAATGTATATTTTTTAGACGCTGCGTTGTTTGTCTGCAGTGTGTTCAGTTTGGCCAAAAAATTGCTTGCTGAATTCCCGCCAATATGAACCCCGTCCAGATCTGTGTGAAAACGGCTGAAATAAATCGTTTTGGATACATAATAATAATACCTGTATTTTTATAATAAAATATATATTTTTTGTGTCAATTTGTAGTATTGTAACGGTACAGTGTTTTCTATATGGAGGTGTTTACATCCAGTACAAAAATATATCGATAAATCTTTACCTGAATAAAAAACTAAAAGTGATTTAGCATCGACTTGGTTTTGTTGTCCTTTCATTTAAAATATTTTCTGTTTATTCACCTTTTTTCATTTTAGTAAACGAACATATTTCTACGAGTTCAGGCAGACGTTACCATTTAAAAGAATGGAGAGCTGCCCAAATCAGACAGGACCCGTTTCTGTTACTGAATCTCCTCCGAGATCGCTACAGCATTCCCAACGACAAAAACGAGGTATGCTTTATCAAACCTCTCTGTGCTTCACAATGCTTCCCTATGCTTTACCACACCTCTCTGTGCTTTACAATGCTTCCCTATGCTTTACCAGACCTCTCTGTGCTTTACAATGCTTCCCTATGCTTTACCACACCTCTCTGTGCTTTACAATGCTTCCCTGTGCTTTACCAGACCTCTCTGTGCTTTACAATGCTTCCCTATGCTTTACCAGACCTCTCTGTGCTTTACAATGCTTCCCTATGCTTTACCAGACCTCTCTGTGCTTTACAATGCTTCCCTATGCTTTACCAGACCTCTCTGTGCTTTACAATGCTTCCCTATGCTTTACCACACCTCTCTGTGCTTTACAATGCTTCCCTATGCTTTACCACACCTCTCTGTGCTTTACAATGCTTCCCTATGCTTTACCAGACCTCTCTGTGCTTTACAATGCTTCCCTATGCTTTACCAGACCTCTCTGTGCTTTACAATGCTTCCCTATGCTTTACCAGACCTCTCTGTGCTTTACAATGCTTCCCTATGCTTTACCAGACCTCTCTGTGCTTTACAATGCTTCCCTATGCTTTACCAGACCTCTCTGTGCTTTACAATGCTTCCCTATGCTTTACCAGACCTCTCTGTGCTTTACAATGCTTCCCTATGCTTTACCAGACCTCTCTGTGCTTTACAATGCTTCCCTATGCTTTACCAGACCTCTCTGTGCTTTACAATGCTTCCCTATGCTTTACCAGACCTCTCTGTGCTTTACAATGCTTCCCTATGCTTTACCAGACCTCTCTGTGCTTTACAATGCTTCCCTATGCTTTACCAGACCTCTCTGTGCTTTACAATGCTTCCCTATGCTTTACCAGACCTCTCTGTGCTTTACAATGCTTCCCTATGCTTTACCAGACCTCTCTGTGCTTTACAATGCTTCCCTATGCTTTACCAGACCTCTCTGTGCTTTACAATGCTTCCCTATGCTTTACCAGACCTCTCTGTGCTTTACAATGCTTCCCTATGCTTTACCAGACCTCTCTGTGCTTTACAATGCTTCCCTATGCTTTACCAGACCTCTCTGTGCTTTACAATGCTTCCCTATGCTTTACCAGACCTCTCTGTGCTTTACAATGCTTCCCTATGCTTTACCAGACCTCTCTGTGCTTTACAATGCTTCCCTGTGCTTTACCAGACCTCTCTGTGCTTTACAATGCTTCCCTATGCTTTACCAGACCTCTCTGTGCTTTACAATGCTTCCCTGTGCTTTACCAGACCTCTCTGTGCTTTACAATGCTTCCCTGTGCTTTACCAGACCTCTCTGTGCTTTACAATGCTTCCCTGTGCTTTACCAGACCTCTCTGTGCTTTACAATGCTTCCCTATGCTTTACCAGACCTCTCTGTGCTTTACAATGCAATACAATGTAGTTCAGGGTGGTTTTGAACACAAAGTGTGTTTTTGCTATCCCCCTCAGTAACTCTATCAGCCCCAATCCTCTCTCTCTCTCTCTCCTATCCCCTCTGTAACTCTATCAGCCCCAATCCTCTCTCCTTTCTCTCTCCCTGTCCAGCTCACCTCTGTGTCTAATCACACTTGATCTGGACCATTCAAAATAAATCCCGCCTCTCTGTTTTGCAATGCACCCTGGGAGTTGCAGTTGGTTTGCAATGCACCCTGGGAGTTGCAGTTGTTTTGCAATGCACTCTGGGAGTTGCAGTTTTGCAATGCACCCTGGGGGTTGCAGTTTTGCAATGCACCCTGGGAGTTGCACTTGTTTTGCAATGCACCCTGGAGTTGCAGTTGTTTAGCAATGCACCCTGGGAGTTGCAGTTGTTTTGCAATGCACTCTGGGAGTTGCAGTTGTTTTGCAATGCACTCTGGGGGTTGCAGTTTTGCAATGCACTCTGGGAGTTGCAGTTGTGTTGCAATGCACCCTGGGAGTTGCAGTTGTTTTGCAATGCACTCTGGGGGTTGCAGTTTTGCAATGCACTCTGGGAGTTGCAGTTGTTTTGCAATGCACTCTGGGAGTTGCAGTTGTTTTGCAATGCACTCTGGGAGTTGCAGTTTTGCAATGCACTCTGGGAGTTGCAGTTGTTTTGCAATGCACTCTGGGAGTTGCAGTTGTGTTGCAATGCACCCTGGGAGTTGCAGTTGTTTAAAGTTGCTATTTGTTCAAAGTAAAGTTGCCTCATCAAAAAACTAATATTGTACTATTACTCTGTGCTAGAATACAGTACAGTCTTCAAAGTTCAAAGACCAGTAGAGGCCAATGGGGTTCTTTGCCACACGGAAATACGGTCATCGGTCACATGGTCTGGCACTTGGCCCCTGGTCATTATTATTATTATTATTATTATTATTATTATTATTATTATTATTATTATTATTATTATTTTGTTGTCGTTCTTGTTGTTGAAATGTTTTCTGTCGACGTTTTCATTGCAGGTTCACCCGCTAAACGAGTCCGGCAAGACAACAAATCCCTCAAGAAAACCCGACGTCTTCTGATTATAAAAAGTCCAGACTTCGCGGCGGTGGAACAGGAATTATCCAAAATGAAACAGGACCTGGACACAGTGAAGGGAGAACTGACCACAGTGATGAGAGAACGGGACACAGTGAAGGGAGAACTGACCACAGTGATGAGAGAACGGGACACAGTGAAGGGAGAACTGACCACAGTGATGAGAGAACGGGACACAGTGAAGGGAGAACTGACCACAGTGATGAGAGAACGGGACACAGTGAAGGGAGAACTGACCACGGTGATGAGAGAACGGGACACAGTGAAGGGAGAA
>CM060277.1:1518326-1538122 GCA_030684275.1 Acipenser oxyrinchus oxyrinchus | reverse complement strand
TTTAAACCAGCATGAAGTTTTAACATCTACCCTCGTTTAAAAGTGCAAAATACGGATTTGCGTTTACTACGCAACATTTAATACCATACTCGAGACCACCTCAGGAGGTAGTCTCGAGTCGGTTCTAATTAGATCGCATCAGGTAGTGCAGTTTTATCAGAAGTGTGGACGCTGTAATACCAAACTACATTTTTTTGTGTATCCTCCAATATCCCAAAATGCTTTGTGCTATGTTTGGCAAACACTCAGAGCAGACTTGCTATCAGTGTACACTCCGCACTAAATATTCATTTTATGCTTCAAAAAAATCTGTCAGGACATCTCTGTTAAACTAGTGGGGAAAAATAACAAAAACACAACGTTAAATTAGCTGACTGCAAAATGAAATGCGAGTTAAAAGTAGGAACGGGGTGAACAATTCACGTCATTTGTCAGCTCTGTTTGAAATAGAATTCAGAGGACCAGAATTAGCTCAGGCAAGATATGAAGGTAAAAACAAAGACTGTTTTGTAATTAACAGCTTTTTCTGAGTTTAATTATAAAACAGAATCAGCTCAATTTGTTTAAAGGACTTCGTCTCATTAAAAATAAAAACCTGAAAACTTCAAGCCCTGTGTGTGTGTGTGTTCGGATTTACTTTTTCCACAATACTTGTTATATTTCATTTTATGCAATATGGACCTCTGATAATATGGGGCAGAACACATTTTTTTAAATAAAATACAGTGCATGGTGGGATACTGTCGTACTATTTCCACGGTTCGTTGCGCTGCTGGGAATTGTAACTGAACTATTCTTAATGGTGTGTGGAGGCATTAAGCCTGACTAAACATGAAACGGTACTTCAGTGTGGACGCTTTGAGCTGGATTAATTAGGCGGTTAGCCTAGTACGGTTCTCGAGATCGGTTATGTAGTGTGGACAGGGCCTTAGTCGGTGCTTATCTTGGCGAGAGCCGAGTTCAAATCAGCATGAAGTTTTAACATCTACTCTCGTGTAATGGAAATCATTCAGATTTAACTTAAATCTTGATTTTTTCCCCAGATTTAAGTTAAATGTTGTATTTTTCCACAGGTTTTATTATAAATGTTGTGAAAATAAACTAGTTTATTTTCACAACATTTAGAATTTTAAACCCCTTGCCCCGCCCTAGAATTTTAAACCCCTTTGCCCCGCCCTAGAATTTTAAACCCCTTTGCCCCGCCCCTAGAATGTTAAACCCTTTGCCCCGCCCCTAGAATTTTAAACCCCTTTGCCCCGCCCTAGAATTTTAAACCCCTTTGCCCCGCCCTAGAATTAATTCTGCAGATGCCTGTGTGAGTATCTGTACAGATAGATAGGAGGCTGTGTGGTCCAGTGGTTAAAGAAAAGGGCTTGTAACCAGGAGGTCCCCGGTTCAAATCCCACCTCAGCCACTGACTCCTTGTGTGACCCTGAGCAAGTCACTTCACCTCCTTGTGCTCCGTCTTTTGGGTGAGACGTAGTTGTAAGTGACTCTGCAGCTGATGCATAGTTCACACACCCTAGTCTCTGTAAGTCGCCTTGGATAAAGGCGTCTGCTAAATAAACTAATAATAATAATAAAGGTTTAAACATGTAAATAATGCTAAACAGTTGAAATGAACCTAAAACCGCTCTGTTATTTTTAGCATGTGTAATTGATGAAAGGCTATCAGGGTCAGGGAATAACCTGCTTTGAATTAAGGACAATAAATCAGCTTTAATAACAGGTAGTTGAAGTGAGATAGGTGACCATATGTGCAGGTATCTGAACTATTTTTGTCCCAGATCAAAATACAGTACTGTCTAACAACCCCTTTGTGAGAGGGCGGGGAATCCTGCCCCTTATAATACTCATTAATTTGTCTCACATCACAAAACATACCTTTATATGATCTCTTTATAGCAGGGACTGTTTCTGCTATACATTTTCTAATCACACTGTAAAATTATGAAGCTGATGGAGCACAAAGGGAACTTCGATTGCATCCACCACTTCTGCGATTAGAGTTTCAGTTCTGCTCAGAACTGTAGTTCATCTACCCAAGCTGTCCACGCTGCGTCTGCACAGACCGTGACGTCAGACGCAGACCCCCGTCTGCAATCTAGACGGCCAAAAAGTGTCGTGACGCACCCCGTCTGTCTGTACATCCGTCCGTCTAGATTCGCATTGACACGGTCGCACCACAGCGCCCCCTGGTGGTCCGGGAGAGGAATGACAGCTACTTTTATTTTAACAGGGCTTCAAGGTGATTAGATAGCCGGCGAGTTATTTTGTTTTTCACAAGAAGAAACCTTTCCTTTGGAATTAATTACAAAACTGGGGCGATAGAAATAAGATAATAGGCTGCTAAATATCTATGTTTATATATCTTTATTGTTTATCGGTTGGTGTGAGTTCCTGTATCATTTATATGAATTTCAATCGTGCCTTAGCGATTTAAATACTCTTCCTGGCATGCTTTACTTACCTTATATAAAATCATACATTTAAATAAAACAATATTTCATAATATGACGAATTACTTTTTGGTCCTACTGCCGTCTCTCTCTCTCTCTCTCTCTCTCTCTCTCTATATATATATATATATATATATATATTCACCATACAAGAGATCAGTGAATACAGGAGGCGATCAAACAGATTTTTTTAATATTCATATTTTTATTACATGTTTTAAAAATACACACGTGCAGTTATCTATCAATACAAGCATGTATTGTGAAATATATAACTTGTATGATTATATGCGTGTATAAATCTACCCCTATAGCCCCACACCTCCAGCGATCACAACTCCCCAGTAATGTTGTTGAAGCTGACACCCTGGGATCCTTCAAGAAGCTGCTTGATGAGATTCTGGGATCAATAAGCTACTAACAACCAAACGAGCAAGATGGGCTGAATGGCCTCCTCTCGTATGGAAACTTTCTTATGTTCTTATTAACAGTGTGATTATATATATATATGGATGAAGGCTATATTTGCATCCTGAGCTATTCGGGAAAAACGGCAACATCCCACAGTCGTGACGTCAAAAAGTGATAATTCCTCTCGAGGAAAATATACTTAACATCGAAAATAAACCTTTCCATCGAAGTGTCTGATCAAATATACCCTTTTTTTCTGTGCTCCAAAGAGCCAACTTCCCAACGTTTGGGTTTGTTTAACACGCCTTTGTCGAGGGAAAGCGTGTTTGAAAACACAACAGCGCGGAGCGAGACGCCCTAGGCTTCGGCTGCCATGGCAACTAGTGATTGATTTCTATTTAAATCTATTAATGTGTTTGTGACGTCATTCACCACACACTGTAGCCGATGATGTAATGATCGACTATTCCTTTCTGGTTAAACCTTATAGATTTATTTCTTTCTTAGCAGACGCCCTTATCCGGGACGACTTACAATTGTTACAAGATATCACAGTACAAAATATCACAGTACAGATAAGAGCAGTAATAAAGCACAATAAAAATCGATAGAAAATGAGAGAAAGAGAGATAATTGCATTTAAAAAAAATAGATAATCACATTCAAGAGGGAGTTTGCTTACAGTAAAAAATATTTGCTTATAGGAGTAAAGTCCATGAAGTGCACGTAGTAAGTAAGATTCACAGATCAGAACGATATCTTATACTGTTTTATCATTGCTCAGTTTTTACAAAGTGGATTTTGTTGTATCTGTTGCTTATTTTCATGGGGAGACATCCATGCTCTCAAGGCTTTGACCCGACGACTCTGCAGAACCGCGGTCCGAACTTTCGGATTCGGGATCACTCGGCTGAGATTCGGGATCACTCGGCTGAGATTCGGGATCACTCGGCTGAGATTCGGGATCACTCGGCTGAGATTCGGGATCACTCGGCTGAGATTCGGGATCCCTCGGCTCGGATTCTTCCACTGTGTTCTGTGTCGCGGATTCTGCAATGATCAATCAAGTGTGTAACTTCAAGATATCGCATTACCCCCCCCTCTCCTCTCCCTCTCCTCTCCTCCTCCCTTCCTCTCCTCTCCCCCTCTCCCCCTCCTCCCGTCCCCTTCTTTCCCTCTCCTTCCCTCTCCCTCTCCTCCCGTCCCCTTAACGCTGAAACACTGACCTGATTTTGTGCCGCATGAAGACGGTGTCTAAAAAAAACAACAACAACAACAAACACACAAAATAATCTTTACAATGAAATAAGATGCTTAACTTTTACTTATTTTTTTAATGTTTGAATTAAAAAGTTTCCACCTACCGTAGGGTACTCGATCTTTCTCCTTTTAGGGTTTGAATGTATATTATGTTTGTTGACCTGTGGGGAAGATGAAACGTGTTACCATGGAAACGCAGCGCTTACGTCACGGCGCCACCCCCATCGGCCGCTGTAAACAAACCAGCGCCATTTTATAACCGATCCCTCTAAAAAATGAACACCGAGCAAAATTTAAAAGGACGTTTTTTCCGCCAAAAACGTCCATGACTTTTTAAAATGTGAATTCAGCGTCAGGCGTTTCGAATACAGGCTCTATACATTTTTTTTTTCTCGATGTCTACAATGGAAATATTTAATAATTCAGTAACTAACGTTTCCGTTGAAAAAAAAAATACTTATTTACCCGACTTTGTGAGCGAGTCCTCCTTAAGCTTGACACGGGGGTTTTGAAATCTTCCACCTGAAAAAAATACATCTTTGTATTTGGTTACGTTGCTTTTTTGTTGCCTAAATCATAATTAGGGCTTCTAGTTTTAGGCGGTTTTTGATCACGTGATGTCCCCTTTTAACAGCATTGTGAGCCGATTCGCTTTCGTAATCAAACACTAATTTTATGTTGAGTTCTTGATTGAGTTCACGAACGATGTGCATTGATCTCACCTGATTCTCTATGAACCTGCATTTCGATCTGGCTGCGATCGCTTATTATTATGTGTTTATTTAGCAGATGCCTTTATCCAAGGCGACTTACAGAGACTAGGGTGTGTGAACTATACATCAGCTGCAGAGTCACTTACAACTCCGTCTCACCCGAAAGACGGAGCACAAGGAGGTGAAGTGACTTGCTCAGGGTCACACAGCGAGTCAGTGGCTGGGGTGGGATTTGAACTGGGGACCTCCTGGTTACAAGCCCTTTTCTTTAACCACTGGACCACACAGCCTCCTATGCAATACAAAACCCCTTTGCCCCGCCCCTAGAATTTTAAACCCCTTTGCCCCGGCCCTAGAATTTTAAACACCCTTTGCCCCGCCCTAGAATTTTAAACCCCTTTGCCCCGCCCTTTAATTTTAAACCCCTTTGCCCGCCCTAGAATTTTAAACCCCTTTGCCCCGCCCTAGAATTTTAAACCCTTTGCCCCGCCCTAGAATTAATTCTGCAGATGCCAGTGTGAGTATCTGTACAGATATATAGGAGGCTGTGTGGTCCAGTGGTTAAAGAAAAGGGCTTGTAACCAGGAGGTCCTCGGTTCAAATCCCACCTCAGCCACTGACTCACTGTGTGACCCTGAGCAAGTCACTTCACCTCCTTGTGCTCCGTCTTTTGGGTGAGACGGCGTTTACCTGATTCGCTTGCAGGAGAGCCAGCGGGACGTTTTCACAGAGGACCGTTTCCCCGCCCAGCTGTTCAAAGTCTTTGGGGGAGTACCAGGTTGTGTTGGATTCTATGCACTCCTCCCCTAAATAACGACAGAAAAAAACGATAGGCAGCGATAAGGACACGTTGCTTACATTTTCTGAGATTTAAATAAGGGGTGTGTGTGTTGTTTAAATTTTTGTTTTAACTTAAATTGCATTCCCTGCCTCAAGATGAGGTCACTTGGACCTCTCAGAACTACATTTCCCATCATCCTCCTCCCGCTCACATCTGTAACGTCCGTGAGCAGGAGGGTGATGGGAAATGTAGTTCTGAGAAATACACGAGAAGCCATCTTGGAGCTAAATAGAAACAGCCAAGGAGCACTGAAATTTAAAAGTAACAAAAGTGATCAAAATGTTAAAAAATAATAATTAAAACAACACACACACCTCACTTAAACAGTTGTAGCCACACATGATGCAACACAACAAAATAAAAAGGTCCCTTATATACCCTTTAAGGTTCAAACGTGTGCCACTGAATTCTATGTCGTATTGCTACAAACGCTGCCTATATAAAAACAGTTACATTGGAAATTGAAGTTAGTGTTTTTTCGGAGCAGTTAATTCTCTGTTTTCACAACCTGCCTGCCTGCGTGTTACCTCTGTTCAGCTTGGCCAGGTCCACAAATCCTCTCTCAAGTCCGCATCTGACGCTCAGCTTTTTAGTTTCATTTTCCAAAGGAATATCTGCAGCACAGGGGTTAGAGTTAGGGTTGGGGTTGTGGGTGTGGTTGGGGTTAGGGTTGTGGGTGGGGTGGGGTTGTGGTTGGGGCGGGGTTGGGGTAGGGTTAGGGTGGGGGTTGTGGGTGTGGTTGTGGTTGTGGTTGGGGGTGGTGGTTGGGGTGTGGTTGTGGTTGGGGGTGGGGATGGGGTTAGGAGTGGGGTTGTTGTTAGGGTTGTGTTTAGGGTTGTGGTTGGGGGCGGGGTTAGGGTTGTGGTTGGGGTGGGGTTGTGGTTGGGGCAGGGTCAGGGGTGGGGTGTGGTTAGGGCAGGGGTTATGGTTGTGTTTGGGGCGGGGTCAGGGGTGGGGCTTTTGGTTGGGGCAGGGTCAGGGGTGGGGGTTGTGGTTAGGCGGGTTTATATATATCACACCCACACATTTCTAAAATTCAACATAAAAGAAAAAAAAAAACACACACAGTGGTCCAGCGAAGGCGATACTTGCTTTTCAAAAGGTTCAGTCTCAGCTGTTTCACTTCCTCTGGGTATGCTTTCAGGATGAAGGGCTCAAACAGCGACTCCCACAGCAGTGGAATCGATTCAGGCCTCTCCCTTTCTATCTCCTCCAGTAGCGTGTAGAGGTCTTCAGTGGCTTCATGTGCCTGCTTCGAGTTGATGTTCTTGACAGACTAAAATGAGCACCAAAATTAACAAAAAAAAAACAAACGCTGTAGTGGGCTCTGTTCCTCGCTGATTTATCCAACGTTTGGGAGGCTGTGTGGTCCAGTGGTTAAAGAAATGGGCTTGTAACCAGGAGGTCCCCGGTTCAAATCCCACCTCAGCCACTGACTCACTGTGTGACCCTGAGCAAGTCACTTCACCTCCTTGTGCTCCGTCTTTCGGGTGAGACGTAGTTGTAAGTGACTCTGCAGCTGATGCATAGTTCACACACCCTAGCCTCTGTATTCATTGCAATATGCCTGTATTTAATGTATCTGCATTGTAATATGTCTGTATTTAATGTATCTGCATTGCAATATGCCTGTATTTAATGTATCTGCATTGCAATATGCCTGTATTTAATGTATCTGCATTGCGCTATGCCTGTATTTAATGTATCTGCATTGCAATATGCCTGTATTTAATGTATCTGCATTGCGATGCCTGTATTTAATGTATCTGCATTGTAATATGCCTGTATTTAATGTATCTGCATTGCAATGCCTGTATTTAATGTATCTGCATTGCAATATGCCTGTATTTAATGTATCTGCATTGCAATATGCCTGTATTTAATGTATCTGCATTGTAATATGTCTGTATTTAATGTATCTGCATTGCAATATGCCTGTATTTAATGTATCTGCATTGCAATATGTCTGTATTTAATGTATCTGCATTGCAATGCCTGTATTTAATGTATCTGCATTGCAATATGCCTGTATTTAATGTATCTGCATTGCAATATGCCTGTATTTAATGTATCTGCATTGCAATATGTCTGTATTTAATGTATCTGCATTGTAATATGTCTGTATTTAATGTATCTGCATTGCAATATGCCTGTATTTAATGTATCTGCATTGCAATATGCCTGTATTTAATGTATCTGCATTGCAATATGCCTGTATTTAATGTATCTGCATTGCAATATGTCTGTATTTAATGTATCTGCATTGCAATATGCCTGTATTTAATGTATCTGCATTGCAATATGTCTGTATTTAAAGTATCTGCATTGGTTTTTACTGTTTATTTAATAGACTAGGTCCTGTATTTCACTGTATTTAATGGATTATGCATTGCTCCTCATATCTTGTAAAACATATCTTGATGGCGGTGCACTATGAAAGGCGCTATATACAAATAAAGATTGATTGATTGATTGATAAACCTATACAGAATCCTATACATCACAGCCTCTCCCCCCCCCCCCGTGTTTATTCGGCGCTTGTAGCTCTCTTTCTCCGCCCCTCCTGCTCTGCTCTGGACCTGCCTGAGCTCAGCGTCGCGTTACTGGATCCTCAGCGGACGCTGGAGAGAGAACTCACTGCGATCCTGCCTCGCTGCCTCCTCCTCCTTCATCTTGTATTCTAGCACTGTTATGATTTGCACTGTGTTTCAATGTGAATCTTGCATTGTAACCCTATGGGACTACAGCTCCCAGCATGCCTCTTCACTTGCGGCAGTGGTGAGGGATGCTGGGAGCTGTAGTTCTTTCACTGCAATGAGCTGTGCTCTTGTTGCACAGTGTATCGGTGCAGCCCTGGCTACAGGACTACAGCTCCCAGCATGCCTCTTCACCTGCGGCAGTGGTGAGGGATGCTGGGAGCTGTAGTTCTTTCTCTGCAATGAGCTGTGCTCTTGTTGCACAGTGTATCAGTGCAGTCCTGGCTACAGGACTACAGCTCCCAGCATGCCCCTTCACCTGCAGCGGTGGTGAGGGATGCTGGGAGCTGTAGTTCTTTCACTGCAATGAGCTGTGCTCTTGTTGCACAGTGTATCGGTGCAGCCCTGGCTACAGGACTACAGCTCCCAGCATGCCCCTTCACCTGCAGCGGTGGTGAGGGATGCTGGGAGCTGTAGTTCTTTCTCTGCAATGAGCTGTGCTCTTGTTGCACAGTGTATCGGTGCAGCCCTGGCTACAGGACTACAGCTCCCAGCATGCCTCTTCACCTGCAGCGGTGGTGAGGGATGCTGGGAGCTGTAGTTCTTTCTCTGCAATGAGCTGTGCTCTTGTTGCACAGTGTATCGGTGCAGTCCTGGCTACAGGACTACAGCTCCCAGCATGCCTCTTCACCTACAGCGGTGGTGAGGGATGCTGGGAGCTGTAGTTCTCTCACTGCAATGAGCTGTGCTCTTGTTGCACAGTGTATCGGTGCAGCCCTGGCTACAGGACTACAGCTCCCAGCATGCCTCTTCACCTACAGCGGTGGTGAGGGATGCTGGGAGCTGTAGTTCTTTCACTGCAATGAGCTGTGCTCTTGTTGCACAGTGTATCGGTGCAGCCCTGGCTACAGGACTACAGCTCCCAGCATGCCTCTTCACCTGCGGCAGTGAAAGAATGAAAACTATTTCACATCTTTACTAACTGGCTGCACAGCCTCAGTTTGATGGCTTCATTGTTAATGATTGTTGGTCCGCACCTCGTACTCTGTGTCATCGATGATGCCGCGGTCTCGCCAGAGGCTAACCAGCACAAACGGGTGCTTGATGGCAGAGATCTCCGTCTTATTTTCGCAGAAGCTCCGTCGAACTCGCCCTCTTGAGACGCTTGTCAGTTGAGCCTCCATGATCCTTCAGAATCTGTGTGGTGAAAAAAAAGGTAACGGGTTTTAGAGGCAACGGGCAGTTCTGTCAATTGCAATGGAAACACTGAGTTTCACGTTAGAATTATTATTAAAGAGTCGTTCAGCGGAGGCTTTTTCTCCCAAAGTGACTTCCAGAGACTAGGGGGGTGAACTCTGCATCATCAACAACTGCTGCTGCTGCTGCTGCAGAGTCACTTCCAATAGGAGCTCGTTTGTTTGACGTCTCATCCGGGGCGGAGCACAAGGAGGTGAAGCGACTCGCTCAGGGTCACACACGCACGCACGACGCGACGCGACGCGACGCACGCACGCACGCACGCACGCACACACACACACACACACACACACACACACAGGGAGTCACTTCCAATAGGAGCTCGTTTGTTTGACGTCTCATCCGAAGGTCGGAGCACAAGGAGGTGAAGCGACTCGCTCAGGGTCACACACACACACACACACACACACACACACACACACACACACACACACACACACACACACACACACACAGGGAGTCAGTGGCTGAGCCGGGATTTGAACCTCCTGGTATCGAGACCCCCTTTCTCTAACCGCTGGGACCACACAGCCTGTTCATAATAACACACTCCTGAGATTACAAGTTTTAGCTAAGAGCTGTGAATAAACGAGTGGGGGTTGTGCTTAATTTGTATTATTATTATTATTATTATAAGTAACACTAAGTGTCTGTATTTCATGACGATTTACGTATGAACTAGGAGGCTGTGTGGTCCAGTGGTTAAAGAAAAGGGCTTGTAACCAGGAGGTCCCCGGTTCAAATCCCACCTCAGCCACTGACTCCTTGTGTGACCCTGAGCAAGTCACTTCACCTCCTTGTGCTCCGTCTTTCGGGTGAGACGTAATTGTAAGTGACTCTGCAGCTGATGCATAGTTCACACACCCTAGTCTCTGTAAGTCGCCTTGGATAAAGGCGTCTGCTAAATAAACAAATAATAATAATAACTAATTTATCAGCATGATAAAATAGGAATTCACGATGAACACACTTCTAATTGTAATAATTTAATTCTGCGTCTGCAATTCATCATGCACTACATATGAACGGACACTTATTATTATTATTATTATTTATCAGACGCTCTTACCCAGGGCGACTTACAGTTGTATACAAAAAAATAGAAAATCAGGAATTTCTGTACAATTCAGAGCAAGATACAAAAGACAACGACTTCAGTCCTAAAAAGAGCGAATAAAAAGTTAAACACACACAGTACGATTTGATATCGGGGCGGCTCGAGAGCGGATGACACCGTGGTGAAAGTTACATCCGGGTTAGATACGAGTTTAAGTGAAATGCAAGATACTACAGATTGGGTTCGGTGCAGGATTAAATACAGTAAACTAGGGGGGGCAGATAACATGCATTAGCGGCAGAGTACTATCAAGACCAGAAGGGGAGAGTTGCGTTACCCTTCTTTGCATAAAACGTAACGTGGGGTGGGGGGGGGCCCACCGCAGATTTCAGCGGGTGGAGATTAGTGACGTCACGCAACAGCCCTCGAAGAACGCGCATGTGTGCAGATCTGCGCCCTATCAGAACCTAGGACTGTATAAAGCAGGATAGGACAGTGAATCCCGTGATGCAGTTCGGTGCTCAATTACAGGCGCCATTTCTGGAGCCCACTCAGTACTGAATACATTGCGGCGATGCTGTGTTCCAGCGCTCGGATATACCGGTATTTTTTTCAATAACAATACAAAATATCGTTCATATAAAAGTGCCTGACTTATTTATGTGAATTAATGCTTGAGCGCGATGTTAAAGTGATCGACGGGCTCCAGAAATGGCGCCACTGTTTACTAACTCCGCCCACTTGTGACATCATTGTCCTATCCCGTCTCTTGATTAGGTGCGTCATCACTACGTAATCGGCCGTGCTGCGTGAGCCCCGCCCCACAGCCTCGACCTGATAATTCTGCACAGACACACATTTCCATGATGACGCACTTCAATGCAGACAGCAACAGAGAATTAATATTATTATTATTATTACATTTTAAACCCAACCCCCACTCGTTTCGTTCCCTCTGTTTGCTAAAACGTGTAATCTCAGTAGCATTTATTTGCAGCTAAAATCACTTATTTTTTTTATTTTTTTTATTCAGGTAAAGATTTATCGATATTTTTTTTACTGGATGTAAACACCTCCATACAGAAAACACTTTACCGTTACAATACTACAAATGGACACAAAAAATATATATTTTATTATAAAAATACAGGTATTATTATTATGTATCCAAAACGATTTATTTCAGCCGTTTTCTGTATTTCACACAGATCTGGACGGGGTTCATATTGGCGGGAATTCAGCAAGCGATTTTTTCTGGCGCCAAACTGAACACACTGCAGACAAACAACGCAGCAGCGTCTAAAAAAATTATATAACATCATTTTATCATTTTAATTATTTAATGAAGGCAGTGTAATAAAAAAAAGCATGACTTACTATTATTATTAATAATAGTGGAGGTGATATTAGTATATATATATATATATATATATAGAGAGAGAGAGAGAGAGAGAGGGTCCCAAAAGGTAATTCGTCATATTATAAAATATTGTTTTATTTAAATGTATGATTTTATATAAGGTATGTAAAGCATGCCAGGAAGAGTATTTAAATCGCTAAGGCACGATTGAAATTCATATAAATGATACAGCAACTCACACCAACCGTACCTTGATGCAGAGCCTCGGCGTCTCAAATCAAATCTCCCGCCTGCAGTCAGGAGCCGGTGTCGTAGGAACTAAAGTTGATCGCGCAAGCGCAGTAATGCAAAAGCAGGCAAAAAAAGGCGGGGCAACAGTTTGATTAAAGGGGAGGTTCACTGCCTGGCTCTTTATTTTTATCTGCCCATTTTATTTGCAAGACTGTATGTTGGTGCGTGTTCGCGCGCCACTGTGTTTTTGTATGAATATATATATATATGATAAACTGATTTCGACCCCTGTCTTTTAATGTTTCTATAACTTCGTTGTCAATCAGATGTAGTTTATGTGGAGATTTACTTATATATTAAATGCTTTTGCACGTCAAAATGTTGTCAATATTTCATCAAAATTAAGATGTTTCAGTAATATAATCTAATGACATGCCGCATGCATAATATTAGTATGACAAGGTCGTATTTTTACATTTAAGTATATACATTAAGTATAGCTGTAACTTATTTAGACGTGGCAAAACGTAGGCCTAATTCGTGGGAATTAAAAATAAATCTCTCACAATACCTTAACACAAAAGCCATAGTCTTCGTAAACGTGACAGTTGTATCCCTTGCAGTAATATATAGTATTACTAAGGGTTAATATTTGTACCTTGTTAAAAAAGGACCCTGTCAAATCCTCTTGATAGGACAAATACAGAAATGAAAGACGTATGCTCCGTGGTAGATATGACTGCACGTTATATGTCTTACAGTGTTGTTGCACTACAGCAGCGGTTCTCAAACTATGGGGCGTGGAAAAAATGATACATTATTATATATTTTAAATATATTATATTTAAAAAAAAATAACTCAAATAAAATAACGCAAAAAGCTTTTGTTTAACGTGCTGATATTCCTTAGCAACTGTGATACGTCACACGTACGTTGCGTGGTGTCCCCGTCCCCCCGTCCCCCGTCCCCATCCCCGCCGAGTAAACTTTAAAACAGCTTTAATAAGAAATGGATCGTTTTGTGACAAGGGGAGAAAAACGAACAACACAAACCGAAGTGAGGGCAGCAGCGGAGGTACCAGCAAAACGCAGCGGCCGAAAAATATGACGAAGATTATTTAAAACTGGGCTTTACATGGTTCGGGTCCAGCGGTGCACAGAGGCGTCAAATGGGCGTCGAAAAATACCGGCAAACCACAGCATGCGGCCCTGCAAGCTACGTCAGCATCTCTAAACACGACAACCCTGACCTTAGTATCTAAACTCCTAAAGTTTTTTTTCACAGGAAGCGCAATTTTATTGCTTTCTTTATTTCTTTATTATATATATAGAGCGTTTTCATACAAAAGCAAAGGGCAGCAGTATGGAGTAGTGGTCAGGGCTCTGGACTCTTGACCGGAGGGTCGTGGGTTCAATCCCAGGTGGGGGGACACTGCTGCTGTACCCTTGAGCAAGGTACTTTACCTAGATTGCTCCAGTAAAAACCCAACTGTATAAATGGGGAATTGCATGTAAAAATAATGTGATATCTTGTAACAATTGTAAGTCGCCCTGGATAAGGGCGTCTGCTCAGAAATAAATGGTAATAACATAGCAGGAAAAACGAACAAACCACAATACATTTTTTATAGCGTGTCACACATACAACTGCCACAATCACACCATTTAAATAACAGATTTAAACAACAGTATACACCGAATAATACAAACCCAGCAATTTTGAAGTTTCGTTAAAACCCACTAAGAAAGTTAACAGGACAAAAAACAAAAGATTTGAGCTGCTTCCATTTGTACTGTTTTGGAATGAATACCTTCTGAAACTCATACTGCTCTATATTGATCAGATCCCTTCTACTTTTAAATCCTACTGACATACAGTCGACTACAATATACTGTATGATCTCTCTTTCTTACAATGGATGTCATTGTTGGTATTGAACTACAGGTATTTAACACGGTTTTTAACTAATGTTCTGTTTCCTCCCAAACTTTGAAATACACGCACTATGATAACCAGTCTCCTGGTCGTTTTACAGGAGGCTGTGTGGTCCAGTGGTTAAAGAAAAGGGCTTGTAACCAGGAGGTCCCCGGTTCAAATCCCACCTCAGCCACTGACTCACTGTGTGACCCTGAGCAAGTCACTTCACCTCCTTGTGCTCCGTCTTTTGGGTGAGACGTAGTTGTAAGTGACTCTGCAGCTGATGCATAGTTCACACACCCTAGTCTCTGTAAGTCGCCTTGGATGAATTTTTTACATCACTGAAAATCATGCTTTAAGTTTTGGACAATCGCTCGCATACCTGTCCGTACTGTAGTGCTTCCCAAAACAAAAATACCTTCAGAAACGCAAAATAACGTCAATACGAAATACATTTAGCTAGTTAACTTTTGTTACACAAACCGAAATACACATTAATATCACAGGATACTTACAAATTGCATTTTAAATTATGTATTTGTTGCTAATATATATTACAGCGATATTCACATGCCCTTATCTAGCGTCATACTCTCGAATACATCCGATCTACCCATTTATATAAATGAAACTTATAAAATTAACTATTGTGTGTTAATATATCGGATTATCAGTTTATTTCCTAGGCTCGTAGTCATTAGAAACAATGGAACCTCCCCTTTAAATTCTAGAACTTGATCCAACTTATTTCCTATAAATATATTATTATTCTTTTGGAAGATTTCTTTGTAAGGAACTAACAAGTATTATTGTTTATTTATACACAGGTGTTACAAGGCAGTGTATAATGTAGCGCCGCTGCCTTTCAAAACAAGCCCAAAACAAGCAACCCATGTTAGTCTATGGGTGTTCCAACCCGCGACTCTCAAGAAAAAAGAAAAAAAAAATCTCGCGAGAAAAAAACCCAAACTCATTTCCGAGGGGGGGGCGGCGGGGTGTTTATAGAAATTCCACATTTTTTTCTAATGACGTGCATCTTACACTGACACCAGTCAATCACCCAAACCACGCCTACAACCATTTTAAACTGTTGAAGTCACGTCACCTATTACAAAAAAAAAAAAAAAACCGCGACTCTCAAAACTTTAAAGCGACTCTCAACAAAAAACAAGCCCGATTCCGCTTATTATAAGCGGACTTGGCAACTGTGCTCCCCTGGGTCCTAAAGACTGTTCTGTACAGCCGGTGGCTGCAGTAACAACACATCGTTCATGACTGCAACATCCAGGCCAGCTGTCCCGCCTGCTGTTTGTTCCAACTGTACCCCGAGTTACTTAATTGGACCGATTAAGTGCTGCTTAGAAGCTGTAGAAGAGAGGAGAGGGAGGGGAGAGGAGGAGAGAGGAGAGGGAGGGGAGAGGAGGAGAGGAGAGAGGGGAGAGGGGAGAGAGGGGGAGAGGGAGAGGAGAGGGAGGGGGAGGGAGAGAGGAGACAGGGGGAGAGGAGAGAGGAGAGAGGGAGAGAGAGAGAGAGAGAGAGAGGAGAGGAGAGAGGGAGAGATGAGAAGGAGAGGAGAGGAGAGGGAGAGGGAGAGGAGAGGGGAGAGGAGAGAGGAGAAGGGAGAGGAGAGGAGAGAGGAGAGGAGAGAGACAGGGAGAGGGAGAGGAGAGAGGGAGGCGAGGAGAGAGGAGAGGAGAGAGACAGGGAGAGGGACAGGAGAGAGGGGAGGAGAGAGGAGAGAGGAGAGGAGAGGAGAGAGACAGGGAGAGGGGAGAGTGAGACTGCCCCTCTGTGAGAGCGAGTGGGCGGCTGACGGCACACGCCTGAGGACAGCGTGGGTTCATCTTCACCCCTCCCGAGTCAGCGCAGGGCAGCGGTGAGCCGAGCCTAAAAATACAATTGGACATTTCAAATTGGGAGAAAATAATAAAAATAATTGGCAACGACTAAATTAAAATAAATAAATAAATAACATTCCAAAATATATTTCTCTCATAAAAGGAAAATTGCCTCCAAGCGACGGCTAAAAATGAACAATTTTCTCTGGAAGTTTTTTTCATCTTTAATGAAGCTCCCATGCTGTATTTGCAAAACTTGTCTGTGGTCTTATGTTTTTTTTCATGTGTAGTCTCGCTTTCTATGCAGAAAGATCTGTCTGTCTGTCTGTCTGTCTGTCTGTCTGTCTGCCGATTTAATGACACTAAACTCTGGTAAAGCATAGGGAAGCATTGTAAAGCACAGAGAGGTCTGGTAAAGCATAGGGAAGCATTGTAAAGCACAGAGAGGTCTGATAAAGCATAGGGAAGCATTGTAAAGCACAGAGAGGTCTGGTAAAGCATAGGGAAGCATTGTAAAGCACAGAGAGGTCTGGTAAAGCATAGGGAAGCATTGTAAAGCACAGAGAGGTCTGGTAAAGCATAGGGAAGCATTGTAAAGCACAGAGAGGTCTGGTAAAGCATAGGGAAGCATTGTAAAGCACAGAGAGGTCTGGTAAAGCATAGGGAAGCATTGTAAAGCACAGAGAGGTCTGGTAAAGCATAGGGAAGCATTGTAAAGCACAGAGAGGTCTGGTAAAGCATAGGGAAGCATTGTAAAGCACAGAGAGGTCTGGTAAAGCATAGGGAAGCATTGTAAAGCACAGAGAGGTCTGGTAAAGCATAGGGAAGCATTGTAAAGCACAGAGAGGTCTGGTAAAGCATAGGAAGCATTGTAAAGCACAGAGAGGTCTGGTAAAGCATAGGGAAGCATTGTAAAGCACAGAGAGGTCTGGTAAAGCATAGGGAAGCATTGTAAAGCACAGAGAGGTCTGGTAAAGCATAGGGAAGCATTGTAAAGCACAGAGAGGTCTGGTAAAGCATAGGGAAGCATTGTAAAGCACAGAGAGGTCTGGTAAAGCAATAAGTTACAGTGAAAGCTAAAGCACAGACATAAAGTCGAATGAAAGCTGCTGAATAATGTTACATTCATTCTAACAAACACACCTCTTTGTAGTTTTCCTCGTATACTTAACGAAAAACTGACAACTAAAAAAAATCTAAACATGAAATACTACTGTACTGCTATTATGGATTCCAGACTTTTTTTGTAAGGTTAAATACACATTTATATATATATTAATGATGTCTCAATTCTAAGTGATACAACACGTTTGGTCACAGCTATGCTATATAATAGATGTATATGAAATTGTTACCTGTTCAATGCGTTCAGCTGGGAGCAGTGCAGGTGTGTTCAGTGCAATGCACAGAGCAATCCAGCGAGGAAGCAGTCCCTTCATCTGGAAGAGTTTCGTTTCTCAGTAAGAACACTCCCCCGTACAGACCCTCTGTACTTGTGTAGAAATGCCGTGTCGAGGCTGGCTGGCTGTTGAAATCAAATTCCCAAAACAAGCCCGATCCTGCTTATTATAAGCAGACTTGCCAACGGTGCTCCCCTGGGTCCTAAACACTGCTCTGTACAGCCGGGGGCTGCAGAAACAACACATCGTTCATGACTGCAACATCCAGGCCAGCTGTTTGTTCCAACTGTACCCCGAGTTGCTTAATTGGACTGATTAAGTGCTGCTTAGAAACTTCATTGATCCAATTAATTAATTTAGTGTACAGTTAGAACAAAACCAGGAGGGCACGGGCCCCCAGGACCAGAATTGAGTGGCCCTGGTGAAGATGGTAGTGTGTGGTGCAGGGGTGCGTGGTGTGAGTGTGAGTGTAGGGGAGAGAGAGAGATAGGGAGAGGGGAGAGAGAGAGGAGAGAGGGAGGGAGGGATGGAGGGAGGGAGGGAGAGAGGGGAGGGAGAGAGGAGAGGAGAGAGGAGGAGAGAGGAGGTAGAGGGAGGAGAGGGAGGGAGGGAGAGGAGAGAGGGAGAGGGAGGAGGAGGAGGGGAGGAGAGAGGGAGAGGGAGAGGGAGGGAGAGGAGGAGAGAGGAGATGGAAGGAGGGAGAGAGGAGGGAGAGGGAGGGAGGAGGGAGACAGAGGAGAGGAGAGGGAGAGGGAGGGAGGAGGAGAGGGAGAGGAGAGGAGAGGGAGGGAGAGGAGGAGAGGGAGAGGGAGGGAGGAGGAGAGGGAGAGAGGGAGAGGAGAGGGAGGAGGAGAGAGAGGGAGGGAGAGAGGGAGAGGAGGGAGGGAGAGGAGATGGAAGGGAGGGAGAGATGGAGGGAGAGGGAGGGATGGAGGAGAGGAGACAGAGGAAGACTGATAGAGAGGAGAGGAGAGGGAAGGGAGGGAGGGAGAGGAGAGGGGGAGAGGAGAGGGAGAGGAGAGAGAGAGGGAGGAGAGGGGAGGAGAGGAAGGGAGGGAGGGAGACAGGAGAGAGGGAGAGGGAGGGATGGAAGGGGAAGGGAGGGAGACAGAGGGAAGGGAGAGAGGGAGAGAGAGGAGAGGAGAGGAGAGGGGAGAGGAAGGAGGAGAGAGGAGATGGAAGGGAGGGAGAGATGGAGGGAGAGGGAGGATGGAGGGAGAGGGAGACTGATAGAGAGGGAGAGGAGAGGGAGGAGGGAGGGAGAGGGGAGAGGGAGGGGAAGGAAGGCATATAAGGGTTTGCAAGGAAAAGAGGGGAGGAGAGGAAAGGGAGGGAGGGAGACAGAGGGAGAGGGAAGGGAGAGAGAGAGAGGAGGAGGAGAGAGGAGATGGAAGGGAGGGAGAGATGGAGGGAGAGGGAGGGATGGAGGGAGAGGGAGACAGAGGAAGACTGATAGAGAGGAGAGGGAGAGGGAAGGAGGGAGGGAGAGGGAGAGGGGTGAGAGGAGAGGAGAGGAGAGAGAGGGAGGTAGAGGGGAGGGGGAGAGGAAAGGAGGGAGGGAGACAGGAGAGAGGAGGAGAGGGAGGATGGAAGGGGAAGGGAGGAGACAGAGGGAGAGGGAAGGAGAGAGGGAGAGAGAGAGGAGAGGAGAGGGGGGGAGAGAGGAGGGAAGAGAGGAGATGTAAGGGAGGGAGAGATGGAGGGGAGAGGGTGGGAGAGGGAGACTGATAGAGAGGGAGAGTGAGAGGGAAGGGAGGGAGGGAGGGGAGAGGGGAGAGGGAGGGGGGAGCGAGGGCATATAAGGGTTTGCAAGGAAAAGAGTGGGAGAATTTGGGGAAATAAGAGTGTGAGAGAAGGGTGTGAGTGTGGAGAGATAGAGAGACAGAGCGAGAAAGGATCAAAGGAACCAAGCAACTAATCACACCCGTTTTGATTTGATTTTTCGACTCCCAGTTCCCTTTCATCACTTTATGATTTTATTTGATTAATTAATTAATTAATTAATGTACAAAAATAAACAGCACAAGCTTTCATCTACTCAGTCAGTCTCCCCAAAAAAAACAGAAAACGCTACAATACACACTGCCTTGTAACACCTGTGTGTAAATACACAATAATAACATTATATATATATATATATTATTATTATTATTTATTTCTTAGCAGACGCCCTTATCCAGGGCAACTTACAATTGTTACAAGATATCACATTATCTTTTCATACAATTCCCCATTTATACAGTTGGGTTTTTTTACTGGAGCAATCTAGGTAAAGTACCTTGCTCAAGGGTACAGCAGCAGTGTCCCCCCACCTGGGATTGAACCCACGACCCTCCGGTCAAGAGTCCAGAGCCC
>CM060277.1:1453561-1517826 GCA_030684275.1 Acipenser oxyrinchus oxyrinchus | reverse complement strand
ACAACAACACAACACAACACAACACAACACACTGTGCACACACACAGAGACTCCATGCCCTGCCTGTGACGGATACAACACACCTGTCTGCCATCTACAACAACACAACACAACACAACACACCACTGTAACAACACACACAGCAGACTCCATGCCCTGCCTGAACGGATACTTCACACGTGTCTGCCATCTACAACAACACAACACAACACAACACAACACACTGTAACACACACACAGACTCCATGCCCTGCCTGAACGGATACTTCACACTGTCTGCCATCTACAACAACACAACACAACACAACACAACACACTGTAACACACACAGAGACTCCATGCCCTGCCTGAACGGATACTTCACACTGTCTGCCATCTACAACAACACAACACACACACAACACACTGTAACACACACAGACACTCCATGCCCTGCCTGAGCGGATACTTCATGACTGTCTGCCATCTGTGTACAACAACAACACAACACAACACAACACACTGTACACACACACACAGACTCCATGCCCTGCCTGAACAGACACTTCACACTGTCTGCCATCTACAACAACACAACACAACACAACACAACACACTGTAACACACACACAGCACTCCATGCCCTGCCTGGAACACACACTTCACACTGTCTGCCATCACAACAACACAACACAACACAACACAACACACTGTAACACACACAGAGACTCCATGCCCTGCCTGAACGGGACACTTCACACTGTCTGCCATCTCACAACAACACAACACAACACAACACACTGTAACACACACACAGACTCCATGCCCTGCCTGAGACACAACACAACACACTGTCTGCCATCTACAAACAACACAACACAACACAACACAACACACTGTAACACACACAGACACTCCATGCCCTGCCTGAGCGGATACTTCACACTGTCTGCCATCTACAACAACACAACACAACACAACACAACACACTGTAACACACACAGCAGACTCCATGCCCTGCCTGAACGGAACACTTCACACTGTCTGCCATCTACAACAACACAACACAACACAACACAACACACTGTAACACACACAGAGACTCCATGCCCTGCCTGAACGGATACTTCACACTGTCTGCCATCTACAACAACACAACACAACACACAACACACTGTAACACACACAGAGACTCCATGCCCTGCCTGAGCGGATACTTCATACTGTCTGCCATCTACAACAACACAACACAACACAACACAACACACTGTAACACACACAGAGACTCCATGCCCTGCCTGAACGGATACTTCATACTGTCTGCCATCTACAACAACACAACACAACACAACACAACACACTGTAACACACACAGAGACTCCATGCCCTGCCTGAGCGGATACTTCATACTGTCTGCCATCTACAACAACACAACACAACACAACACAACACACTGTAACACACACAGAGACTCCATGCCCTGCCTGAACGGATACTTCATACTGTCTGCCATCTACAACAACACAACACAACACAACACAACACACTGTAACACACACAGAGACTCCATGCCCTGCCTGAACGGATACTTCATACTGTCTGCCATCTACAACAACACAACACAACACAACACAACACACTGTAACACACACAGAGACTCCATGCCCTGCCTGAGCGGATACTTCATACTGTCTGCCATCTACAACAACACAACACAACACAACACAACACACTGTAACACACACAGAGACTCCATGCCCTGCCTGAACGGATACTTCATACTGTCTGCCATCTACAACAACACAACACAACACAACACAACACACTGTAACACACACAGAGACTCCATGCCCTGCCTGAGCGGATACTTCATACTGTCTGCCATCTACAACAACACAACACAACACAACACAACACACTGTAACACACACAGAGACTCCATGCCCTGCCTGAACGGATACTTCATACTGTCTGCCATCTACAACAACACAACACAACACAACACAACACACTGTAACACACACAGAGACTCCATGCCCTGCCTGAACGGATACTTCATACTGTCTGCCATCTACAACAACACAACACAACACAACACAACACACTGTAACACACACAGAGACTCCATGCCCTGCCTGAACGGATACTTCATACTGTCTGCCATCTACAACACAACACAACACAACACAACACACTGTAACACACACAGAGACTCCATGCCCTGCCTGAACGGATACTTCATACTGTCTGCCATCTACAACAACACAACACAACACAACACACTGTAACACACACAGAGACTCCATGCCCTGCCTGAACGGATACTTCATACTGTCTGCCATCTACAACAACACAACACAACACAACACAACACACTGTAACACACACAGAGACTCCATGCCCTGCCTGAACGGATACTTCATACTGTCTGCCATCTACAACAACACAACACAACACAACACAACACACTGTAACACACACAGAGACTCCATGCCCTGCCTGAACGGATACTTCATACTGTCTGCCATCTACAACACAACACAACACAACACAACACAACACACTGTAACACACACAGAGACTCCATGCCCTGCCTGAACGGATACTTCATACTGTCTGCCATCTACAACACAACACAACACAACACAACACACTGTAACACACACAGAGACTCCATGCCCTGCCTGAACGGATACTTCATACTGTCTGCCATCTACAACAACACAACACAACACAACACAACACACTGTAACACACACAGAGACTCCATGCCCTGCCTGAACGGATACTTCATACTGTCTGCCATCTACAACAACACAACACAACACAACACACACACTGTAACACACACAGAGACTCCATGCCCTGCCTGAACGGATACTTCATACTGTCTGCCATCTACAACACAACACAACACAACACAACACACTGTAACACACACAGAGACTCCATGCCCTGCCTGAACGGATACTTCATACTGTCTGCCATCTACAACAACACACACAACACAACACAACACACTGTAACACACACAGAGACTCCATGCCCTGCCTGAACGGATACTTCATACTGTCTGCCATCTACAACAACACAACACAACACAACACACTGTAACACACACAGAGACTCCATGCCCTGCCTGAACGGATACTTCATACTGTCTGCCATCTACAACAACACAACACAACACAACACACTGTAACACACACAGAGACTCCATGCCCTGCCTGAACGGATACTTCATACTGTCTGCCATCTACAACAACACAACACAACACAACACACTGTAACACACACAGAGACTCCATGCCCTGCCTGAACGGATACTTCATACTGTCTGCCATCTACAACACAACACAACACAACACAACACACTGTAACACACACAGAGACTCCATGCCCTGCCTGAACGGATACTTCATACTGTCTGCCATCTACAACAACACAACACAACACAACACAACACACTGTAACACACACAGAGACTCCATGCCCTGCCTGAACGGATACTTCATACTGTCTGCCATCTACAACAACACAACACAACACAACACAACACACTGTAACACACACAGAGACTCCATGCCCTGCCTGAACGGATACTTCATACTGTCTGCCATCTACAACACAACACAACACAACACAACACACTGTAACACACACAGAGACTCCATGCCCTGCCTGAACGGATACTTCATACTGTCTGCCATCTACAACACAACACAACACAACACAACACACTGTAACACACACAGAGACTCCATGCCCTGCCTGAACGGATACTTCATACTGTCTGCCATCTACAACAACACAACACAACACAACACAACACACTGTAACACACACAGAGACTCCATGCCCTGCCTGAACGGATACTTCATACTGTCTGCCATCTACAACAACACAACACAACACAACACAACACACTGTAACACACACAGAGACTCCATGCCCTGCCTGAACGGATACTTCATACTGTCTGCCATCTACAACAACACAACACAACACAACACAACACACTGTAACACACACAGAGACTCCATGCCCTGCCTGAACGGATACTTCATACTGTCTGCCATCTACAACAACACAACACAACACAACACAACACACTGTAACACACACAGAGACTCCATGCCCTGCCTGAACGGATACTTCATACTGTCTGCCATCTACAACAACACAACACAACACAACACAACACACTGTAACACACACAGAGACTCCATGCCCTGCCTGAACGGATACTTCATACTGTCTGCCATCTACAACAACACAACACAACACAACACAACACACTGTAACACACACAGAGACTCCATGCCCTGCCTGAACGGATACTTCATACTGTCTGCCATCTACAACAACACAACACAACACAACACAACACACTGTAACACACACAGAGACTCCATGCCCTGCCTGAACGGATACTTCATACTGTCTGCCATCTACAACAACACAACACAACACAACACAACACACTGTAACACACACAGAGACTCCATGCCCTGCCTGAACGGATACTTCATACTGTCTGCCATCTACAACACAACACAACACAACACAACACACTGTAACACACACAGAGACTCCATGCCCTGCCTGAACGGATACTTCATACTGTCTGCCATCTACAACACAACACAACACAACACAACACACTGTAACACACACAGAGACTCCATGCCCTGCCTGAACGGATACTTCATACTGTCTGCCATCTACAACACAACACAACACAACACAACACACTGTAACACACACAGAGACTCCATGCCCTGCCTGAACGGATACTTCATACTGTCTGCCATCTACAACAACACAACACAACACAACACAACACACTGTAACACACACAGAGACTCCATGCCCTGCCTGAACGGATACTTCATACTGTCTGCCATCTACAACAACACAACACAACACAACACAACACACTGTAACACACACAGAGACTCCATGCCCTGCCTGAACGGATACTTCATACTGTCTGCCATCTACAACAACACAACACAACACAACACAACACACTGTAACACACACAGAGACTCCATGCCCTGCCTGAACGGATACTTCATACTGTCTGCCATCTACAACAACACAACACAACACAACACAACACACTGTAACACACACAGAGACTCCATGCCCTGCCTGAACGGATACTTCATACTGTCTGCCATCTACAACAACACAACACAACACAACACAACACACTGTAACACACACAGAGACTCCATGCCCTGCCTGAACGGATACTTCATACTGTCTGCCATCTACAACAACACAACACAACACAACACAACACACTGTAACACACACAGAGACTCCATGCCCTGCCTGAACGGATACTTCATACTGTCTGCCATCTACAACAACACAACACAACACAACACACTGTAACACACACAGAGACTCCATGCCCTGCCTGAACGGATACTTCATACTGTCTGCCATCTACAACACAACACAACACAACACAACACACTGTAACACACACAGAGACTCCATGCCCTGCCTGAACGGATACTTCATACTGTCTGCCATCTACAACAACACAACACAACACAACACACTGTAACACACACAGAGACTCCATGCCCTGCCTGAACAGACAGACAGACAGACAGACACACAGACACAAACACAGACAGACACAAACACACAGGTAGACAGACACAAACACAGACACACAGACAGACAGACACAAACACAGACAGACAGACACAAACACAGACAGACAGGTAGACAGACAGACACACAGACACAGACAGAAACAGACAGACAGACAGACACACACACACACACAGACAGACACAAACACAGACAGACAGGTAGACAGACAGACACACAGACACAGACAGAAACAGACAGACAGACAGACACAAACACACACACACAGACAGACACAAACACAGACAGACACACAGACAGAAACAGACAGACAGACAGACACAAACACAGACACACACAGACACACACAGACACACACAAACACAGACAGACACACAGAGCTGGGTCAGGGGTCAGGGGTCAGGCTGACCGCACCTTGATGTAGAAATCCACAGGCAGGGTCTTCGCTCCGACCAGCCTCTTCGTGAGGAACACTTTCCAGTCTCTGATGCGCTGGTGAACCGCTGGAGAGACCGAACACACACACACACACACACACACACACACACACACACACACACACACACAGCCGCGTCAGACGAGACCTCCAACAAACGAGCTCCTACTGGAAGTGACTCCATGTGTGTGTGTGTGTGTGTGTGTGTGTGTGTGTGTGTGTGTGTGTGTGACCCTGAGCGAGTCACTTGACCTCCTTGCGCTCCGTCCTTCAGGATGAGACGTCAAACAAACGAGCTCCTATTGGAAGTGACTCCCTGTGTGTGTGTGTGTGTGTGTGTGTGTGTGTGTGTGTGTGTGTGTGTGTGTGACCCTGAGCGAGTCACTTGACCTCCTTGCGCTCCGTCCTTCAGGATGAGACGTCAAACAAACGAGCTCCTATTGGAAGTGACTCCCTGTGTGTGTGTGTGTGTGTGTGTGTGTGTGTGTGTGTGTGTGTGTGTGTGTGTGTGTGTGACCCTGAGCGAGTCACTTGACCTCCTTGCGCTCCGTCCTTCAGGATGAGACGTCAAACAAACGAGCTCCTATTGGAAGTGACTCCCTGTGTGTGTGTGTGTGTGTGTGTGTGTGTGTGTGTGTGTGTGTGTGTGTGTGTGTGTGTGACCCTGAGCGAGTCGCTTCACCTCCTTGTGCTCCGTCCTTCAGATGAGACGTCAAACAAACGAGCTCCTATTGGAAGTGACTCCCTGTGTGTGTGTGTGTGTGTGTGTGTGTGTGTGTGTGTGTGTGTGTGTGTGTGTGTGTGTGTGTGTGACCCTGAGCGAGTCGCTTCACCTCCTTGCGCTCCGTCCTTCGGATGAGACGTCAAACAAACGAGCTCCTATTGGAAGTGACTCCCTGTGTGTGTGTGTGTGTGTGTGTGTGTGTGTGTGTGTGTGTGTGTGTGTGTGTGTGTGACCCTGAGCGAGTCACTTGACCTCCTTGCGCTCCGTCCTTCAGGATGAGACGTCAAACAAACGAGCTCCTATTGGAAGTGACTCCCTGTGTGTGTGTGTGTGTGTGTGTGTGTGTGTGTGTGTGTGTGTGTGTGTGTGTGTGTGTGTGTGTGTGTGTGTGTGTGTGTGTGTGTGTGTGTGACCCTGAGCGAGTCGCTTCACCTCCTTGTGCTCCGTCCTTCAGATGAGACGTCAAACAAACGAGCTCCTATTGGAAGTGACTCTGCAGCAGCAGCAGCAGCAGTTGTTGATGATGCAGAGTTCACCTCCCTAGTCTCTGGAAGTCGCTTTGGGAGAAAAAGCCTCCTTCTGAACGACTCGTTAATAATAATAATAATAATAATAATAATAATAATAATAATAATAATAATCATCATCTCATCCATTTAAATAAACCTTAATACTGGGAAAAAAAAAGTAAAAAAAGAAAGGAAGGAAACTACTAAAAAAAGAAAGAAAGGAGGAAGGAAGGAAAAGGAAAGAAAAAAAAAGAAAGTAAAGGGGAAGGAGGAGAGCAAAAATAAATCAATTAAGAAAATTAAAGTCAAAGAAAGAACGACAGATGCAGGGCTGGGAATCAGACTCCAATCCCACAGCAGTGTGATCCAGTCCAGGTTTTACTGCTACCAGCTTGATCAGCCCCCAGTGTGTCTAGCTAACAAGCTCAGGTGTGTCTTATTATTAAACTCCTAGTGAAACCAGGACTGGATCACACTGCTGTGCAGCGGGGGTCCGGTTCCCCCCCCTGTGCAGAGACAGTAGTTCAGCCCGACGGGGGCTCACTCTGGGGGGGCACCAGCAGCTTGCTGTTCACGGCACACCAGCCGATGGGGTGGATGTCCACGGTCCCCAAGTTGCACCAGAAATCGTGGCTGGTGTCGCCCTCGAATCCTTCATAACGCAGCAGAGCCTTGTAGCCTGAGAGAGCAGAGAACACAGGAAAGCTCAACACCCTGGAAGAACTACAGCTCCCAGCATGCCTCAGCGTTGGAGGCAACAGGGAGGGAATGCTGGGAGCTGTAGTTCTTTATACAGGCAGGTAGAGGCGTCAATATAAATCAGGACTTGGAAGAATCGAAATAAAAAACTACAGCTCCCAGCATGCCTCAGCGTTGGAGGCAACAGGGAGGGAATGCTGGGAGCTGTAGTTCTTTATACAGGCAGGTAGAGGCGTCAATATAAATCAGGACTTGGAAGAATCGTTATAAAGAACTACAGTTCCCAGCATGCTTCAGTGTTAGCAGTAACAAGGAGGGAATGCTGGGAGCTGTAGTTCTTTATACAGGCAGGTAGAGGCGTCAATATAAATCAGGACTTGGAAGAATCGTTATACAGAACTACAGTTCCCAGCATGCCTCAGCGTTAGAGGCAACAGGGAGGGAATGCTGGGAGCTGTAGTTCTTTGTATAGGCAGGTAAAGAGAATTTATTATAAATCGGGACTTGGAAGAATCGGAATAAAGAACTACAGCTCCCAGAATCCCTCACTGTTAGTAGAAATGGCAAGGCAGGCTGGGAACTGTACTTTTCCTGCTCATTCCTGCTCATTATAGCACCTCATTATTACAACTGTCTGTATTAAAAAACTACAACTCCCAGCATGCCTCACTGTTGCTGCTGATGCCGAGGCATGCTGGGAGCTGTAGTTTTTTATACATTATTCATATGCAGTTTGGATTTTTAAGTCTCTGCAGAAATTTTGCACAAACTGCATTCTCAATTAAAGGTGTAATATTCTGGATGATATAAAAAATACTCATGAACTCAGGGATGCTGTTTATAAACTTAAAAAGTACAGTTAAAATCAAAACAAACATGCGTTCGTTGCTTGGGAGGGTTGTATTGTTGTATATTCTGCAAACGACTGCTGATTTGCTTATCTTTGTTCTCACCTGCCCAGGGACTACCCATGAAAATGAGGACGTGACGGAATCTGAAATAAAACTACAGCTCCCAGCATGCCTCCCTGTCACCGCTGAGGCATGCTGGGAGCTGTAGTTCTTTATACAGGCAGGTAAAGACGTGTTAATATAAACCAGGACATGAAAAAATCTGAAATAAAACTACAGCTCCCAGCATGCCTCCCTGTCACCGCTGAGGCATGCTGGGAGCTGTAGTCCTGCAGAGGCCAGGCACTCCCTTCCTTCCTCCCTCCCTCCCTCCCTCACCTGCCAGTTTGACGATGTAGGCGATCCAGTAGACTTTGCTGGGAAGCACAGCATCATTGTTAATAACTTCTACCTTCATCCCAACCCCAACATCCTCCCACTGATCAAACAAGGGAACCTAGAAACCACACAGAGGCAATCCAACATCAACCAGCATCAACATCAACTCTCACCTCTTATTAGCTTTATTAACAGTATCGCTGGCCCCTCCCTTTAAAGGAGCGCTGACCATCTTTAAAATCCATTCTCTCACCTCTTATTAGCTTTATTAACAGTATCGCTGGCCCCTCCCTTTAAAGGAGCGCTGACCATCTTTAAAATCCATTCTCTCACCTCTTATTAGCTTTATTAACAGTATCGCTGGCCCCTCCCTTTAAAGGAGCGCTGACCATCTTTAAAATCCATTCTCTCACCTCTTATTAGCTTTATTAACAGTATTGCTGGTCCCTCCCTTTAAAGGAGCGCTGACCATCTTTAAAATCCATTCTCTCACCTCTGATTAGCTTTATTAACGGTGTGGAAGGCAGTGGGGTTTGAGGAGCTCAGTGGTTAGATAAAGAAAGCGCTGGGCTGCAGTGTGGAAGGCAGTGGGGTTTGAGGAGCTCAGTGGTTAGATAAAGAAAGCGCTGGGCTGCAGTGTGGAAGGCAGTGGGGTTTGAGGAGCTCAGTGGTTAGATAAAGAAAGCGCTGGGCTGCAGTGTGGAAGGCAGTGGGGTTTGAGAAGCTCAGTGGTTAGATAAAGAAAGCGCTGGACTGCAGGGTGGAAGGCAGTGGGGTTTGAGGAGCTCAGTGGCGGGCCTCGTTGACAGTCCAGTTTGTGTACACTCACGTGTTTGAAGCAGCTCACTGGCGCTGCCCTGTGGTTCCTCTCCCTCAGGTAGCTTCCCCAGTCAAACCCCATCACAAAGGCTGCAGGAAAATCAACACAAAAACATCCCACCGTCACCAGCAATATCCTGCAGCTCTCTCCACTATAAAATCAGCTACAAACCTCCTTCAACCAAAGTCTATCTCCAGGGCTGGGAATCAGACTCCCGCTGCACAGCAGTGTGATCCAGTCCTGGTTTCACTAGGAGTTTAATAATAAGACACACCTGAGCTTGTTAGCTAGACACACTGGGGGCTGATCAAGCTGGTAGCAGTAAAACCTGGACTGGATCACACTGCTGTGGGATTGGAGTCTGATTCCCAGCCCCTGATGGTGGTGTTATTTATATGAACAACCCCAAACCCCTCTAACAACCCCACCCCCAACCCCTCTAACAACCCCACCCCCACCCCTCTAACAACCCCACCCCACCCCTCTAACAACCCCACCCCCCACCCCCAACCCCTCTAACAACCCCACCCCCACCCCTCTAACAACCCCACCCCCACCCTCTAACAACCCCACCCCCACCCTCTAACAACCCCACCCCCACCCCTCTAACAACCCCACCCCCACCCCCAACCCTCTAACAACCCCACCCCCACCCCTCTAACAACCCCACCCCAACCCTCTAACAACCCCACCCCCACCCCTCTAACAACCCCACCCCCAACCCTCTAACAACCCCACCCCCACCCCACTAACAACCCCACCCCCACCCTCTAACAACCCCACCCCCACCCCTCTAACAACCCCACCCCCACCCCTTCTAACAACCCCACCCCAACCCCTCTAACAACCCCACCCCCACCCCTCTAACAACCCCACCCCCACCCCCAACCCTCTAACAACCCCACCCCCACCCCTCTAACAACCCCACCCCCACCCCCAACCCTCTAACAACCCCACCCCCACCCCTCTAACAACCCCACCCCCAACCCTCTAACAACCCCACCCCCAACCCTCTAACAACCCCACCCCCAACCCTCTAACAACCCCACCCCCAACCCCAACCCCTCTAACAACCCCACCCCCACCCCCAACCCTCTAACAACCCCACCCCCAACCCCTCTAACAACCCCACCCCCACCCCCAACCCTCTAACAACCCCACCCCCACCCCTCTAACAACCCCACCCCCAACCCCTCTAACAACCCCACCCCAACCCCTCTAACAACCCCACCCCCACCCCTCTAACAACCCCACCCCCACCCCTCTAACAACCCCACCCCCACCCCCTCTAACAACCCCACCCCCACCCCTCTAACAACCCCACCCCCAACCCCTCTAACAACCCCACCCCCTCTAACAACCCCACCCCTCTAACAACCCCACCCCTCTAACAACTCCCAACCACTCTAACCCAACCCCAACCACCCCTCCTCACCGTCCTGTCCAGTTCAAGGCCCCGTCCAGCAGTTGTCCGATGCCTTGAGTGCAGGAAGGCTCCTATCTTGGTTGACCAGGCTGCCTTGTGCAGGACCTTGGCTTTCTTCGTGGGGGCTTCCTGCAGCGAGGGAGGGGGAGGAGAGGGAAGGGGAGGGGGGTGAAAAAGAGAAGGATGGTTTTCTAGACTGTTCATGGAAACAATATTACTGACACAGTGTCTCTCGCTCTGTCTGCTTCTCGCTCTCTCTGCTTCTCGCTCTCTCTGTGGGTTTCTGGGGGCCTCTCGGTCTCTCTGCCTGTCTCTGGGGTCTCTGCTCCTCTCTGGGGTCTCTCTGCTCCTCTCTGGGGTCTCTCTGACCTCTCTGGGGTCTCTGCCCCTCTCTGGGGCTCTCTGCTCCTCTCTGGGGTCTCTGCCCTCTCGGGGTCTCTCTGCTCCTCTCTGGGGGTCTCTCTGCTCCTCTCTGGGGTCCCTGCCCTCTCTGGGGTCTCTGCTCCTCTCTGGGGTCTCTGCTCCTCTCGGGGTCCCTGCCCTCTCTGTGGGTCTCCTGCTCCTCTCTGGGGTCTCTGCTCCTCTCTGGGGTCCTGCCTCTGTGGGTCTCTGCCCCTCTCGGGGTCACTGCTCCTCCTGGGGTCTCTGCTCCTCTCGGGGGGTCTTACCTGCAGTCTGGCAGGATGCTGGCTCTTGGAGTCTGGAGGAGTAGCTCTGGAGCACGAGACGTCTGCAGAACCGCTTCGTCTTGGAGAGAGAGAGGAATCCCGGGTCCCAACGATCCCGCACATCTCACACACCGCTGAGCCACAGAGAGAGAGAGAGAGATCAATCTCACCATCAACATCTCACACACCGCTGAGCCACAGAGAGAGAGAGAGAGAGATCAATCTCACCATCAACATCTCACACACCGCTGAGCCACAGAGAGAGAGAGAGAGAGATCAATCTCACCATCAACATCTCACACACCGCTGAGCCACAGAGAGAGAGAGAGAGAGAGATCAATCTCACCATCAACATCTCACACACCGCTGAGCCACAGAGAGAGAGAGAGAGAGATCAATCTCACCATCAACATCTCACACACCGCTGAGCCACAGAGAGAGAGAGAGAGAGATCAATCTCACCATCAACATCTCACACACCGCTGAGCCACAGAGAGAGAGAGAGAGAGATCAATCTCACCATCAACATCTCACACACCGCTGAGCCACAGAGAGAGAGAGAGAGATCAATCTCACCATCAACATCTCACACACCGCTGAGCCACAGAGAGAGAGAGAGAGATCAATCTCACCATCAACATCTCACACACCGCTGAGCCACAGAGAGAGAGAGAGAGATCAATCTCACCATCAACATCTCACACACCGCTGAGCCAGAGAGAGAGAGAGAGAGAGATCAATCTCACCATCAACATCTCACACACCGCTGAGCCACAGAGAGAGAGAGAGAGAGAGAGATCAATCTCACCATCAACATCTCACACACCGCTGAGCCACAGAGAGAGAGAGAGAGATCAATCTCACCATCAACATCTCACACACCGCTGAGCCACAGAGAGAGAGAGAGAGATCAATCTCACCATCAACATCTCACACACCGCTGAGCCACAGAGAGAGAGAGAGAGATCAATCTCACCATCAACATCTCACACACCGCTGAGCCACAGAGAGAGAGAGAGAGATCAATCTCACCATCAACATCTCACACACCGCTGAGCCACAGAGAGAGAGAGAGAGAGAGATCAATCTCACCATCAACATCTCACACACCGCTGAGCCACAGAGAGAGAGAGAGAGAGAGAGAGAGAGAGAGAGAGAGAGAGAGAGAGAGAGAGAGAGAGAGAGAGAGAGAGAGAGAGAGAGAGAGAGAGAGAGAGAGAGAGAGAGAGAGAGAGAGAGAGAGAGAGAGAGAGAGAGAGAGAGAGAGAGAGAGAGAGAGAGAGAGAGAGAGAGAGAGAGAGAGAGGAGAGAGAGAGAGAGAGAGAGAGAGAGAGAGAGAGAGAGAGAGAGAGAGAGAGAGAGAGAGGGGTGGGAGAGACAGAGAGAGAGAGAGAGAGAGAGAAGAGAGAGTTTTACTGCTACCAGCTTGATTATTTTAGGTTTTAAGCTGGTTTTATAGTGAAGAGAGCTACAGGATATTGCTGGGAACTGTGGGATATTTAGACAGAGAGAGATCAGGGCTGGGAATCAGACTCCTATCCCACAGCAGCGTGATCCAGTCCAGGTTTTACTGCTACCAGCTTGATCAGCCCCCAGCGTGTCTAGCTAACAAGCTCAGGTGTGTCTTATTATTAAACTCCTAGTGAAACCAGGACTGGATCACACTGCTGTGCAGCAGGAGTCTGATTCCCAGCCCTGTGATTCTCACCCGGTTCGTGGCTCTCGTCCTGGGCTCTGTGTGTGTGGGTGGGAGGAGGGGGGGTCTCTGGTCGTCTGGCCGGGGCTGGGGTCAGTGACCCCCCCTCCTCCTCCTCCTCCTCTTCCTCCTCGGAGCCCAAGCTCCTCTCGTCACTCCTGGGGGGTCCTGGGCTGTCGTAGCCCCCAAACAGCTGGAGATCTTCCAGATCCATCGAGTCGCCTTCATAGACTGGAGAGGAAGAGACCTCACCCTGCAAATAATTGAAGACAAAACTTGAGATCGCTCTAATGATCAATGTGGGATTTCAGAGAGGGTTAGAGAGAGAGAGAGAGAGAGAGAGAGAGAGAGAGAGAGAGAGAGAGAGAGACACACAGACACATACAGAGAGACACATACAAAGAGAGACACACAGACACATACAGAGAGACACACAGACACATAGAGAGAGACACATACAAAGAGAGACACACAGTGAGAGAGAGACAGACTGACAGAGAGACAGACACATACTGAGACACAGACACATACAGAGAGAGACACACATAGAGACAGACACATACAGAGAGACACAGACACAGAGAGACACAGAGACACATAGACACAGACACATACAAAGAGAGACACACAGCGAGCGAGAGAGAGAGACACACATAGCGAGAATGAGAGAGACACAGAGAGAGACAGCCAGACACACAGACAGTCACACACACACAGACAGACAGAGAGAGAGAGAAAGAGAGGGTTCTAAATCTGAACCCTATAGTTCAACGAGCGAGTGATGACTGGTTGGCGTGCACCTTATAGACCTGCGCATTCTGAAATGTCACATGTTTTTTTCAATGCCAGTTTTTCTGTTCAGTATCTGGAAAACTACAAAGCGCTGGGTGTGGAATTCAATATGTTAACAAGGGAACATTATTCAGCAGCTTTCATTGGACTCTATGAAGCTGAGGGAGTTCATTCTATATAGAGGGGGTGGAATTCAATATGTTAACAAGGGAACATTATTCAGCAGCTTTCATTGGACTCTATGAAGCTGAGGGAGTTCATTCTATATAGAGGGGGTGGAATTCAATATGTTAACAAGGGAACATTATTCAGCAGCTTTCATTGGACTCTATGAAGCTGAGGGAGTTCATTCTATATAGAGGGGTGGAATTCAATATGTTAACAAGGGAACATTATTCAGCAGCTTTCATTGGACTCTATGAAGCTGAGGGAGTTCATTCTATATAGAGAGGGTGGAATTCAATATGTTAACAAGGGAACATTATTCAGCAGCTTTCATTGGACTCTATGAAGCTGAGGGAGTTCATTCTATATAGAGGGGGTGGAATTCAATATGTTAACAAGGGAACATTATTCAGCAGCTTTCATTGGACTCTATGAAGCTGAATCAGTTCATTCTATATAGAGGGTGATGCTGCTAAACTTTTGCCCACAGCTGTACATGATGTATTGTAATAGAGGTCTGTATCGCTTGTGATACGAGACCACAGCATAAAGAACTACAGCTCCCAGCATGCCTCACCATGGCCGCAGGCGCAGAGGCATGCTGGGCGCTGTAGTCCTAGCCAGCAAGTTCATTCTACAGAGAGATACAAAACTTTCGCCCACAACTGTGCCTAGGGCTTTTTTTTAAGGCAGCCCCCCCCCCCCTCTCTCTCTCTCTCTCTCTCTGTTCCAGTCTTTATGAACCCGCTGGAGGTGTGTTTATCTTCATCATGTTTTAACGTGCAGCACGCACACAATTAAATGTATCGTGCTGGCTGGAGTCAACAACAAAACAACAAAACTCACGCCAGCACGTTTCAAACGCCTTCTAAAAGCGGCGCGTTTTTTATCAGCGTGTCTGCGTTGCAAATGAATCACGTCGCAAAAAGCTTATTTGAATGTTTGTCTCTTTCTTTTTGGAAAAACGTACGGCTTTAGTAAAGCGTTTGCGACAATGTTACCAAAAAAACCACACAAGCCAATGCGCGGCGCACTCACCCACTCGCCTTCCTCCATCTTGAACGCGCCTCCGAATACCGCCTTCGCTGATTGGTGAAGCCGGAGAACGCATTTGGTGTGTGCGGTGTGGCGCTGAGGATTGTGGGTATTGTAGTTCGTAACGTGTGGTTGAAAAAATGTCCGTTTTTTGTAGTTTTTTTTCCCCACAATAACAATTTTACGACAGAATCGTGTTTTTTTTTTAATATACAGTAATACAGCCGGTTATTGCTTTTCTTAACTTCTGTTATCGCGTAGCGCATTTATATATATATATATATATATATATATATATATATATATATATATATATATATATATATATATATATATATATATATATAAATACGTAGCTCTGGGCTTGACAATATCCACTTAGTTATTTTAATGCAATTATAATCGTTTTTAAAAATATACGTGTCTACAAAGAAATGTATTCCGTTTAATTGACAAACGTTTCTACCAGAAGTCCTTTTCAAACCGAGGTCAAAAAGTGTCACTGAATGTGTTATTAAGTCGAAAACGTTGGTCATTGAATTGATTAGGGTCGTGTTTAATAAGCATAGCTACGCACGATGCAAATACTCGTCGGCCAACCGATAAGGACAAATTCATGTTATTAACACAACGGCATCATTTACATATTAATATATATATAAATATCTATATCTATATCTATATCTATATATATATCTATATATATATTATTATGATAGCTATGTTACTGAAATACGCTCAGTTTCCCTCACATGGTTCTATGGTGTAATGGTTAGCACTCTGGACTCTGAATCCAGCGATCCGAGTTCAAATCTCGGTAGAACCTAACTTTTCTAAATTTTTATTTTATTGTTATAAATAAATATTACATACATTAAATTATAAATAATAACAATTAAAATAAATACACATCGGTAAAAACAGAATTAGCTCTTTTTCTAAATTATTTTCAAATCGAGCTACGCGGTTATTACTGCTGGGTAGAGATGAATTGGTTTAATAATAATTGCTTTAATCTTATTATCAAAGCGCCGGCACTGAAAAAGGCAACTGATTTCGGCAGCAGAGTCTACCAGCCGCAGAACACACCGGCGCGTCTCCCTTTCTAGAAACTCACAAATATTATTCATTTTTTTAGCAGACGCCTTTACCCAGGGCGACTTAGAGTGCGATACAAAAAAATAAATAAATAAAAATCAAGAATTCCTGTACAATTCAGAGCAAGATGCAAAAACACAACGACTTCAGTCCTAAGAAGAGCGAAGGAAAAAATAAAACACAATACGATTTGATATCGGGGCGGCTCGACAGCGGATAACACAGTTTAAGTGAAATATTGGCTGTTGGGTTCGGTGCAGAATTAAATACAGTAAACTAGGGGGCAGATAAATCCGCGTCTTGTGCGCATGCTCGGTGTCCGAACCTCAGTACCTATCGTGTTAGCCTGTAACTGTTTTATTTATTTTTTTCTTATAGTCTGTATTTGCCCTTAACAATGTCTGATAAGAGCAGTGGACTCAAAACGAAACCGAAGCTGTGAAACCCTGTCACGTGATGAGGGGCTTAACTTCAGGCGGATCGTATTTCCGGCTAGGACACAGATGGATCACATGAGTTTACTGTGAAGCTGCGTCTTAGTCGGTGCTTATCTTGGCGAGAGCCGAGTTCAAATCAGCATGAAGTTTTAACATCTACTCTCGTGTAATGGAAATCATTCAGATTTAACTTAAATCTTGATTTTTTCCCCCCAGATTTAAGTTAAATGTTGTATTTTTTCCACAGGTTTTATTATAAATGTTGTGAAAATAAACTAGTTTATTTTCACAACATTTAGAATTTTAAACCCCTTTGCCCCGCCCCTAGAATTTTAAACCCCTTTGCCCCGCCCCTAGAATTTTAAACCCTTTGCCCCGCCCCTAGAATGTTAAACCCCTTTGCCCCGCCCCTAGAATTTTAAACCCCTTTGCCCCGCCCCTAGAATTTTAAACCCCTTTGCCCCGCCCCTAGAATTAATTCTGCAGATGCCTGTGTGAGTATCTGTACAGATAGATAGGAGGCTGTGTGGTCCAGTGGTTAAAGAAAAGGGCTTGTAACCAGGAGGTCCCCGGTTCAAATCCCACCTCAGCCACTGACTCCTTGTGTGACCCTGAGCAAGTCACTTCACCTCCTTGTGCTCCGTCTTTTGGGTGAGACGTAGTTGTAAGTGACTCTGCAGCTGATGCATAGTTCACACACCCTAGTCTCTGTAAGTCGCCTTGGATAAAGGCGTCTGCTAAATAAACTAATAATAATAATAAAGGTTTAAACATGTAAATAATGCTAAACAGTTGAAATGAACCTAAAACCGCTCTGTTATTTTTAGCATGTGTAATTGATGAAAGGCTATCAGGGTCAGGGAATAACCTGCTTTGAATTAAGGACAATAAATCAGCTTTAATAACAGGTAGTTGAAGTGAGATAGGTGACCATATGTGCAGGTATCTGAACTATTTTTGTCCCAGATCAAAATACAGTACTGTCTAACAACCCCTTTGTGAGAGGGCGGGGGAATCCTGCCCCTTATAATACTCATTAATTTGTCTCACATCACAAAACATACCTTTATATGATCTCTTTATAGCAGGGACTGTTTCTGCTATACATTTTCTAATCACACTGTAAAATTATGAAGCTGATGGAGCACAAAGGGAACTTCGATTGCATCCACCACTTCTGCGATTAGAGTTTCAGTTCTGCTCAGAACTGTAGTTCATCTACCCAAGCTGTCCACGCTGCGTCTGCACAGACCGTGACGTCAGACGCAGACCCCCGTCTGCAATCTAGACGGCCAAAAAGTGTCGTGACGCACCCCGTCTGTCTGTACATCCGTCCGTCTAGATTCGCATTGACACGGTCGCACCACAGCGCCCCCTGGTGGTCCGGGAGAGGAATGACAGCTACTTTTATTTTAACAGGGCTTCAAGGTGATTAGATAGCCGGCGAGTTATTTTGTTTTTCACAAGAAGAAACCTTTCCTTTGGAATTAATTACAAAACTGGGGCGATAGAAATAAGATAATAGGCTGCTAAATATCTATGTTTATATATCTTTATTGTTTATCGGTTGGTGTGAGTTCCTGTATCATTTATATGAATTTCAATCGTGCCTTAGCGATTTAAATACTCTTCCTGGCATGCTTTACTTACCTTATATAAAATCATACATTTAAATAAAACAATATTTCATAATATGACGAATTACTTTTTGGTCCTACTGCCGTCTCTCTCTCTCTCTCTCTCTCTCTCTCTCTCTCTCTCTCTCTATATATATATATATATATTCACCATACAAGAGATCAGTGAATACAGGAGGCGATCAAACAGATTTTTTTAATATTCATATTTTTATTACATGTTTTAAAAATACACACGTGCAGTTATCTATCAATACAAGCATGTATTGTGAAATATATAACTTGTATGATTATATGCGTGTATAAATCTACCCCTATAGCCCCACACCTCCAGCGATCACAACTCCCCAGTAATGTTGTTGAAGCTGACACCCTGGGATCCTTCAAGAAGCTGCTTGATGAGATTCTGGGATCAATAAGCTACTAACAACCAAACGAGCAAGATGGGCTGAATGGCCTCCTCTCGTTTGTAAACTTTCTTATGTTCTTATTAACAGTGTGATAACATATATATAGGTCTATGCATTTTTTTTTTTAATATAAAAATAAAAAAGTTTGTAGCTATCAAAATAATTCTATACATTTTGAACACTGTGCGCTTCCGCTGGTCAGGTTTCAAATAGATGTTTCTGAGCGATTTAAACCGGTATTGATTGTGAAGCGGCCGCTTGCGTGTTAAACTGAAGGCACTGGATTGTAAAGACGCGATTGGTCCAGAATATGACGTCACGATTGCGGGATTCTAAATGCAGCGCACGTCACGTGATCCGAGTCTGTGCGTGGCCAGAGTGACGCGGCTCTCACAGAGGCAGCTTGAGTCACGTCAGGTGTGCGCAACACCTTAAAATAATAATAATAATAATAATAATAATAATAATAATAATAATAATAATAATAAAATCTGAAATTAAACCATTTCCCACCCCGTTCCCCGAGACATCCCTGTATCAAAACTGGCGCGTGACAGCGTCACTTTAACAGTGAAAACAAAACACGCACGCACGCACGCACGCACGCAAGCACACACGTCAATCGATACAATTATAAGTAAAAATAATTAAAACGCCACTAAACGGCTAGGACTGTATAAAGCAGGATAGGACAGTCAATCCCGTGATGCAGTTCGGTTCTCAATTACAGGCGCCATTTCTGGAGCCCACTCAGTACTGAATACATTGCGGCGATGCTGTGCTGCAGCGCCAGGATATATCTGTATTTTATTAATAACAACACAAAATATCGTGAATATAAAGTGTCTGACTGTTATTTATGTGAATTAATGCTTGATTATGTCAAGAAACATTTTGCCAGGGCGAGCGCGGACACGTTAAAAGCATGGCGAGGGCGATGTTAAAGAGCTCGACGGGCTCCAGAAATGGCGCCACTGTTTACTAACCCCGCCCACTTGTGACATCATTGTCCTATCCTTCTTTCTATAGTCCTGACGCACGCACAGGAAAACAGACACATAACCAGCCGGTTTGTAACGCTGTGAAGCCGCGTTGGGTCTTCGCAGAAATATATTAACCTTATCACAGATAGCCTGTTCTTCCACTGGTCCGATTCCAGGAAACCTTTTACGGACCTGCTTAAAAACGGCTTTAATGACGTTTCGAGGCACGGCTTTTTCCCCTTCGTTTCCGTTGTAATTGTCTTTACACGCACACTGGCTCAGGATATTGGGGTTCACTAAGGATTTAAAGATCGGCAGCGCGTATTTGTCGCATCAGTCGACGTTGGCAGAGTAAATACGTCTTGCCCGCTCGGTGGATATTTTATTCAGAGGCAGCGTTTTGTTCCCGGCTTGGCTGGCGGGGGGGGGTCGGTAACGGGAGCCGCCGGTCAGGGTTGATTAATGGCGAATAGTTTGTCGTTGGCAGACTTCAGTTCTCTCGTCACTGTGGTCAGTTCTCCCTTCACAGTGTCCAGGTCCTGTTTCATTTGGGATAACTCCTGTTCCACCGCCGCGAAGTCTGGACTTTTTAAAATCGGAAGAGGGCGGGTTTTCTTGAGGGATTTGTTGTCTTCCTGGATTCGTTTAGCGGGTGAACCTGCAATGAAAACGTCCGACAGAAAACATTTCAACGACAAGAAGAAGAAATAAATACAAAAAACGTTTACATTTTTAAAAACCCCAAACATTAACTCCTAGATATTTCAGTGTTTTGTACTGAACCAATAACGGTAGAAAGCGGTTTTTATTTCTCTCTTACCCTCCGCGTGCGTCTCCGGTCCTCGTTTCAAGCTGCTTGTATCGACTCTCTGAGTCTGAGTCGCTGTGTCCCGTCCCCTTTCTGAAATCTCTGACATTCCCTGCAATCAGCGAGACGGGAGAGAGAGAGTGTGTGCTCAGACGAGCGCTCAAACACACTTTGTATTCAAGACCTCTCTGTGCTTTACAATGCTTCCCTATGCTTTACCAGACCTCTCTGTGCTTTACAATGCTTCCCTATGCTTTACCAGACCTCTCTGTGCTTTACAATGCTTCCCTATGCTTTACCAGACCTCTCTGTGCTTTACAATGCTTCCCTATGCTTTACCAGACCTCTCTGTGCTTTACAATGCTTCCCTATGCTTTACCAGACCTCTCTGTGCTTTACAATGCTTCCCTATGCTTTACCAGACCTCTCTGTGCTTTACAATGCTTCCCTATGCTTTACCAGACCTCTCTGTGCTTTACAATGCTTCCCTATGCTTTACCAGACCTCTCTGTGCTTTACAATGCTTCCCTATGCTTTACCAGACCTCTCTGTGCTTTACAATGCTTCCCTATGCTTTACCAGACCTCTCTGTGCTTTACAATGCTTCCCTATGCTTTACCAGACCTCTCTGTGCTTTACAATGCTTCCCTATGCTTTACCAGACCTCTCTGTGCTTTACAATGCTTCCCTATGCTTTACCAGACCTCTCTGTGCTTTACAATGCTTCCCTATGCTTTACCAGACCTCTCTGTGCTTTACAATGCTTCCCTATGCTTTACCAGACCTCTCTGTGCTTTACAATGCTTCACTATGCTTTACCAGACCTCTCTGTGCTTTACAATGCTTCACTATGCTTTACCAGACCTCTCTGTGCTTTACAATGTTTCCCTATGCTTTACCAGATCTCTATGTGTTCTTTTCCCCGGTCCGGTCTGACCCTGGTTCTGTGCAGAGGAGCCCGGAGATTGAGTGGTACCGCCGGGTCCAGTCCTGGAAAAACCCGCCCCGTCCATCTCAGCACCGATGGGTCCTTCCAAAACAAACAGGGCGAGTGAAATCAAACAGGGCGAGTGAAATCAAACAGGGCGAGTGAAATCAAACAGGGCGAGTGAAATCAAACAGGGCGAGTGAAATCAAACAGGGCGAGTGAAATCAAACAGGGCGAAAGTGAAATCAAACAGGGCGAGTGAAATCAAACAGGGCGAGTGAAATCAAACAGGGCGAGTGAAATCAAACAGGGCGAGTGAAATCAAACAGGGCGAGTGAAATCAAACAGGGCGAGTGAAATCAAACAGGGAGAGTGAAATCAAACAGGGCGAGTGAAATCAAACAGGGAGAGTGAAATCAAACAGGGCGAGTGAAATCAAACAGGGCGAGTGAAATCAAACAGGGAGAGTGAAATCAAACAGGGCGAGCGAAATCAAACAGGGCGGCTCTCAGAAACGCGCAGAGGATTAGGTAAAAAAAAAATACAAAAACAAAACAATTTCGCTGGTTGCGTTACATCCTCTTTTCATGCGGTTCGTTCAGAATTCGCCTCCCCCCCACATTTCCTGCGACAGAACTATACAGCTGGTTCCATTTTTCTTATTAGCGATCTTTTTTCTGATGTGTGCAAAACCGTCCTCCTTGATACTGATTATTATTATTATTATTATTATTATTATTATTATTATTATTATTATTATTAGTTTATTTATCCAAGGCGACTTACAGAGACTAGGGTGTGTGAACTATGCATCAGCTGCAGAGTCACTTACAACTACGTCTCACCCGAAAGACGGAGCACAAGGAGGTGAAGTGACTTGCTCAGGGTCACACAATGAGTCAGTGGCTGACTTACTTTTGTGTAAAATATACAGCGCGCGTGAAAATAAAATGGACCACAAAGGTTTAGTCGAACTCATCGTTTGCTTAATTAGATCGTTTTTATTTTTTTTACCGTGAGTGGGTCTGGCAGGTTTCGGTCTCTTCCCCGGTCCGGTCCGACCCTGGTTCTGTGCAGAGGAGCCCGGAGATTGAGCGGTACCACCGGGTCCGGTCCTGGAAAAACCTGCCCCGTCCATCTCAACACTGCTGGATCCTTCCAGAACAAACAAACAGGGCGAGTGAAATCAAACAGGGCGAGTGAAATCAAACAGGGCGAGTGAAATCAAACAGGGCGAGTGAAATCAAACAGGGCGAGCGAAATCAAACAGGGCGAGCGAAATCAAACAGGGCGAGCGAAATCAAACAGGGCGAGTGAAATCAAACAGGGCGAGTGAAATCAAACAGGATGGCTCTCAGAAACACACAGAGAGTTAGGATTATTTATTTCTTAGCAGATGCCCTTATCCAGGGTGACTTACAATTGTTGCAAGATATCACATTATTTTTACAAACAATTACATTATTTTACATACAATTCCCCATTTATACAGTTGGGTTTTACTGGAGCAATCTAGGTAAAGTACCTTGCTCAAGGGTACAGCAGCAGTGTCCCCACCTGGGATTGAACCCACGACCCTCCGGTCAAGAGTCCAGAGCCCTGACCACTACTCCACACTGCTGCCCTAAAAGTCATTTTAAAAGTCAGATAGCTTACTTTCCAAAAAGCTGTCTCTCATGAGCCTCAGTGCGGGGTAGGACTGAATCATGTGATCCTTGAAAACGCACTCCCAAAACGGACGGATGAGTTCTGGCTTCTCCTTCTCCATCCATTCAAGGAGGCTGTAGCGAGCTTTCTGTGTTTTTCGTCTGTCAACCTCCTTGAAGAGGAACCAGAACTGGGTTACAAACTCACACTAGCCCTGCTGCTGCTGCTGCTGCACCCAGTCCTGGGGTTCAGAGCTCCCCTCAATGAAGTCTAGTATTATTGAAATACAGAACCATTGCAGTGCCGCTGTCTGTCTGTCTGCCATTGAAGATCATTGAGGGTATAGTTAGCACACTGTGGTCCCATTCTACCAGCCTCACCCCATTGCAGCTGCCCTATACTTGTGCTACCATTGCCCCTCAGTGTAATACAGAACCATTGCAGTGCCGCTGTCTGTCTGTCTGTCTGCCATTGAAGATCATTGAGGGTATAGTTAGCACACTGTGGTCCCATTCTACCAGCCTCACCCCATTGTAGCTGCCCTATACTTGTGCTACCATTGCCCCTCAGTGTAATACAGAGCCATTGCAGTGCCGCTGTCTGTCTGTCTGCCATTGAAGATCATTGAGGGTATAGTTAGCACACTGTGGTCCCATTCTACCAGCCTCACCCCATTGTAGCTGCCCTATACTTGTGCTACCATTGCCCCTCAGTGTAATACAGAGCCATTGCAGTGCCGCTGTCTGTCTGTCTGCCATTGAAGATCATTTATAGTTATATCCTCTCACCTGGTATTTCTCTTCAGGGATGACATCACGGTCTCTCAGTTGGGTGAGGAGCATGAAAGGATCTTTGATTGAAGCGATCTCGACTTTCTTCGATCGGAAAAACTGCCGCAGTTCGTCGTCCGTTTTAAATTGGAGCTGGTTTTCCATGACTGTGTAATCAATGAAGAAAATCATTACTTCATTTTCATATTATTATTAGAAGCAGTAGCATTGAAAATTGACACAGGCAGCCTTGTATATGCTTCACCAGACCTCTCTGTGCTTTACAATGCTTCCCTGTGCTTTACCAGACCTCTCTGTGCTTTACAATGCTTCCCTATGCTTTACCAGACCTCTCTGTGCTTTACAATGCTTCCCTATGCTTTACCAGACCTCTCTGTGCTTTACAATGCTTCCCTATGCTTTACCAGACCTCTCTGTGCTTTACAATGCTTCCCTATGCTTTACCAGACCTCTCTGTGCTTTACAATGCTTCCCTATGCTTTACCAGACCTCTCTGTGCTTTACAATGCTTCCCTATGCTTTACCAGACCTCTCTGTGCTTTACAATGCTTCCCTATGCTTTACCAGACCTCTCTGTGCTTTACAATGCTTCCCTATGCTTTACCAGACCTCTCTGTGCTTTACAATGCTTCCCTATGCTTTACCAGACCTCTCTGTGCTTTACAATGCTTCCCTATGCTTTACCAGACCTCTCTGTGCTTTACAATGCTTCCCTATGCTTTACCAGACCTCTCTGTGCTTTACAATGCTTCCCTATGCTTTACCAGACCTCTCTGTGCTTTACAATGCTTCCCTATGCTTTACCAGACCTCTCTGTGCTTTACAATGCTTCTCTATGCTTTACCAGACCTCTCTGTGCTTTACAATGCTTCCCTGTGCTTTACCACACCTCTCTGTGCTTTACAATGCTTCCCTATGCTTCACCAGACCTCTCTGTGCTTTACAATGCTTCCCTATGCTTTACCAAACCTCTCTGTGCTTTACAATGCTTCCCTATGCTTTACCAGACCTCTCTGTGCTTCACAATGCTTCCCTATGCTTTACCAGACCTCTGTGCTTTACAATGCTTCCCTATGCTTTACCAGACCTTTTCTGAATGCTCAATACTCACAGTCTGCCTTGAAGGGAAGCATTGTAAAGCACAGAGAGGTCTGGTAAAGCATAGGGAAGCATTGTAAAGCACAGAGTTATTGTCTTGTTTTTCACAAGAAGAAACCTTTCCTTTGGAATTAATTACAAAACTGGGGCGATAGAAATAAAATAATAGGCTACTAAATATCGATGTAGTGCCCTTTATTGTTTATCGTTTATATAAGTTTTAGGCAGGTGTGAAAAATGCTGTAAAGTAAGAATGCTTTCAAAAATAGACATGATAATAGATTATATTTATCAATTAACTAAATGCAAAGTGAGTGAACAGAAGAAAAATCTAAATCAAATCCATATTTGGTGTGACCACCCTTTTGCCTTCATAACAGCATCAATTCTTCTAGGTACACTTGCACAAAGTCAGGGATTTTGTAGGCATATAGTCAGGTGTATGATTAAACAATTATACCAAACAGGTGCTAATGATCATCAATTCAATATGTAGGTTGAAACACAATCATTAACTGAAACAGAAACAGCTGTGTAGGAGGAATAAAACTGGGTGAGGAACAGCCAAACTCAGCTAACAAGGTGAGGTTGCTGAAGACAGTTTACTGTCAAAAGTCATACACCATGGCAAGACTAAGCACAGCAACAAGACACATGGTAGTTATACTGCATCAGCAAGGTCTCTCCCAGGCAGAAATTTCAAGGCAGACAGGGGTTTCCAGATGTGCTGTCCAAGCTCTTTGAAGAAGCACAAAGAAACGGGCAACGTTGAGGACCGTAGACGAGTGGTCGGCCAAGGAAACTTACTGCAGCAGATGAAAGACACATCATGCTTACTTCCTTCCAATCGGAAGATGTCCAGCAGTGCCATCAGCTCAGAACTGGCAGAAAAAGTGGGACCCTGGTACACCCATCTACTGTCCGGAGAAGTCTGGTCAGAAGTGGCCTTCATGGAAGACTTGCGCCAAAAGCCATACCTCCGACGTGGAAACAAGGCCAAGCGACTCAACTATGCACGAAAACACAGGAACTGGGGTGCAGAAAAATGGCAGCAGGTGCTCTGGACTGATGAGTCAAAATTTGAAATATTTGGCTGTAGCAGAAGGCAGTTTGTTCGCCGAAGGGCTGGAGAGCGGTACACGAATGAGTGTCTGCAGGCAACAGTGAAGCATGGTGGAGGTTCCTTGCAAGTTTGGGGCTGCATTTCTGCAAATGGAGTTGGGGATTTGGTCAGAATTAATGGTCTCCTCAATGCTGAGAAGTACAGGCAGATACTTATCCATCATACAATACCATCAGGGAGGCATCTGATTGGTCCCAAATTTATTCTGCAGCATGACAACGACCCCAAACATACAGCGAAAGTCATTAAGAACTATCTTCAGCTTAAAGAAGAACAAGGAGTCCTGGAAGTGATGGTATGGCCCCACAGAGCCCTGATCTCAACATCATCGAGTCTGTCTGGGATTACATGAAGAGAGAAAGTAGCTGAGGCTGCCTAAATCCACAGAAGAACTGTGGTTAGTTCTCCAAGATGTTTGGGCCAACCTACCTGCCGAGTTCCTTCAAAAACTGTGTGCAAGTGTACCTAGAAGAATTGATGCTTGATGCTGTTTTGAAGGCAAAGGGTGGTCACACCAAATATGGATTTGATTTAGATTTTTCTTCTGTTCACTCACTTTTGCATTTAGTTAATTGATAAATATAATCTATTAACATGTCTATTTTTGAAAGCATTCTTACTTTACAGCATTTTTTCACACCTGCCTAAAACTTTTGCACAGTACTGTATATATATATATATATACATAGTGATATATATGTATATCGTGATGCGTAAAGTCAGGCAGGGATGTAGTACTGTCACACTTGACAACCTCAGAGAAGAGACCAGCTGGCAGCAAATACACATCATTTTGAAGCCCGGCGAGCAGAATCTTCTCGATGTATAGATATAGATATTCACCATACAAGAGATCAGTGAATACAGGAGGCGATCAAACAGATTTTTTTAATATTCATATTTTTATTACATGTTTCGTATTGCGATCTTTTTCTGATGTGTGCAAAACCGTCCTCCTCAATACTGATTATTATTATTATTATTATTATTATTATTATTATTATTATTATTATTATTAGTTTATTTATCCAAGGCGACTTACAGAGACTAGGGTGTGTGAACTATGCATCAGCTGCAGAGTCACTTACAACTACGTCTCACCCGAAAGACGGAGCACAAGGAGGTGAAGTGACTTGCTCAGGGTCACACAATGAGTCAGTGGCTGACTTACTTTTGTGTAAAATAAACAGCGCGCGTGAAAATAAAATGGACCACAAAGGTTTAGTCGAACTCATCGTTTGCTTAATTAGATCGTTTTTTTTTTTTACCGTGAGTGGGTTTGGCAGGTTTCGGTCTCTTCCCCGGTCCGGTCCGACCCTGGTTCTGTGCAGAGGTGCCCGGAGATTGAGCAGTACCACCGGGTCCGGTCCTGGAAAAACCTGCCCGTCCATCTCAGCAACCGATGGGTCCTTCCAGAAACAAACAGGGCGAGTGAAATCAAACAGGGCGAGTGAAATCAAACAGGGCGAGTGAAATCAAACAGGGCGAGCGAAATCAAACAGGGCTGAGCGAAATCAAACAGGGCGGCTGAAATCAAACAGAGGCGAGCAAAATCAAACAGGTAGTGAAATCAAACAGGGCGAAAGTGAAATCAAACAGGGCGAGTGAAATCAAACAGGGCGGCTCTCAGAAACACACAGAGAGTTAGGATTATTTATTTCTTAGCAGGACGCCTTATCCAGGGTGACTTACAATTGTTGCAAGATATCACATTATTTTACAAACAATTACATTATTTTTACATACAATTCCCCCATTTATACAGTTGGGTTTTTTACTGGAGCAATCTAGGTAAAGTACCTTGCGGTACTTAGTATTGAGTGGTACTGCGGGTCGGTCCTGGAAAAACCTGCCCCGTCATTTTCAGCACCGCTGGTCCATCCAGAACAAACAGGGCGAGTGAAATCAAACAGGGCGAGTGAAATCAAACAGGGCGAGTGAAATCAAACAGGACATGTGAAATCAAACAGGGCGAGCGAAATCAAACAGGGCGAGTGAAATCAAACAGGGCAAGCGAAATCAAACAGGGCGAGTGAAATCAAACAGGGCGAGCGAAATCAAACAGGGCGAGCGAAATCAAACAGGGCGAGTGAAATCAAACAGGACAAGTGAAATCAAACAGGGCTGTGAAATCAAACAGGGCATGTGAAATCAAACAGGCGGCGAAATCAAACAGGGCGAGTGAAATCAAACATGGCGAGCGAAATCAAACAGGGCGACGAAATCAAACAGGAGCGGCGAAATCAAACAGGGCAGCGAAATCAAACAGGGCGATCGAAATCAAACAGGGTGAGGAAATCAAACAGGGCTGAGCAAATCAAACAGGGCGAGTGAAATCAAACAGGGCGCGAAATCAAACAGGGCGATGAAATCAAACAGGGCGGCAAATCAAACAGGGCGAGTGAAATCAAACAGGACGGATCTCAGAAACACACAGAGAGTTAGGATTATTTATTTCTTAGCAGACGCCCTTATCCAGGGTGACTTACAATTGTTGCAAGATATCACATTATTTTTACAAACAATTACATTTTTACATACAATTCCCCATTTATACAGTTGGGTTTTTACTGGAGCAATCTAGGTAAAGTACCTTGCTCAAGGGTACAGCAGCAGTGTCCCCCACCTGGGATTGAACCCACGACCCTCCGGTCAAGAGTCCAGAGCCCTGACCACTACTCCACACTGCTGCCCTAAAAGTCATTTTAAAAGTCAGATAGCTTACTTTCCAAAAAGCTGTCTCTCATGAGCTTCAGTGCGGGGTAGGACTGAATCATGTGATCCTTGAAAACGACTCCCAAAACGGACGGATGAGTTCTGGCTTCTCCTTCTCCATCCATTCAAGGAGGCTGTAGCTGAGCTTTCTGTGTTTTCGTCTGTCAACCTCCTTGAAGAGGAACCAGAACTGGGTTACAAACTCACACAGCCCTGCTGCTGCTGCTGCTGCACCCAGTCCTGGGGTTCAGAGCTCCCCTCAATGAAGTCTAGTATTATTGAAATACAGAGCCATTGCAGTGCCGCTGTCTGTCTGTCTGCCATTGAAGATCATTGAGGGTATAGTTAGCACACTGTGGTCCCATTCTACCAGCCTCACCCCATTGTAGCTGCCCTATACTTGTGCTACCATTGCCCCTCAGTGTAATACAGAGCCATTGCAGTGCCGCTGTCTGTCTGTCTGCCATTGAAGATCATTTATAGTTATATCCTCTCACCTGGTATTTCTCTTCAGGGATGACATCACGGTCTCTCAGTTGGGTGAGGAGCATGAAAGGATCTTTGATTGAAGCGATCTCGACTTTCTTCGATCGGAAAAACTGCCGCAGTTCGTCGTCCGTTTTAAATTGGAGCCGGTTTTCCATGACTGTGTAATCAATGAAGAAAATCATTACTTCATTTTCATATTATTATTAGTAGCAGTAGCATTGAAAATTGACACAGGCAGCCTTGTATATGCTTCACCAGACCTCTCTGTGCTTTACAATGCTTCCCTATGCTTTACCAGACCTCTCTGTGCTTTACAATGCTTCCCTATGCTTTACCAGACCTCTCTGTGCTTTACAATGCTTCCCTATGCTTTACCAGACCTCTCTGTGCTTTACAATGCTTCCCTATGCTTTACCAGACCTCTCTGTGCTTTACAATGCTTCCCTATGCTTTACCAGACCTCTCTGTGCTTTACAATGCTTCCCTATGCTTTACCAGACCTCTCTGTGCTTTACAATGCTTCCCTATGCTTTACCAGACCTCTCTGTGCTTTACAATGCTTCCCTATGCTTTACCAGACCTCTCTGTGCTTTACAATGCTTCCTATGCTTTACCAGACCTCTCGTGCTTTACAATGCTTCCCTATGCTTTACCAGACCTCTCTGTGCTTTACAATGCTTCCCTATGCTTTACCAGACCTCTCTGTGCTTTACAATGCTTCCCTATGCTTTACCAGACCTCTCTGTGCTTTACAATGCTTCTCTATGCTTTACCAGACCTCTCTGTGCTTTACAATGCTTTCCTATGCTTTACCAGACCTCTCTGTGCTTTACAATGCTTCCCTATGCTTTACCAGACCTTCTGTGCTTTACAATGCTTCGCTATGCTTTAAGCCAGATGCTCTGGTAACAGCTTTAGGGAAGCATTGTAAAGCACAGAGAGTCTGGTAAAGCATAGGGAAGCATTGTAAAGCACAGAGAGGTCTGGTAAAGCATAGGGAAGCATTGTAAAGCACAGAGAGGTCTGGTAAAGCATAGGGAAGCATTGTAAAGCACAGAGAGGTCTGGTAAAGCATAGGGAAGCATTGTAAAGCACAGAGAGGTCTGGTAAAGCATAGGGAAGCATTGTAAAGCACAGAGAGGTCTGGTAAAGCATAGGGAAGCATTGTAAAGCACAGAGAGGTCTGGTAAAGCATAGGGAAGCATTGTAAAGCACAGAGAGGTCTGGTAAAGCATAGGGAAGCATTGTAAAGCACAGAGAGGTCTGGTAAAGCATAGGGAAGCATTGTAAAGCACAGAGAGGTCTGGTAAAGCATAGGGAAGCATTGTAAAGCACAGAGAGGTCTGGTAAAGCATAGGGAAGCATTGTAAAGCACAGAGAGGTCTGGTAAAGCATAGGGAAGCATTGTAAAGCACAGAGAGGTCTGGTAAAGCATAGGGAAGCATTGTAAAGCACAGAGAGGTCTGGTAAAGCATAGGGAAGCATTGTAAAGCACAGAGAGGTCTGGTAAAGCATAGGGAAGCATTGTAAAGCACAGAGAGGTCTGGTAAAGCATAGGGAAGCATTGTAAAGCACAGAGAGGTCTGGTAAAGCAATAAGTTACAGTGAAAGCTAAAGCACAGACATAAAGTCGAATGAAAGCTGCTGAATAATGTTACATTCATTCTAACAAACACACCTCTTTGTAGTTTTCCTCGTATACTTAACGAAAAACTGACAACTAAAAAAAATCTAAACATGAAATACTACTGTACTGCTATTATGGATTCCAGACTTTTTTTGTAAGGTTAAATACACATTTATATATATATTAATGATGTCTCAATTCTAAGTGATACAACACGTTTGGTCACAGCTATGCTATATAATAGATGTATATGAAATTGTTACCTGTTCAATGCGTTCAGCTGGGAGCAGTGCAGGTGTGTTCAGTGCAATGCACAGAGCAATCCAGCGAGGAAGCAGTCCCTTCATCTGGAAGAGTTTCGTTTCTCAGTAAGAACACTCCCCCATACAAACCCTCTGTACTTGTGTAGAAATGTCGTGTCGGGGCTGGCTGGCTGTTGAAATCAAATTCCCAAAACAAGCACGATCCTGCTTATTATAAGCGGACTTGCCAACGGTGCTCCCCTGGGTCCTAAACACTGCTCTGTACAGCCGGGGGCTGCAGAAACAACACATCGTTCATGACTGCAACATCCAGGCCAGCTGTTTGTTCCAACTGTACCCCGAGTTACTTAATTGGACTGATTAAGTGCTGCTTAGAAACTTCATTGATCCAATTAATTAATTTAGTGTACAGTTAGAACAAAAACCAGGAGGGCCACGGGCCCCCCAGGACCAGAATTGAGTGGCCCTGGTGAAGATGGTAGTGTGTGCGTGCAGGGGTGCGTGGTGTGTGAGTGTGTGAGTGTAGGGGAGAGGAGAGAGAGACAGGGAGAGGGGAGAGAGAGGAGAGAGGAGGAGAGGGAGAGGAGGAGGAGGGAGAGAGAGAGAGGAGAGGGAGAGGGAGAGGGGAGAGGAGGAGGAGGAGAGAGGAGGGAGAGGGAGAGAGGAGAGAGAGAGGGAGGGAGAGAGGGAGGGAGAGAGAGGAGGAGAGAGGGAGAGGAGAGAGGAGGAGAGAGAGGGAGGAGAGAGGGAGAGGAGGGAGGAGGAGAGGAGAGAGGAGAGATGAGAGAGGAGAGGAGAGAGGGAGGAGAGGAGAGAGAGGAGGGAGAGGAGAGAGGAGGAGCGGAGAGAGGGGAGAGGAGAGAGAGAGAGGGAGAGGAGGGATGAGAGATGAAAGGGGAGAGGGAGAGAGGGGAGAGAGAGAGAGACAGAGGAGAGGAGAGAGGGAGGGAGATGAGAGGAGAGAGAGGAGAGGGGAGAGGAGACAGGAGAGGGGAGGGAGAGGGAGGGGGAAGCGAGGGCATATAAGGGTTTGCAAGGAAAAGAGTGGGAGAATTTGGGGAAATAAGAGTGTGAGAGAAGGGTGTGAGTGTGGAGAGATAGAGAGACAGAGCGAGAAAGGATCAAAGGAACCAAGCAACTAATCACACCCGTTTTGATTTGATTTTTCGACTCCCAGTTCCCTTTCGTCACTTTTTTATTTTATTTGATTAATTAATTCATTAATTCATTCATTCATTCATTCATTCATTAATGTACAAAATAAACAGCACAAGCTTTCATCTACTCTCTCAGTCTCATTTCTGTCCCCAAAAAACAGTAAAAGCTACATTATACACTGCCTTGTAACACCTTTGTGTAAATAAACAACAATAATAAAATTATAATTCAAATGTCATTCGTGCACAGCTAATTTTATACTACTTTATATATATATATATATGACTGAAATACAAAAAAAATATTCACAAGCAATCAGTGAATACAGGAGGCGATCAAACAGAATTGTGGTATATTTATATTTTAGTTACATGTTTAAAAAATACACACATGCATTTTTCTATTAATACAAACAATGTATTGTGAAATATATAACTTGTATGATTATATGCATGTATAAATCTACCCCTTTTAAAGTTACTAAATATTAATATATATATATATATATATATATATATATATATATATATATATACTCTGAATAAGTTTCACCCTCTATCTTCTAGAGTAGAAATCTGTATCACAGTTTTGTATTCTTAATTATTAGTAGATTATTCATAATGTCCTCCGATTCACGGTCAGCGAGCTACCGCCCTCTAGAGGACAAAGGCCAGCCCTGCAGGTGTCCGCTCTGAGCTCGCTGGGCGCCTGGCCAGCAGGGTGCGCTGCAGAGCGATGAGGAGAAACAGTCCCGGCCTCCCTTCGGTTTTTTTTTAACGCTGTGAAGCCGCGTTGGGCCTCCGCAGAAATATATTAATCTTGTCACGGATAGCTTGTTCTTCCACCGGTCCGATTTGGGAAACCTCTCTTCCGACCTGCGCAAACACGGCTTTAATGACGTTTCGAGGCAATGCTTGTTTTCCTCCGTTTCCGTGGAAATTGACTTTACACGCCCACTGGCGCAGGATCTCCGGATTCACTAAGGATTTAAATATCCGAGCGCGTATTTGTCGCATCTGTCGACGTTGGCAGAGTAGATTTGTATTTCTTGTTCGGCGGATATTGGGTTCAGAGACACGCTGGGCAGTGTTTTGACCCTGCTCTGCCGTGCTTGTGGTTGCCCAGCTGGTTCAGCAGAGAGGTCGGTACCGGAGACCCCGTCTGGGTTCAATAATGGTGGTCAGTTTCCGATTCACAGACGTTAGCTCTCTCATCAACGTGGTCCGTTCTTGCTTCACTGTGGTCTGTTCTCGCTTCAATATGTTCCTTTCTCTCTCCACTGTGGTCAGTTCTCCCTTCACTGTGGTCAGTTCATTCTCCACTGTGGTCTGTTCTCGCTTCAATATGTCCCTTTCTCTCTCCACTGTGGTCAGTTTTCTCTCCACTGTGGTCAGTTGATTCTCCACTGTGGTCAGTTCTCTCTCCACTGTGGTCAGTTCACTCTCCACTGTGGTCAGTTCTCCCTTCACTGTGGTCAGTTCACTCTCCACTGTGGTCAGTTGATTCTCCACTGTGGTCAGTTCTCCCTTCACTGTGGTCAGTTCACTCTCCACTGTGGTCAGTTCTCCCTTCACTGTGGTCAGTTCATTCTCCACTGTGGTCAGTTCTCCCTTCACTGTGGTCAGTTCTCTCTCCACTGTGGTCAGTTCTCTCTCCACTGTGGTCAGTTCATTCTCCACTGTGGTCAGTTCTCCCTTCACTGTGGTCAGTTCACTCTCCACTGTGGTCAGTTCTCCCTTCACTGTGGTCAGTTCACTCTCCACTGTGGTCAGTTCACTCTCCACTGTGGTCAGTTCTCCCTTCACTGTGGTCAGTTCACTCTCCACTGTGGTCAGTTCACTCTTCACTGTGGTCAGTTCTCTCTTCACTGTGGTCAGTTCACTGTTCACTGTGGTCAGTTCTCTCTTCACTGTGGTCAGTTCACTGTTCACTGTGGTCAGTTCACTGTTCACTGTGGTCAGTTCTCCCTTCACTGTGTCCCGTTCTCTCATCACTGTGGTCAGTTCTCCCTTCACTGTGGTCAGTTCTCCCTTCACTGTGGTCCCGTTCTCTCATCACTGTGGTCAGTTCTCCCTTCACTGTGTCCCGTTCTCTCATCACTGTGGTCAGTTCTCCCTTCACTGTGTCCCGTTCTCTCATCACTGTGGTCAGTTCTCCCTTCACTGTGTCCCGTTCTCTCGTCACTGTGTCCCGTTCTCTCGTCACTGTGTCCCGTTCTCTCTTCACTGTGGTCAGTTCTCCCTTCACTGTGTCCCGTTCTCTCATCACTGTGGTCAGTTCTCCCTTCACTGTGTCCCGTTCTCTCTTCACTGTGGTCAGTTCTCCCTTCACTGTGTCCCGTTCTCTCGTCACTGTGTCCCGTTCTCTCTTCACTGTGGTCAGTTCTCCCTTCACTGTGTCCCGTTCTCTCTTCACTGTGGTCAGTTCTCCCTTCACTGTGTCCAGGTCCTGTTTCATTTTGGATAATTCCTGTTCCACCGCCGCGAAGTCTGGACTTTTTATAATCAGAAGACGTCGGGTTTTCTTGAGGGATTTGTTGTCTTCCTGGACTCGTTTAGCGGGTGAACCTGCAATGAAAACGTGCGACAGAAAACATTTCAACAACAAGAACGACAACAAAATAATAATAATAATAATAATAATAATAATAATAATAATAATAATAATAATAATAATAATAATGACCAGGGACCAAGTGCCAGACCATGTGACCGATGACCGTATTTCCCCTGTGGCAAAGAACCCCATTGGCCTCTACTGGTCTTTGAACTTTGAAGACTGTACTGTATTCTAGCACAGAGTAATAGTAAAATATTAGTTTTTTGATGAGGCAACTTTACTTTGAACAAATAGCAACTTTAAACAACTGCAACTCCCAGGGTGCATTGCAAAACAACTGCAACTCCCAGAGTGCATTGCTAAACAACTGCAACTCCCAGGGTGCATTGCAAAACAACTGCAACTCCCAGAGTGCATTGCTAAACAACTCCAACTCCCAGGGTGCATTGCAACACAACTGCAACTCCCAGAGTGCATTGCAAAACAACTGCAACTCCCAGGGTGCATTGCTAAACAATTGCAACTCCCAGGGTGCATTGCAAAACTGCAACCCCCAGGGTGCATTGCAAAACTGCAACTCCCAGAGTGCATTGCAAAACAACTGCAACTCCCAGGGTGCATTGCAAAACAACTGCAACTCCCAGGGTGCATTGCAAAACTGCAACTCCCAGAGTGCATTGCAAAACAACTGCAACTCCCAGGGTGCATTGCAAAACAGAGAGGCAGGATTTATTTTGAATGGTCCAGATCAAGTCGCGATTAGACAGAGTACTGATTAGACGAGGTGAGCTGGACAGGGAGAGAGAAAGGAGAGAGAGATTGGGGCTGATAGAGTTACTGAGGGGGTAGGAGAGAGAGGAGAGAGGATTGGGGCTGATAGAGTTACGAGGGGATAGGAGAGAGAGAGAGAGAGAGGATTGGGGCTGATAGAGTTACGAGGGGTAGGAGAGAGAGAGAGAGAGAGGATTGGGGCTGATAGAGTTACGAGGGGGTAGGAGAGAGAGGAGAGAGAGGATTGGGGCTGATAGAGTTACGAGGGGAGAGAGAGAGAGGAGAGAGAGGATTGGGGCTGATAGAGTTACGAGGGGGTAGGAGAGAGAGAGAGAGAGGATTGGGGCTGATAGAGTTACTGAGGGGGATAGGAGAGAGAGGAGAGAGAGGATTGGGGCTGATAGAGTTACGAGGGGTAGGAGAGAGAGAGAGAGAGGATTGGGGCTGATAGAGTTACGAGGGGTAGGAGAGAGAGAGAGAGAGAGGATTGGGGCTGATAGAGTTACGAGGGGTAGGAGAGAGAGAGAGAGAGGATTGGGGCTGATAGAGTTACGAGGGGTAGGAGAGAGAGAGAGAGAGGATTGGGGCTGATAGAGTTACGAGGGGAGAGAGAGAGAGAGAGGATTGGGGCTGATAGAGTTACGAGGGGAGGATAGAGAGAGAGAGAGAGGATTGGGGCTGATAGAGTTACGAGGGGATAGGAGAGAGAGAGAGAGAGGATTGGGGCTGATAGAGTTACGAGGGGGTAGGAGAGAGAGAGAGAGAGGATTGGGGCTGATAGAGTTACGAGGGGAGTAGAGAGAGAGAGAGAGAGGATTGGGGCTGATAGAGTTACGAGGGGGTAGGAGAGAGAGGAGAGAGAGGATTGGGGCTGATAGAGTTACTGAGGGGGATAGCAGAGTAGAGAGCAGAGAGAGGATTGGGGCTGATAGAGTTACGAGGGGATAGGAGAGAGAGAGAGAGAGAGGATTGGGGCTGATAGGAGTTACGAGGGGATAGGAGAGAGAGAAAGGAGAGAGGATTGGGGCTGATAGAGTTACAAGGGGCATAGGAGAGCAGGGCTGTTGACGTCACAATCTCAATAACAGTGGAAAGCTGTTTTCATTTCTCAAAGCACTAGAGTGCGTCTGCATCTCGCTTCAAGCGAAGCTTCTACAGCTCCTCCGAAGTCTGCTCTGTTCAGAGAAATCTGTAAAGCATCTGAGAGGTCTCTGCAATCAAAGCACAGGAGAGAGTGTGTGTTCACGGAAGCAAAAACACACTTTGTATTCAAAACCACCCTTGTGAACTACAATGTGCAGAGAGGTGTGGTAAAGCACAGGGAAGCATTGTAAAGCACAGAGAGGTCTGGTAAAGCATAGGGAAGCATTGTAAAGCACAGAGAGGTCTGGTAAAGCATAGGGAAGCATTGTAAAGCACAGAGAGGTCTGGTAAAGCATAGGGAAGCATTGTAAAGCACAGAGAGGTCTGGTAAAGCATAGGGAAGCATTGTAAAGCACAGAGAGGTCTGGTAAAGCATAGGGAAGCATTGTAAAGCACAGAGAGGTCTGGTAAAGCATAGGGAAGCATTGTAAAGCACAGAGAGGTCTGGTAAAGCATAGGGAAGCATTGTAAAGCACAGAGAGGTCTGGTAAAGCATAGGGAAGCATTGTAAAGCACAGAGAGGTCTGGTAAAGCATAGGGAAGCATTGTAAAGCACAGAGAGGTCTGGTAAAGCATAGGGAAGCATTGTAAAGCACAGAGAGGTCTGGTAAAGCATAGGGAAGCATTGTAAAGCACAGAGAGGTCTGGTAAAGCATAGGGAAGCATTGTAAAGCACAGAGAGGTCTGGTAAAGCATAGGGAAGCATTGTAAAGCACAGAGAGGTCTGGTAAAGCATAGGGAAGCATTGTAAAGCACAGAGAGGTCTGGTAAAGCATAGGGAAGCATTGTAAAGCACAGAGAGGTCTGGTAAAGCATAGGGAAGCATTGTAAAGCACAGAGAGGTCTGGTAAAGCATAGGGAAGCATTGTAAAGCACAGAGAGGTCTGGTAAAGCATAGGGAAGCATTGTAAAGCACAGAGAGGTCTGGTAAAGCATAGGGAAGCATTGTAAAGCACAGAGAGGTTTGATAAAGCATACCTCGTTTTTGTCGTTGGGAATGGTGTTGCGATCTCGGAGGAGATTCAGTAACAGAAACGGGTCCTGTCTGATTTGGGCAGCTCTCCATTCTTTTAAATGGTAACGTCTGCCGGAACTCGTAGAAATATGTTCGTTTACTAAAATGAAAAAAGGTGAATAAACAGAAAATATTTTAAATGAAAGGACAGCAAAACCAAGTCGATGCTTATTTTTTTGGATGGCGGGAAGTTCAAAATCAGTAGCTAAATCACTTTTAGTTTTTATTCAGGTAAAGATTTATCGATATATTTTTGTACTGGATGTAAACAGCTCCATATAGAAAACACTGTACCGTTACAATACTACAAATGGACTCTATATATATATAGTTTTTTTCACAATACAAGAGATCACTCAATACAGGAGGCGATCAAACACTTTTTTAAAATATTCATATTTTTATTACGTTTAAAAATACATACATGCAGTTTACATGAATACAAACATGTATTGTGAAACATATAACTTGTATGATTATATTATATATATTATTATAAAAATACAGGTATTATTATGTATCCAAAACGATTTATTTCAGCTGTTTTCTATATTTCACACAGATCTGGACGGGGTTCATATTGGCGGAATTCAGCAAGCAATTTTTTGGCCAAACTGAACACACTGCAGACAAACAACGCAGCGTCTAAAAATATACATTACATCATTTTAATTGTTTAATGAAGGCAGTGTAATAAAACGTATTATTATTATTATTATTATTATTATTATTATTATTATTATTATATAATAATAATAATAATTAATAATAATATATATATAGAGAGAGAGAACGAACGAACGAACGAACGAACAATAAATGATTTTAATTTATAATCGTTTTTTTTTTTTTTTGGTCCTGCATAAAATATTCGTGGAATATAAACAGTTTGGGACACATAATGAATATAGATTGTAATCCCCGCCCGCACTGCTTTTAAACATGAAAAAGTTACACTTTCTATATAAAAACACACTGAAAACCACAGAGCAGCGTATATATAAAACATTAAGAGCATTTAAATCGCTAAGGCACGATATGAGATTGAAATTCATACAAATGATACAGAAACACACACCAACCGTACCTTGAAGCAGAGCCTCGGCGTCTCAAATCAAATCAAATCTCCCGCCTTGCAGGTCTTTATAGTCGGGAGTGAAACGTCACCACAGTACGGGGGAATTACCGGCTATAGGAGGCGAGGCATTGCTGCAGTCAGGTCATATTAACCATTAAAAATGCCACTTTGCCCTCATTTTGCCCACACTGTGGTTTCAGTTTTCTCTGCTATTTAACTCCGCTGTTAATTCTGCAAACACAGCCGCCCACACTCAATCAAATCAATTTATTTCTTAGCAGACGTCCTTATCCAGGGCGACTTACAATTGTTACACAATATCACATTATTTTTACATACAATTCCCCATTTATACAGTTGGGTTTTTACTGGAGCAATCTAGGTAAAGTACCTTGCTCAAGGGTACAGCAGCAGTGTCCCCCACCTGGGATTGAACCCACGACCCTCCGGTCAAGAGTCCAGAGCCCTTGACCACTACTCCACACTGTTCATAATCATCATCATAATCATCATCATCATCATCATCATCATCATCATCATCATCATCATCATCATCATCATCATCATCATCATCATCATCATCATCATCATCAACGGAAAAATCACTCTCTCGTGTTTTTTCCCCTCCCTGTTGTAACATGAAAAAGAAAGAGACAATAAAAAGGTTTTGTTTTGCGTAAAGATGAGCCGAGGAAGCTTGGAGTAAAGAATAACAGCCAGGAAAGTCCCAAGTCTGGGCCTAGAGTCAATAACGACTTCTCTGGGATAGTTGAGGTAACAAACACGCAGGATAACGCAACAACAGCTAGCTAACCTCCCGAGCAAGTTAGAAACAGTCATTTTTCTGCTGACAATCAATTCTCAAGACACGTGATAACATGCCGGGAATCAATTTTAACAACATAAGAAAGTTTCCAAACTGAGGTCATTCAGCCCATCTTGCTCGTTTGGTTGTTAGTAGCTTATTGATCCCAGAATCTCATCAAGCAGCTTCTTGAAGGATCCCAGGGTGTCAGCTTCAACAACATTACTGGGGAGTTGGTTCCAGACCCTCACGATTCTCTGTGTAAATAAAGTGCCTCCTATTTTCTGTTCTGAATGCCCTTTTATCTAATTTGTGACCCCTGGTCCTTGTTTCTTTTTTCAGGTCCCCTGGGTCGACATTGTCTATACCTTTGAGGATTTTGAATGCTTGAATCAGATCGTAGTCTTCTTTGTTCAAGACTGAACAGATTCAATTCTTTTAGCCTGTCTGCATACGACATGCCTTTTAAACCCGGGATAATTCTGGTCGCTCTTCTTTGCACTCTTTCTAGAGCAGCAATATCCTTTTCTTGTAGCGATTGACCAGAACTGAACACAATATTCTAGGTGAGGTCTTACTAATGCATTGTAAAGTTTCAATGTATTCAAATGATGAGCAAAATAAAGCATTCGGTATAGAGTCACACCACAGCAGTGACACGAGTACTAACATAATCACGCACTACACAGACCTAAAAACAGTAAAGATTCATGGAAACTAACTACATCCGGATTCATGTTGATGTGTATTACACTGTCCATGGCACTGGCAGAATTCGTTATGAGATTTGCATTTCGGGTCACACGGTCACCGCACAATAATTTGATTTGAAATACAGTATTGATAGCTGCCAGTATTGAGTACTGTAAAAACGAGACAAATGCTAAAATCAGATTAAAAAAACAGGGAGCAAAACACTAATGATGGCAGGAAATAAATACGTTTCAACCAAAATCAGTGCTCAACAATTTCCAGGCGATTTCTATGAAGAGGGGGTTTGCGTTTCAATACATTCTGTCCCGCAATCGATCGATTCAGAAGCAGACAGAGTTTGAACACGTGAAATCTCAGAGGCCCATCCACAGAAAAGCAAAACAAATCAAGCATATATTATTATTATTATTATTATTATTATTATTATTATTATTATTATTATTATTATTATTATTATTATTACTATATTTGTTTCTGTTTTGCACTGCAAACAAGCAAATCTTGTCTTCAAAGTTTTGTGAATCAGCCAACAGCAACATTAATATTAGTATTAAGAGAACACGAAATTATGGATCAGCTGTCAAGTTTCATTTGTTTAAAGATTCCTCCAAGTAGCTACGTTTCAAATCGTATACATTTATGATTTATTATTAGGAGGCTGTGTGGTCCAGTGGTTAAAGAAAAGGGCTTGTAACCAGGAGGTCCCCGGTTCAAATCCCACCTCAGCCACTGACTCATTGTGTGACCCTGAGCAAGTCACTTCACCTCCTTGTGCTCCGTCTTTCGGGTGAGACGTAGTTGTAAGTGACCCTGCAGCTGATGCATAGTTCACACACCCTAGTCTCTGTAAGTCGCCTTGGATAAAGGCGTCTGCTAAATAAACAAATAATAATAATATTTCAGGCACACAGAGTATGGATCACATTAGTATAGTTACTGTATGCAAACATTGAATGCTATTTGTTTGGAGGTTAAATTGAGTTCTCTATTATAATAAATTCAATATTAAATACATTCTTTACATTTAGTTAAACACTGAAAGGTTATTTCTGTTACGCAGCTTTATAGATTATTTAATGGGTTTAGCTGATAGTTTCAGCCAAATTTTAAAGAAACATTATGAAACGCTGTCTTAATAAATATTGTAGTATCAGAGTTTGGGGAAATTATTATTATTATTATTATTATTATTATTATTATTATTATTATTATGAAATGTGACATGCGCTGGTAATAAATAAATTGCAGTATCTTGTTTAATTTTACTAAGTATCTTACAATTTAAGATTTCAACATTATGGATAAATGCACGTTTTTGTTAATAAACAGCAAATATGAAGATTGCAGAATGTTTCATATTATTTTTATTCATAAAACAAAATAACCTTTTACATAAAATTTGGGCAGCAGTGTGGAGTAGCGGTCAGGGGCTCTGGACTCTTGACCGGAGGGTCGTGGGTTCAATCCCAGGTGGGGGACACTGCTGCTGTACCCTTGAGCAAGGTACTTTACCTAGATTGCTCCAGTAAAAACCCAACTGTATAAATGGGGAATTGTATGTAAAAATAATGTGATATCTTGTAACAATTGTAAGTCGCCCTGGATAAGGGCGTCTGCTAAGAAATAAAATCTAATATATTGATTTTCCCACAGAATTTAGGTTAAGTGATCCGCAGAATTTCAAAAAATTCCCCTCAGATTCTGTCTGGGCCTGCCCATAATCAATGATAAAGCGACAACGCCTTGTGGTTGCACAAAGGACGAAAAAAAAAACGAAGAAATACAGACGTATTTGTTTGCACAGACCTATCTAATGCCTGGCAGTGCCAGCTGAAAAGGCGGACGCGCCTCAAAGGGTCCAATTTACAAGTCAAAACGGCGATGCGCATGCGCGTTTTGGGAGAATCACTCCTGTGAATCAGGTTTGCGAATCAAAAAGAGAGGGATGGAGGTGAATCTCATTGACTCGTGTAAATAAATGATGGGAAATCACGGGAATCCCCGCGCCCGGTTTCGCATTGGAAACCCCCATTTAAGTGACGTCGCTATAAATATTGCTGCGGGAGGAGGTCAGTGTGGATTCCAAGCCGGCAGAAAATAAGTGGCTGATGGGCGGTTTTATGGTTAGCAGTGGTGCAGGTCACCTTAATGATAATGCGGGCGGCTTGTTTTTTTTTTAAATAGTTTTTTACTGTGTCTTGCTGTGAAAATAGTTTTTTTTTCATGTGTCCGTCATGTTGTATATTTCTCGTGGGTTTACAGTTCTGTATCAAACCACTTACCACTATCTGCCTTATATGCCCTTGTTATAGTAATAAAAAAAATATATATATATTATTTTAAGTAAAATGCTTCAGTAATGTTTTTTTAATATATGCTGGATCGCATCAATATCAGGGTCTAGCGCTGTATATTATAAAGACATTTCAGAGGGCTGGATCTCATCAATATCAGGGTCTAGCGCTATATATTATAAAGACATTTCAGAGGGCTGGATCACATCAATATCAGGGTCTAGCGCTGTATATTATAAAGACATTTCAGAGGGCTGGATCTCATCAATATCAGGGTCTAGCGCTATATATTATAAAGACATTTCAGAGGGCTGGATCGCATCAATATCAGGGTCTAGTGCTGTATATTATAAGGACATTTCAGAGGGCTGGATCGCATCAATATCAGGGTCTAGCGCTGTATATTATAAAGACATTTCAGAGGGCTGGATCGCATCAATATCAGGGTCTAGTGCTGTATATTATAAAGACATTTCAGAGGGCTGGATCGCATCAATATCAGGGTCTAGCGCTGTATATTATAAAGACATTTCAGAGGGCTGGATCGCATCGATATCAGGGTCTAGCGCTGTATATTATAAAGACATTTCAGAGGGCTGGATCGCATCAATATCAGGGTCTAGCGCTGTATATTATAAAGACATTTCAGAGGGCTGGATCGCATCAATATCAGGGTCTAGCGCTATATATTATAAAGACATTTCAGAGGGCTGGATCGCATCAATATCAGGGTCTAGCGCTGTATGTTATAAAGACATTTCAGAGGGCTGGATCGCATCAATATCAGGGTCTAGCGCTGTATATTATAAAGACATTTCAGAGGGCTGGATCGCATCAATATCAGGGTCTAGCGCTGTATATTATAAAGACATTTCAGAGGGCTGGATCGCATCAATATCAGGGTCTAGCGCTGTATATTATAAAGACATTTCAGAGGGCTGGATTGCATCAATATCAGGGTCTAGCGCTGTATGTTATAAAGACATTTCAGAGGGCTGGATCACATCAATATCAGGGTCTAGCGCTGTATATTATAAAGACATTTCAGAGGGCTGGATCACATCAATATCAGGGTCTAGCGCTGTATATTATAAAGACATTTCAGAGGGCTGGATCGCATCGATATCAGGGTCTAGCGCTGTATATTATAAAGACATTTCAGAGGGCTGGATCGCATCAATATCAGGGTCTAGCGCTGTATATTATAAAGACATTTCAGAGGGCTGGATCACATCAATATCAGGGTCTAGCGCTGTATGTTATAAAGACATTTCAGAGGGCTGGATCGCATCAATATCAGGGTCTAGCGCTGTATATTATAAAGACATTTCAGAGGGCTGGATTACATTTTGTGATTTATGCTCCTGTCTCCCTCACAGTTATTGCTGTCAAGGTCAAAGAGGAGACCTTTGACCCCACGATTATGAGCAGTGACCCCGACGATCTCCAGATGACCCCGCTTCAGATCAAAGGCGAACCCCAAGACTGAAAAAAAAAAAAAAACAGGTCACCTTCATCAGTTAATATGGGGGAAGATAAGAGAGCTTTAAAGTGGCTTAGACTACAGCTCCCAGCATGCCTCTGCAGCCGCGGCCATGGTGAGGCATGCTGGGAGCTGTAGTTCTTTATGCTGTTGTCTTCTGCTCCAATACAAACCTCTATTGCAATACAGAACTACGGCTCCCAGCATGCCTCTGCACCCGCGGCCATGGTGAGGCATGCTGGGAGCTGGGATACAGACCTCTATTACGATACATCATGTACCGCTGTGGGCAAAAGTTTAGCAGCATCACCCTCTATATAGAATGAACTGATTCAGCTTCATAGAGTCCAATGAAAGCTGCTGAATAATGTTCCCTTGTTAACATATTGAATTCCACCCCCTCTATATAGAATGAACTCCCTCAGCTTCATAGAGTCCAATGAAAGCTGCTGAATAATGTTCCCTTGTTAACATATTGAATTCCACCCCTCTATATAGAATGAACTCCCTCAGCTTCATAGAGTCCAATGAAAGCTGCTGAATAATGTTCCCTTGTTAACATATTGAATTCCACCCCTCTATATAGAATGAACTCCCTCAGCTTCATAGAGTCCAATGAAAGCTGCTGAATAATGTTCCCTTGTTAACATATTGAATTCCACCCCTCTATATAGAATGAACTCCCTCAGCTTCATAGAGTCCAATGAAAGCTGCTGAATAATGTTCCCTTGTTAACATATTGAATTCCACCCCCTCTATATAGAATGAACTCCCTCAGCTTCATAGAGTCCAATGAAAGCTGCTGAATAATGTTCCCTTGTTAACATATTGAATTCCACCCCCTCTATATAGAATGAACTGATTCAGCTTCATAGAGTCCAATGAAAGCTGCTGAATAATGTTCCCTTGTTAACATATTGAATTCCACCCCCTCTATATAGAATGAGCTGATTTAGCTTCATAAACCCTGTTTCTCTTATATCAGTTAATATGTCTGGTATGTACAATATATATTTATTTGAGGGTGGGGGCGGGACTTCAGTTTAAGCCCCGCCCCCCAGCCATAACATTATAACTAAGTGGAAAGATAATGTAAAAATCAACGAAACTATTTTAAAATCGACCTCAATTATGAAGTTTCTACTCCTTTTGCTTTGCATGTACAGATGTCTGTTTTAAATCCTGTACGCCTTTGCCTGTGAAATTCAATTTAAAAAAAAAAAAAAAACGATAGAAATGTCTAGATGTAGCGATTGTGAACAAATACGAATTCAATAAAATAAAAACAAAACACATGTTTTTTAAAAATGTTTTATTTCGGATGAAATGTCGCTCTCCGCAAAAAATGAATTTCTCTTCAAAAGCACAAGCCTGTCGGTGACGTCATCTGCCCTCCGTCCCCCCCATCGCCACGGCAACGCGTTCAGTGTCAGCAAGACTCAGCAGGGTTCATGACAGTGCGAGACGCGCTTCACACAGATAGAAGGAGGAATGTGTGGCTGCCTGCACTGCACCCCCTCCGCCACCAGGGGGCGGTGACGATACATATTTTAAGCTTTAGGGTTTTTTTGCCGCTGGTTTCAGGGTCTTGTCTGTTTTGGGGGTCCTCGTGGTCTTCACCCCCGTCGGTTTGCCCTTCTTGGTTTTTTGGGGTCTGGGGGGCGGTTTCTCTCCGGGCAGCTCTTGAACACGGTGACGTCTTTCACCTTGCCCCGATTTCTGGGGTGCCCAAAGTCGCTCGCACTTTGAGGTTCACCTTCTCAATCCACCTAGACAGGGAAGCATTGTAAAGCACAGAGAGGTCTGGTAAAGCATAGGGAAGCATTGTAAAGCACAGAGAGGTCTGGTAAAGCATAGGGAAGCATTGTAAAGCACAGAGAGGTCTGGTAAAGCATAGGGAAGCATTGTAAAGCACAGAGAGGTCTGGTAAAGCATAGGGAAGCATTGTAAAGCACAGAGAGGTCTGGTAAAGCATAGGGAAGCATTGTAAAGCACAGAGAGGTCTGGTAAAGCATAGGGAAGCATTGTAAAGCACAGAGAGGTCTGGTAAAGCATAGGGAAGCATTGTAAAGCACAGAGAGGTCTGGTAAAGCATAGGGAAGCATTGTAAAGCACAGAGAGGTCTGGTAAAGCATAGGGAAGCATTGTAAAGCACAGAGAGGTCTGGTAAAGCATAGGGAAGCATTGTAAAGCACAGAGAGGTCTGGTAAAGCATAGGGAAGCATTGTAAAGCACAGAGAGGTCTGGTAAAGCATAGGGAAGCATTGTAAAGCACAGAGAGGTCTGGTAAAGCATAGGGAAGCATTGTAAAGCACAGAGAGGTCTGGTAAAGCATAGGGAAGCATTGTAAAGCACAGAGAGGTCTGGTAAAGCATAGGGAAGCATTGTAAAGCACAGAGAGGTCTGGTAAAGCATAGGGAAGCATTGTAAAGCACAGAGAGGTCTGGTAAAGCATAGGGAAGCATTGTAAAGCACAGAGAGGTCTGGTAAAGCATAGGGAAGCATTGTAAAGCACAGAGAGGTCTGGTAAAGCATAGGGAAGCATTGTAAAGCACAGAGAGGTCTGGTAAAGCATAGGGAAGCATTGTAAAGCACAGAGAGGTCTGGTAAAGCATAGGGAAGCATTGTAAAGCACAGAGAGGTCTGGTAAAGCATAGGGAAGCATTGTAAAGCACAGAGAGGTCTGGTAAAGCATAGGGAAGCATTGTAAAGCACAGAGAGGTCTGGTAAAGCATAGGGAAGCATTGTAAAGCACAGAGAGGTCTGGTAAAGCATAGGGAAGCATTGTAAAGCACAGAGAGGTCTGGTAAAGCATAGGGAAGCATTGTAAAGCACAGAGAGGTCTGGTAAAGCATAGGGAAGCATTGTAAAGCACAGAGAGGTCTGGTAAAGCATAGGGAAGCATTGTAAAGCACAGAGAGGTCTGGTAAAGCATAGGGAAGCATTGTAAAGCACAGAGAGGTCTGGTAAAGCATAGGGAAGCATTGTAAAGCACAGAGAGGTCTGGTAAAGCATAGGGAAGCATTGTAAAGCACAGAGAGGTCTGGTAAAGCATAGGGAAGCATTGTAAAGCACAGAGAGGTCTGGTAAAGCATAGGGAAGCATTGTAAAGCACAGAGAGGTCTGGTAAAGCATAGGGAAGCATTGTAAAGCACAGAGAGGTCTGGTAAAGCATAGGGAAGCATTGTAAAGCACAGAGAGGTCTGGTAAAGCATAGGGAAGCATTGTAAAGCACAGAGAGGTCTGGTAAAGCATAGGGAAGCATTGTAAAGCACAGAGAGGTCTGGTAAAGCATAGGGAAGCATTGTAAAGCACAGAGAGGTCTGGTAAAGCATAGGGAAGCATTGTAAAGCACAGAGAGGTCTGGTAAAGCATAGGGAAGCATTGTAAAGCACAGAGAGGTCTGGTAAAGCATAGGGAAGCATTGTAAAGCACAGAGAGGTCTGGTAAAGCATAGGGAAGCATTGTAAAGCACAGAGAGGTCTGGTAAAGCATAGGGAAGCATTGTAAAGCACAGAGAGGTCTGGTAAAGCATAGGGAAGCATTGTAAAGCACAGAGAGGTCTGGTAAAGCATAGGGAAGCATTGTAAAGCACAGAGAGGTCTGGTAAAGCATAGGGAAGCATTGTAAAGCACAGAGAGGTCTGGTAAAGCATAGGGAAGCATTGTAAAGCACAGAGAGGTCTGGTAAAGCATAGGGAAGCATTGTAAAGCACAGAGAGGTGTGGTAAAGCATAGGGAAGCATTGTAAAGCACAGAGAGGTCTGGTAAAGCATAGGGAAGCATTGTAAAGCACAGAGAGGTCTGGTAAAGCATAGGGAAGCATTGTAAAGCACAGAGAGGTCTGGTAAAGCATAGGGAAGCATTGTAAAGCACAGAGAGGTCTGGTAAAGCATAGGGAAGCATTGTAAAGCACAGAGAGGTCTGGTAAAGCATAGGGAAGCATTGTAAAGCACAGAGAGGTCTGGTAAAGCATAGGGAAGCATTGTAAAGCACAGAGAGGTCTGGTAAAGCATAGGGAAGCATTGTAAAGCACAGAGAGGTCTGGTAAAGCATAGGGAAGCATTGTAAAGCACAGAGAGGTCTGGTAAAGCATAGGGAAGCATTGTAAAGCACAGAGAGGTCTGGTAAAGCATAGGGAAGCATTGTAAAGCACAGAGAGGTCTGGTAAAGCATAGGGAAGCATTGTAAAGCACAGAGAGGTCTGGTAAAGCATAGGGAAGCATTGTAAAGCACAGAGAGGTCTGGTAAAGCATAGGGAAGCATTGTAAAGCACAGAGAGGTCTGGTAAAGCATAGGGAAGCATTGTAAAGCACAGAGAGGTCTGGTAAAGCATAGGGAAGCATTGTAAAGCACAGAGAGGTCTGGTAAAGCATAGGGAAGCATTGTAAAGCACAGAGAGGTCTGGTAAAGCATAGGGAAGCATTGTAAAGCACAGAGAGGTCTGGTAAAGCATAGGGAAGCATTGTAAAGCACAGAGAGGTCTGGTAAAGCATAGGGAAGCATTGTAAAGCACAGAGAGGTACTCACTTGCGCAGGGGCAGGAGCGGGCAGTCGCAGTGGAAGGGATTGTCAGCCAGGTTGATCACCTCCAGACTGGTGAAACTGGTCAAACTGGGAATGTTCTCCAACTGGTTGTTCTCCAGATAGAGGCTCCTCAAGCCTTTTCCCAGTCCGGAGAAAGCCTTGCTGGAGAGCTGGGGGAGGGGGAATGTATCAAACAAATAACTAAATAATTTGGATTTAAAAAAAAACGTATTTCAGCCTGTTTTGGAAGATCTGTTAAAGGGAGATAATATTGATTTTCATTCTCGGATATATGTCTGAGACTAACACGAGGGTGAAGGAAAAAGTTACTAAAACTTCCTGGGTCAGCTTAGCAGTGTGTTCTGGGTAACTGGCTGAACGTCGCTGTCAATCAATAAGGGAGGCAGTAGCTGATTGGTTATTGACGAGAAAGAAGCCAGTGAAGGGGGCGGGGTCTATTTCACCCTCCATTTCACATAGAAAGTGCTTTTTATATTCAATCTGGGAGCTTTATTATTATTATTATTATTATTATTATTATTATTATTATTAATAATAATAATAATAATAATAATAATATCTCCCACAATGACTATCAAACCTGGACTAGCTCAAACTGTTCTGCATTAGCCCCGCCCCTTAGCCCCGCCCACTACCTACCTTCTCCAATCCCATCCCAGCCAGATACAGGTGCCTGAGCGAGCCGGCCAATGGGAGGAAAGCGTCCGGCCCCACCCAGCGAATGGGGTTCCCGGAGAGGCGGAGCTCCTGCAGCAGGGGGGCGTGGCCTAGGGAGGGGGCGGGGACTTCTTCCAGTCTGTTATCTTCCAAGGAGAGCGATTCCAGCTCCCTGAGCGGAGCCAGGCAGCTCTCAGACAGAGAAACCAAAGAGTTCCCAGTCAAGTAGAGACTGCGAATCATCCCAGCTCCTTCCAGATCGTCCCGGGCCAGCTCGGAGATGGAGTTGTGCTCCAGGTGGAGGGAGAAGAGGCTGGGAAGGAGTGCGAAAGCTCCCCGGGGGAAGGTTTTGAATTTGTTGCGCTCCAGGTGGAGGTAAGAGAGTTGGGGGGCTCCCTCGAACGCCTCCGGTTTGATTTGGGACAGTTCGTTCTGGGACAGGTAGAGATACACCAGTTTTTTCATCCCGGAGAAGGATTTCGGCTCCAGTTCGACGATCCCGCACCTAAAATAATTAAAACACCACAAGATTGATAGATTGAAAACCTCAGGGTGTGAGAATGACAGCTCTGATCAACAGCATCATCACCCTGTAGAATGAACTCGCTGGCTAGAACTACAGCTCCCAGCATGCCTCTGCACCCGCGGCAATGGTGAGGCATGCTGGGAGCTGTAGTTCTTTATGCTGTGGTCTCATATCACAAGCGATACAGACCTCTATTACGATACATCATGTACAGCTGTGGGCAAAAGTTTAGCAGCACCACCCTCTATATAGAATGAACTGATTCAGCTTCATAGAGTCCAATGAAAGCTGCTGAATAATGTTCCCTTGTTAACATATTGAATTCCACCCCCTCTATATAGAATTGAACTCACTCAGCTATATTATGTCCAATCATAAAATTCTAGGCAATACTAAACTTTTGCCCACAGCTGTACATGATGTATCGTAATAGAGGTCTGTATCGCTTGTGATACGAGACCACAGCATAAAGAACTACAGCTCCCAGCATGCCTCACCATTGCCGCGGGTGCAGAGGCATGCTGGGAGCCGTAGTTCTGTATTGTAATAGAGCTTTGTATTGGAGCAGAAGACCACAGCATAAAGAACTACAGCTCCCAGCATGCCTCACATTGCCGCGGGTGCAGAGGCATGCTGGGAGCCGTAGTCCTAGCCAGCAAGTTCATTCTACAGGGAGATGATGTCAAAACCTTTGACCAGAGCTGTCGAAACAAACTCGTGTGTGAAAACGTGAGGCAGTTTTGTGTTTTAATTAAAAATTAGGCAGCTTAAATAGCTTGAATGCGTGGGTCTGTTGAAGTCATCAGTTAAATACAGACCTCTTAAGTCTTGTTGGGATTACCTACTTTTGCAGATGCAAGGAAACCACTTCTCCCATGTCAGAGAACGCTTTCCCGGGAATATAGTGGAAGTGATTGCTCCGCATGTCTAGGAGCTTCGTATCAGCCGGAAATCCTTTTGGGATTTTCTGAAGACCTTTCCCCTCACAGCTGGAGTGCTGAATATCAGCCTTCGGGAATGAGAGAGAGAGAGAGAGAGAGAGAGAGAGAGATAGACCAACTCTAGTGCCTTCATCAGCGTGATTGAAACTAAACTGAGTCCAGCAGACCAGCTCTAGTTTGGGGCTCTAGTGCCTTCATCAGCGTGATTGAAACTAAACTGAGTCCAGCAGACCAGCTCTAGTTTGGGGCTCTAGTGCCTTCATCAGCGTGATTGAAACTAAACTGAGTCCAGCAGACCAGCTCTAGTTTGGGGCTCTAGTGCCTTCATCAGCGTGATTGAAACTAAACTGAGTCCAGCAGACCAGCTCTAGTTTGGGGCTCTAGTGCCTTCATCAGCGTGATTGAAACTAAACTGAGTCCAGCAGACCAGCTCTAGTTTGGGGCTCTAGTGCCTTCATCAGCGTGATTGAAACTAAACTGAGTCCAGCAGACCAGCTCTAGTTTGGGGCTCTAGTGCCTTCATCAGCGTGATTGAAACTAAACTGAGTCCAGCAGACCAGCTCTAGTTTGGGGCTCTAGTGCCTTCATCAGCGTGATTGAAACTAAACTGAGTCCAGCAGACCAGCTCTAGTTTGGGGCTCTAGTGCCTTCATCAGCGTGATTGAAACTAAACTGAGTCCAGCAGACCAGCTCTAGTTTGGGGCTCTAGTGCCTTCATCAGCGTGATTGAAACTAAACTGAGTCCAGCAGACCAGCTCTAGTTTGGGGCTCTAGTGCCTTCATCAGCGTGATTGAAACTAAACTGAGTCCAGCAGACCAGCTCTAGTTTGGGGCTCTAGTGCCTTCATCAGCGTGATTGAAACTAAACTGAGTCCAGCAGACCAGCTCTAGTTTGGGGCTCTAGTGCCTTCATCAGCGTGATTGAAACTAAACTGAGTCCAGCAGACCAGCTCTAGTTTGGGGCTCTAGTGCCTTCATCAGCGTGATTGAAACTAAACTGAGTCCAGCAGACCAGCTCTAGTTTGGGGCTCTAGTGCCTTCATCAGCGTGATTGAAACTAAACTGAGTCCAGCAGACCAGCTCTAGTTTGGGGCTCTAGTTTGGGGCTCTAGTTTGGGGCTCTAGTTTGGGGCTCTAGTTTGGGGCTCTTGTGCAGCCCCGCGTCCGGGTCTCCTCTACCTTGCAGTCGCAGTGCTCTGGGCACTTGCCCCTGTGTTCCCGGGGCTCGGCTGTGGGTTCGAGGGCAGGCAGCAGCAGCCTGTCCTCTCGTTCTGCTTTCTCCATCTCCGCCTGGCTCTGACAGCGCAGGTCCACGGGCCGCAGGGAGTCCAGGCTCCCCTCGAACGGGACGGGCCCCGCGAGAACACCTCGGCCCGGACCCGGGCCCGGCCCGTCCACTCCCGGAACGGACGCATGTAGCAGTTACACTGGATCGGGTTTCCAGTGAGGTTCACCTGGGCCAGGAGACACGGAGCCATTCAATACAGTACAATACAATACAATACAGCACAGCACCATTCAATACAATACAAAACAGCACAGCACAGCACCATTCAATACAGTACAGCACAGCACCATTCAATACAATACAATACCATTCCATACAATACAGCACAGCACAGCACCATTCAATACAATACAATACAGCACAGCACCATTCAATACAATACAATACAGCACAGCACCATTCAATACAATACAATACAGCACAGCACAGCACCATTCAAAACAATACAATACAGCACAGCACCATTCAATACAATACAACACAGCACAGCACCATTCAATACAATACAATACCATTCCATACAGTACAGCACAGCACAGCACCATTCAATACAGCACAGCACCATTCAATACAATACAATACCATTCCATACAGTACAGCACAGCACCATTCAATACAGCACAGCACCATTCAATACAATACAATACCATTCCATACAGTACAGCACAGCACCATTCAATACAGCACAGCACCATTCAATACAATACAACACCATTCCATACAGCACAGCACAGCACCATTCAATACAATACAACACAGCACCATTCAATACAATACAGCACAGCACCATTCAATACAATACAATACCATTCCATACAGTACAGCACAGCACAGCACCATTCAATACAATACAACACAGCACCATTCAATACAATACAGCACAGCACCATTCAATACAATACAATACCATTCCATACAGTACAGCACAGCACCATTCAATACAATACAATACCATTCCATACAGTACAGCACAGCACAGCACCATTCAATACAGCACAGCACCATTCAATACAATACAATACCATTCCATACAGCACAGAACAGCACCATTCAATACAATACAACACAGCACCATTCAATACAATACAATACCACTCAATACAATACAGCACAGCACCATTCAATACAATACAACACAGCACCATTCAATACAATACAACACAGCACCATTCAATACAATACAACACAGTACAATACAATACAGCACAGCACCATTCAATACAATACAATACAATACAGCACAGCACCATTCAATACAATACAATACAATACAACACAGCACCATTCAATACAATACAACACAGCACCATACAATACAATACAATACAATACAACACCATTCAATACAATACAGCACAGCACCAATACAGTACCATTCAATACAATACAATTACAGTAAGTACCATTCAATACTATGGGTATGGGTAGGGGAGAAGGATTTTGGGTAGGGGGTGTGTGCAATGCTGGAGGGGGTGTGTGCAATGCTGTCGTGTGTAATGCTAGAGAGGGTGGGCAATGCTATTGTGTGTAATGCTAGAGGGGGTGTGTACAGTGCTAGAGGGTGTGTGTGCAATGCTGGAGGGGGGGTGTGCAATGCTGGAGGGGGTGTGCAATGCTGGAGGGGTGTGCAATGCTGGAGGGGTGTGCAATGCTGGAGGGGTGTGTGCAATGCTGGAGGGGTGTGTGCAATGCTGGAGGGGTGTGCAATGCTGGAGGGGTGTGCAATGCTGGAGGGGGCGTGTGCAATGCTGGAGGGTGTGCAATGCTGGAGGGGTGTGCAATGCTGGAGGGGTGTGTGCAATGCTGGAGGGGTGTGCAATGCTGGAGGGGTGTGCAATGCTGGAGGGGTGTGCAATGCTGGAGGGGTGTGTGCAATGCTGGAGGGGTGTGCAATGCTGGAGGGGTGTGCAATGCTGGAGGGGTGTGTGCAATGCTGGAGGGGTGTGCAATGCTGGAGGGGTGTGCAATGCTGGAGGGTGTGCAATGCTGGAGGGGTGTGCAATGCTGGAGGGGTGTGCAATGCTGGAGGGGTGTGCAATGCTGGAGGGGTGTGCAATGCTGGAGGGGTGTGCAATGCTGGAGGGTGTGCAATGCTGGAGGGGTGTGCAATGCTGGAGGGGTGTGCAATGCTGGAGGGTGTGCAATGCTGGAGGGGTGTGCAATGCTGGAGGGGTGTGCAATGCTGGAGGGGGTGTGCAATGCTGGAGGGGTGTGCAATGCTGGAGGGGTGTGCAATGCTGGAGGGGGTGTGCAATGCTGGAGGGGTGTGCAATGCTGGAGGGGTGTGCAATGCTGGAGGGTGTGCAATGCTGGAGGGGTGTGCAATGCTGGAGGGGTGTGCAATGCTGGAGGGGTGTGCAATGCTGGAGGGGTGTGCAATGCTGGAGGGGGTGTGCAATGCTGGAGGGGTGTGCAATGCTGGAGGGGTGTGCAATGCTGGAGGGGGTGTGCAATGCTGGAGGGGTGTGCAATGCTGGAGGGTGTGCAATGCTGGAGGGTGTGCAATGCTGGAGGGGTGTGCAATGCTGGAGGGGGTGTGCAATGCTGGAGGGGTGTGCAATGCTGGAGGGGTGTGCAATGCTGGAGGGGGTGTGCAATGCTGGAGGGTGTGCAATGCTGGAGGGGTGTGCAATGCTGGAGGGGTGTGCAATGCTGGAGGGGTGTGCAATGCTGGAGGGGTGTGCAATGCTGGAGGGGTGTGCAATGCTGGAGGGTGTGTGCAATGCTGGAGGGTGTGCAATGCTGGAGGGGTGTGCAATGCTGGAGGGGGTGTGCAATGCTGGAGGGGTGTGCAATGCTGGAGGGGTGTGCAATGCTGGAGGGGTGTGCAATGCTGGAGGGGTGTGCAATGCTGGAGGGGTGTGCAATGCTGGAGGGGTGTGCAATGCTGGAGGGGGTGTGCAATGCTGGAGGGGTGTGCAATGCTGGAGGGGTGTGCAATGCTGGAGGGGTGTGCAATGCTGGAGGGGTGTGCAATGCTGGAGGGGTGTGCAATGCTGGAGGTGTGCAATGCTGGAGGGGTGTGCAATGCTGGAGGGGTGTGCAATGCTGGAGGGGTGTGCAATGCTGGAGGGGTGTGCAATGCTGGAGGGGTGTGCAATGCTGGAGGGGGTGTGCAATGCTGGAGGGTGTGTGCAATGCTGGAGGGTGTGCAATGCTGGAGGGGTGTGTGTGCAATGCTGGAGGGGTGTGCAATGCTGGAGGGGTGTGCAATGCTGGAGGGGTGTGCAATGCTGGAGGGGTGTGCAATGCTGGAGGGGTGTGCAATGCTGGAGGGGTGTGTGCAATGCTGGAGGGTGTGCAATGCTGGAGGGGTGTGCAATGCTGGAGGGGTGTGCAATGCTGGAGGGGTGTGCAATGCTGGAGGGTGTGTGCAATGCTGGAGGGGTGTGCAATGCTGGAGGGGTGTGCAATGCTGGAGGGGTGTGCAATGCTGGAGGGTGTGTGCAATGCTGGAGGGTGTGCAATGCTGGAGGGGTGTGCAATGCTGGAGGGGTGTGCAATGCTGGAGGGGTGTGCAATGCTGGAGGGGTGTGCAATGCTGGAGGGGTGTGCAATGCTGGAGGGGTGTGCAATGCTGGAGGGGTGTGCAATGCTGGAGGGGTGTGCAATGCTGGAGGGTGTGCAATGCTGGAGGGGTGTGCAATGCTGGAGGGGTGTGCAATGCTGGAGGGGTGTGCAATGCTGGAGGGTGTGCAATGCTGGAGGGGTGTGCAATGCTGGAGGGGTGTGCAATGCTGGAGGGGTGTGCAATGCTGGAGGGGTGTGCAATGCTGGAGGGGGTGTGCAATGCTGGAGGGGTGTGCAATGCTGGAGGGTGTGTGCAATGCTGGAGGGGGTGTGCAATGCTGGAGGGGTGTGCAATGCTGGAGGGGTGTGCAATGCTGGAGGGGTGTGCAATGCTGGAGGGTGTGCAATGCTGGAGGGGTGTGCAATGCTGGAGGGGTGTGCAATGCTGGAGGGTGTGTGCAATGCTGGAGGGGGTGTGCAATGCTGGAGGGTGTGCAATGCTGGAGGGGGTGTGCAATGCTGGAGGGGGTGTGCAATGCTGGAGGGGTGTGCAATGCTGGAGGGTGTGCAATGCTGGAGGGGTGTGCAATGCTGGAGTACTGGTGCAATGCTGGGGGTGTGCAATGCTGGAGGGGTGTGCAATGCTGGAGGGGTGTGCAATGCTGGAGGGTGTGTGCAATGCTGGAGGGTGTGCAATGCTGTGCAGTGGGTGTGCAATGCTGGAGTTGCAATGCTGGGGGTGTGCAATGCTGGAGGGGTGTGCAATGCTGGAGGGGGTGTGCAATGCTGGAGGGGTGTGCAATGCTGAGATGCTGGAGGGGTGTGCAATGCTGGAGGGGTGTGCAATGCTGGAGGGGTGTGCAATGCTGGAGGGTGTGCAATGCTGGAGGGGTGTGCAATGCTGGAGGGGTGTGCAATGCTGGAGGGTGTGCAATGCTGGAGGGGTGTGCAATGCTGGAGGGGTGTCAATGCTGGAGGGTGTGCAATGCTGGAGGGGTGTGCAATGCTGGAGGGGTGTGCAATGCTGGAGGGGTGTGCAATGCTGGAGGGTGTGTGCAATGCTGGAGGGGTGTGCAATGCTGGAGGGGTGTGCAATGCTGGAGGGGTGTGCAATGCTGGAGGGGTGTGCAATGCTGGAGGGGTGTGCAATGCTGGAGGGGTGTGCAATGCTGGAGGGGGTGTGCAATGCTGGAGGGGTGTGCAATGCTGGAGGGGTGTGCAATGCTGGAGGGTGTGTGCAATGCTGGAGGGGTGTGCAATGCTGGAGGGGTGTGCAATGCTGGAGGGGTGTGCAATGCTGAGGGGTGTGCAATGCTGGAGGGGTGTGCAATGCTGGAGGGGTGTGCAATGCTGGAGGGGTGTGCAATGCTGGAGGGGTGTGCAATGCTGGAGGTGTGCAATGCTGGGGGTGTGCAATGCTGGAGGGTGTGTGCAATGCTGGGTATCTGTGGGAGTGTCTCGGTGCAATGCTGGAGGGGTGTGCAATGCTGGAGGGGTGTGCAATGCTGGAGGGGTGTGCAATGCTGGAGGGGTGTGCAATGCTGGAGGGTGTGTGCAATGCTGGAGGGGTGTGCAATGCTGGAGGGGTGTGCAATGCTGGAGGGGTGTGCAATGCTGGAGGGGTGTGCAATGCTGGAGGGGTGTGCAATGCTGGAGGGGTGTGTGCAATGCTGGAGGGGTGTGCAATGCTGGGGGGTGTGCAGTGCTGGAGGGGTGCAATGCTGAGGGGTGTGCAATGCTGGAGGGGTGTGCAATGCTGGAGGGGTGTGCAATGCTGGAGGGGGTGTGCAATGCTGGAGGGGTGTGCAATGCTGGAGGGGTGTGCAATGCTGGAGGGGGTGTGCAATGCTGGAGGGGGTGTGCAATGCTGGAGGGGTGTGCAATGCTGGAGGGGGTGTGCAATGCTGGAGGGGTGTGCAATGCTGGAGGGGTGTGCAATGCTGGAGGGGTGTGCAATGCTGGAGGGGGGGTGTGCAATGCTGGAGGGGGTGTGTGCAATGCTGGAGGGGGGGTGTGCAATGCTGGAGGGGTGCAATGCTGGGGGTGTGCAATGCTGGAGGGGTGTGCAATGCTGGAGGGGGTGTGCAATGCTGGAGGGGGTGTGCAATGCTGGAGGGGTGTGCAATGCTGGAGTGGGTGTGCAATGCTGGAGGGGTGCTGCAATGCTGGAGGGGTGTGCAATGCTGGAGGGGGGGTGTGCAATGCTGGAGGGGGTGTGTGCAATGCTGGGTACCTGTTTCAGTGTCTCCGGGCCGCTCAGGGGCTGCAGTACTCTCAGCTGGTTGAAGCTGATGTCCAGGAGGACGAGTTTGGGCGCCTTGTCCAGCGCGGTGAGGGACACGTCCTGCAGGGACAGGCGGTCCAGGAACAGCTGTCTCAGGCTGGGCATGCGCACCGCCTCCTCCCCCAGGTACGTGATGGGGTTCGAACCCAGATCCAACCGTGTGAGTGATGACAACCTGCAGCGTGGAAATGCATCTCATAGGATCAGAGAGAGAGAGAGAGGAGAGAGAGAGAGAGAGAGAGAGAGAGGAGAGAGACAGGGAGACAGAGAGAGAGACAGACAGAGCCCCACAATCCTGTTCGGTTTGACGCTACAGTATAATATAGAATCCCTTCTTCTTGGGGTCTGTGTTAGTTTACTACATTCTGAAAAGAGTTTAGTGTCATTAAAGCTGCAGACAGACAGACAGACAGACAGACAGACAGACAGACAGACAGAGCCCCACAATCCTGTTCGGTTTGACGCTACAGTATAATATAGAATCCCTTCTTCTTGGGGTCTGTGTTAGTTTACTACATTCTGAAAAGAGTTTAGTGTCATTAAAGCTGCAGACAGACAGACAGACAGACAGACAGACAGACAGACAGAGCCCCACAATCCTGTTCGGTTTGACGCTACAGTATAATATAGAATCCCTTCTTCTTGGGGTCTGTGTTAGTTTACTACATTCTGAAAAGAGTTTAGTGTCATTAAAGCTGCAGACAGACAGACAGACAGACAGACAGACAGACAGACAGACAGACAGAGCCCCACAATCCTGTTCGGTTTGACGCTACAGTATAATATAGAATCCCTTCTTCTTGGGGTCTGTGTTAGTTTACTACATTCTGAAAAGAGTTAAGTGTCATTAAAGCTGCAGACAGACAGACCGCCCCCTAGTGGAGAGAGTATACAGAGTCTCAATACAGCCCCCTAGTGGAGAGATTATACAGAACCTCAATACAGCCCCCTAGTGGAGAGATTATACAGAGCGTCAATACAGCCCCTAGTGGAGAGATTATACCGAACCTCAATACAGCCCCTAGTGGAGAGATTATACAGAGTCTCAATACAGCCCCCTAGTGGAGAGATTATACAGAACCTCAATACAGCCCCCTAGTGGAGAGAGGCTGATACTGCAGTATATAATTTTTTTTATTTTTTTTTTGTTTTACCTGGACAGAGTCTCTGTGGGGAAGAACTGCAGCTCATTGTGGTCCAGGCTGAGCCTCTGCAGGGTGAAGAGTCCCGCGAAGGCCTCCTCGGACAGGGTGCTCAGGGCGTTGTGGGAGAGGCGCATCCAGCGGATGTTCTGCAGCCCCTGGAACACCAGGCTGGGCAGGAAACCAGGAAGTTCTCCCCAGGTTGAGGAAGTTGAGGAAGCCGAGCTGGGAGAAGGAGCCGGGCTGAATCTCCTCCAAACGATTACCGGAGATCTGGAGCTGCTGGAGAGCAGCCAGCCCGTCGAACGACTCCTGAGAGAGAGAGAGAGAGAGAGAGAGAGAGAGAGAGAGAGAGAGAGAGAGGGAGAGAGGGAGGGAGGGAGAGAGGAGAGAGGAGAGAGGGAGAGGGAGAGGAGAGAGGGAGAGAGAGGTTACCGGAGGAGAGGGGAGAGGGGAGGGAGAGGGAGAGGAGAGAGAGAGAGAGAGCGGAGAGAGGAGAGGGAGAGGGAGAGAAAGAGAGGAGGAGAGAGAGAGAGAGAGAGGAGAGAGGGAGAGAGGGGAGAGAGAGAGAGAGAGAGGGAGAGGGAGAGAGGGAGGAGGGAGAGGAGAGAGAGAGAGAGAGAGAGAGAGAGAGAGGGAGAGAGAGAGAGAGAGAGAGAGAGAGAGAGAGGAGAGAGGAGGAGAGAGAGAGAGAGAGAGAGAGAGGCAGAGAGGAGAGAGAGAGGTTACCGGAGGAGAGGGGGAGAGGGGAGGGGAGAGGGGAGAGGGAGAGGGGTTAGGGGGTACCTGGTATATGATAGCGATGCGGTTGTACGCCAGGTTGAGGTACAGCAGGCCCCAGCCCCTGAACGCCCCTCCTGGAGAGTCTCGAAGCGCAGCCCTGCATGTTGAGGTGGGTGAGGTAGGGAGGGGCAGGAAGTTGCGGAGACGCATCTCCTTGATAGAGTTCCCCCGGACATCGAGATGCTTCGAGATCTAGAGAGAGAGAGAGGCGTCTAGAGGAAACGTGTGCTGTTGAATTTACACTGAAGACACTGAGAGAGACTTCTAGTGGAAACGTTTGCCATTGAATTTACACTGAAGACGCTGAGAGAGACTTCTAGTGGAAACGTTTGCCGTTGAATTTACACTGAAGACACTGAGAGAGACTTCTAGTGGAAACGTTTGCCATTGAATTTACACTGAAGACGCTGAGAGAGACTTCTAGTGGAAACGTTTGCCATTGAATTTACACTGAAGACGCTGAGAAAGACTTCTAGTGGAAACGTTTGCCATTGAATTTACACTGAAGACGCTGAGAGAGACTTCTAGTGGAAACGCTTGCCATTGAATTTACACTGAAGACGCTGAGAAAGACTTCTAGTGGAAACGCTTGCCATTGAATTTACACTGAAGACGCTGAGAGAGACTTCTAGTGGAAACGTTTGCCATTGAATTTACACTGAAGACGCTGAGAAAGACTTCTAGTGGAAACGTTTGCCATTGAATTTACACTGAAGACGCTGAGAGAGACTTCTAGTGGAAACGTTTGCCGTTGAATTTACACTGAAGACGCTGAGAAAGACTTCTAGTGGAAACGTTTGCCATTGAATTTACACTGAAGACGCTGAGAAAGACTTCTAGTGGAAACGTTTGCCGTTGAATCCACGCTGAAGCGCGTGGGCTTGTGGATGTGCGGTTCTGGTACCTCTGGGATGGTGGTTGGCACCTCAGTCAGGTTTCTCTTCACGCAGCTCACAGCCAGCTTGATTTGATCACAGATACAGAACGACGGGCAGGTCGCGCCGAGAGAGGGGAGGTGGCACAGGAGCAGTACCGCCGGCCACCACAGGGGGGAGCCCTGAGCCCGCACAGAGACTGACATCTCTGGAAGACAGACAGACAGAGACACAGAGACAGACAGACAGACAGATGCTGTTTGAAGTGCAAAACAAAACAATCAATTTATCTATCTATCTTAAGATACAGTAACCATGTTTGTATGTAAGCATCATTTTTTTTCATATATGCATTATAATCGGTAAATTAGAGAGAGAGAGAGAGAGAGAGATGAGACGGATGTGAGAGGAGAGAGAGAGATGAGGGATGAGAGAGCACAGGGAAGCATTGTAAAGCACAGAGAGGTCTGGTAAAGCATAGGGAAGCATTGTAAAGCACAGAGAGGTCTGGTAAAGCACAGGGAAGCATTGTAAAGCACAGAGAGGTCTGGTAAAGCATAGGGAAGCATTGTAAAGCACAGAGAGGTGTGGTAAAGCATAGGGAAGCATTGTAAAGCACAGAGAGGTCTGGTAAAGCATAGGGAAGCATTGTAAAGCACAGAGAGGTCTGGTAAAGCATAGGGAAGCATTGTAAAGCACAGAGAGGTCTGGTAAAGCATAGGAAGCATTGTAAAGCACAGAGAGGTCTGGTAAAGCATAGGGAAGCATTGTAAAGCACAGAGAGGTGTGGTAAAGCACAGGGAAGCATTGTAAAGCACAGAGAGGTCTGGTAAAGCACAGGGAAGCATTGTAAAGCACAGAGAGGTCTGGTAAAGCACAGGGAAGCATTGTAAAGCACAGAGAGGTCTGGTAAAGCACAGGGAAGCATTGTAAAGCACAGAGAGGTGTGGTAAAGCATAGGGAAGCATTGTAAAGCACAGAGAGGTGTGGTAAAGCATAGGGAAGCATTGTAAAGCACAGAGAGGTCTGGTAAAGCATAGGGAAGCATTGTAAAGCACAGAGAGGTCTGGTAAAGCATAGGGAAGCATTGTAAAGCACAGAGAGGTCTGGTAAAGCACAGGGAAGCATTGTAAAGCACATAGAGGTCTGGTAAAGCACAGGGAAGCATTGTAAAGCACAGAGAGGTCTGGTAAAGCACAGGGAAGCATTGTAAAGCACAGAGAGGTCTTGTAAAGTCTTACCTGTTATGAGAGGTCGCTTCTAGTTTCTTCTGTAGCTCGTAATTAACTTCCAGGCGTCCCCGAGGTGAATAAAATAAAATAAAAATAATTTTAAAAAATGATATATCTTTATTTTAAGAAAGAAAAAACTCCTTGACGTGTGCGTGCGTGCGTGCGTGCGTGCGTGCGTGCGTGTCACAAAGTCGGAGTGAAATAATCTTCATCGATTTATCCCTAAACTGCGCAACGAGGCGTTGAAACGCGGGTAAGAGAACTACAGCTCAGAGAAACGATTTGAAATAACTTGATAAGTCGTGTTGTTTTTTTGTGCTCAAGCTAACACGAAAGATTCACCAGCGCTGAGTTTCAATCGCCCCCCTCCTTCACTGCGGATCCGTCTGGAATTACACGACGCGAAACTCGAGATTAAAATCAACAAAATTAGATTAATTAGACGCTGGGCAAGCACACGACAAAAGAACCGCTTTCATTATTATTATTATTATTATTATTATTATTATTATTATTATTATTGTTTTTTACTTAATTTTTTTTGTTAGAAATTTTTTCTGCAAGTTTTTACGATAAATTCTGTTTTTTTTTCCTTACAAAACTTGAAGTACGTGGACAGCGGGAATTTGATATATATATAAAAATTATACTATATATATATATAATTTTTTTTAATAAAATACGGTTTCTTATCTGATCTTTGTGAAGTCACCTTTTGAATGAATTTAAATAGAATTGAATTCGATTAGTTCGACAGAATTCGAAACTTTTGAAATGAAATCGAGACGTTTCGACAATAATAATAATAATAATATTCAATCAGGATAGATATGACGTAATAATACGCACGACGTCACAAAACGTCTATATTTCAAATAGATCTATTTTTAAAACGTTACTTTACCTTCGTTTTGATGAATGCTGTTCGCCTTTTTAAATATACGAGCGCGTACCAAGCAAACAAACAAGAAAATACTCTCTCCAAACTAGCAAGTAAAACAGACAAAACGACATTAAAGAAAAAACCGAAAACAACAAGTTATAATCCAGCGTCCAAAAATATCAAAGGACGCGGAGTCTCGTTTCTCTTGAGAGAAGCCGCGTTTAGAGAGACTGCGGAGAGGGAAAAACTGAATTCTCCTGAAGGTCCGGGAGTTTGAGGGTTAAAGGTTGACGGGTCGTTTCTGAAACAAAGACGCCGCTGTTTATGAGAGGATAGGAGAGGGGTGTAGTTAGCGGTGTGTGAAACTGAATGACCCGCCTTGTCCTCTCCTCTCCGCCTCTCTATCCTCTATCCTCTCCTCCTTCTCCCTTCTCCTCCCCTCTCCTCTCCTCTTTCCCTTCTCTCCTCTCCTCTGCCCCTCTCTCCTCTCCTCTCTCCCCTCTCTCTCCTCTCCTCTCTCCTCTCTCTCCTCTCCCCTCTTCTCTCTCCTTTCTCTCTCCTCTCCCCTCTCTTCTCTCCTCTCTCTCCCTCCTCTCCCCTCTCTCTCCTCTCCCTCCTCTCCCTCTCTCTCTCCTCCTCTCCTCTCCCTCTCCTTTCCTCTCTCTCTCTCCTCTCTCCTCTCTCTCTCTCCCTCTCTCCTCCTCCCTC
>CM060277.1:1441334-1448834 GCA_030684275.1 Acipenser oxyrinchus oxyrinchus | reverse complement strand
CAGTTGATGGCGGATGGAGAGGATTGATCCTTGTCTCTGTGCTCTGCCGTCAGGCCCCAAGGCGATGGATTTTACCCACAATGCCGAGCCTCACCAGTGCCGGAGGGACGTGCTGCTGTGCCGGTGCAGGGCGCGCGGGACCAGAGCTGGAAGCGGGTTCGAGTCAGACCGAGAGGAACAACTTCCTGGGGCGTTCGTGCTGTGCAAGGGTGAGAGGGGAGGGAGGAAGTTTTTGTTCTACATTTTTACCTTTCTTTGCTATATGCTGTAGTACCCTGCTCTCTCCACCAGGGGAAGCACAGAGACTCTGTATGCTGTAGTACCCTGCTCTCTCCACCAGGGGAAGCACGGAGACTCTGTATGCTGTAGTACCCTGCTCTCTCCACCAGGGGAAGCACGGAGACTCTGTATGCTGTAGTACCCTGCTCTCTCCACCAGGGGAAGCACAGAGACTCTGTATGCTGTAGTACCCTGCTCTCTCCACCAGGGGAAGCACAGAGACTCTGTATGCTGTAGTACCCTGCTCTCTCCACCAGGGGAAGCACAGAGACTCTGTATGCTGTAGTACCCTGCTCTCTCCACCAGGGGAAGCACGGAGACTCTGTATGCTGTAGTACCCTGCTCTCTCCACCAGGGAAGCACGGAGACTGTGTGAAGTGATCTCTGTGTGTCTCACTGAGACTGTGTGAAGTGATCTCTGTATTTGTCTCACTGAGACTGTGTGAAGTGATCTGTGTCTCACTGAGACTGTGTGAAGTGATTTCTCTGTGTCTGTGTGTCTCGCTGAGACTGTGTGAAGTGATCTCTGTATTTGTCTCACTGAGACTGTGTAAAGTGATCTCTGTGTGTCTCACTGAGACTGTGTGAAGTGATCTGTGTCTCACTGAGACTGTGTGAAGTGATCTCTCTGTGTCTGTGTGTCTCCCTGAGACTGTGTGAAGTGATCTCTCTGTATCTCACTCAGACTGTGTGAAGTGATCTCTCTGTGTCTCTCAGACTGTGTGAAGTGATCTCTCTGTGTCTCTCAGACTGTGTGAAGTGATCTCTCTGTCTCTCAGACTGTGTGAAGTGATCTCTCTGTCTCTCAGACTGTGTGAAGTGATCTCTCTGTGTCTCACTCAGACTCTGTGAAGTGATCTCTCTGTGTCTCTCAGACTGTGTGAAGTGATCTCTCTGTGTCTCTCAGACTGTGTGAAGTGATCTCTCTCTGCTGTCTCTCAGACTGTGTGAAGTGATCTCTCTGTGTCTCTCAGACTGTGTGAAGTGATCTCTCTGTGTCTCTCAGACTGTGTGAAGTGATCTCTCTGTCTCTCAGACTGTGTGAAGTGATCTCTCTGTGTCTCTCAGACTGTGTGAAGTGATCTCTCTGTGTCTCTCAGACTGTGTGAAGTGATCTCTCTGTGTCTCTCAGACTGTGTGAAGTGATCTCTCTGTGTCTCTGACTGTGTGAAGTGATCTCTCTGTGTCTCTCAGACTGTGTGAAGTGATCTCTCTGTGTCTCTCAGACTGTGTGAAGTGATCTCTCTGTGTCTCTCAGACTGTGTGAAGTGATCTCTCTGTGTCTCTCAGACTGTGTGAAGTGATCTCTCTGTGTCTCTCAGACTGTGTGAAGTGATCTCTCTGTGTCTCTCAGACTGTGTGAAGTGATCTCTGTGTTTCACTCAGACTGTGTGAAGTGATCTCTCTGTGTCTGTGTGTTTCACTCTGTGTATCTCTTGGTCTCAGAGGTGCTCAGAAAGCAGCAGTGTCAGTATGGGAGGGCTGCACCTTGGTACTGCCAGGAGGAGATCGATGTCTGGACTCAGGAGGCTGGGACCCTGAACAGAGATGCTGCTCCGGCCCCAGGGTGGGGCAGGGGGGCCGGGGGGCGGGGCCTGACCGTGTCCCGCCTCCTCGCCACCTACCATGGGGTGTTCCTGTTCCTGTGTGAGGTAATACACGGCTCCCACCACCAGGGGGCAGCATTGAGGGTTTATAGACTGTAATACACTGCTTCCTCCACCAGGGAGCAGCATTGAGGGTTTATAGACTGTAATACGCATTCCCTCCACCAGGGAGCAGCATTGATGGTTTATAGACTGTAATACGCATTCCCTCCACCAGGGAGCAGCATTGTGCGTGTTTAGTGATTACACAGGTCTCTCCACTAGAGGGCAGCATGGAGACACTGTATACTGTAGTGGTCAGTTTTATAGTTTTTAATCTCTTTCTTTCTCTCTCTTCTCTCCCATCTTCCCCCCCTCCTCTCTCTCCCCCTTTCTCTCTCTCTCCCCCTCTCTCTCTCTCTCTCTCTCTCTCTCTCCCCTCTCTCTCTCTCTCTCTCCCATCTCTCCCCTCTCTCTCTCTCTCTCTCCCCTTCTCTCTCTCTCTCTCTCTCTCAGGAGTGTTTTGACAGTAAGCCTCGCATTATCAGCAAGCGATCTGAAGACAATCCGACTGTCTGCTCCAACCTGTCAGCCAAACACGCCGCGAGAACAAGTGAGCCTCGAGAGACAGGGAGAGGGAGAGGGGGCTGTGTTCTATGATTCTCTCACTGAATTGTAATACATCACATACAGCTCTAGACAAACATTTTGACATCATCTCCTGTAGAATGAACCTGCTGGCTAGGACCACAGCTCCCAGCATGCCTCTGCACCCACGGTAATGGTGAGGCATGCTGGGAGCTGTAGTTCTTTATGCTGTGGTCTCGTATCACAAGCGATACAGACCTCTATTACGATACATCATGTACAGCTGTGGACAAAAGTTTAGCAGCATCACCCTCTATATAGAATGAACTGATTCAGCTTCATAGAGTCCAATGAAAGCTGCTGAATAATGTTCCCTTGTTAACATATTGAATTCCACCCCTCTATATAGAATGAACTCCCTCAGCTTCATAGAGTCCAATGAAAGCTGCTGAATAATGTTCCCTTGTTAACATATTGAATTCCACCCCTCTATATAGAATGAACTCCCTCAGCTTCATAGAGTCCAATGAAAGCTGCTGAATAATGTTCCCTTGTTAACATATTGAATTCCACCCCTCTATATAGAATGAACTCCCTCAGCTTCATAGAGTCCAATGAAAGCTGCTGAATAATGTTCCCTTGTTAACATATTGAATTCCACCCCTCTATATAGAATGAACTCCCTCAGCTTCATAGAGTCCAATGAAAGCTGCTGAATAATGTTCCCTTGTTAACATATTGAATTCCACCCCTCTATATAGAATGAACTCCCTCAGCTTCATAGAGTCCAATGAAAGCTGCTGAATAATGTTCCCTTGTTAACATATTGAATTCCACCCCTCTATATAGAATGAACTGCCTCAGCTTCATAGAGTCCAATGAAAGCTGCTGAATAATGTTCCCTTGTTAACATATTGAATTCCACCCCTCTATATAGAATGAACTCCCTCAGCTTCATAGAGTCCAATGAAAGCTGCTGAATAATGTTCCCTTGTTAACATATTGAATTCCACCCCTCTATATAGAATGAACTCCCTCAGCTTCATAGAGTCCAATGAAAGCTGCTGAATAATGTTCCTTGTTAACATATTGAATTCCACCCCTCTATATAGAATGAACTCCCTCAGCTTCATAGAGTCCAATGAAAGCTGCTGAATAATGTTCCCTTGTTAACATATTGAATTCCACCCCTCTATATAGAATGAACTCCCTCAGCTTCATAGAGTCCAATGAAAGCTGCTGAATAATGTTCCCTTGTTAACATATTGAATTCCACACCCTCTATATAGAATGAACTCCCTCAGCTTCATAGAGTCCAATGAAAGCTGCTGAATAATGTTCCCTTGTTAACATATTGAATTCCACCCCCTCTATATAGAATGAACTCCCTCAGCTTCATAGAGTCCAATGAAAGCTGCTGAATAATGTTCCCTTGTTAACATATTGAATTCCACACCCAGCGCTTTGTAGTTTTCCAGATAAAATATCTAAATTATGTTTTATTTGTTTTAATTATGTCTCAAGCCCAGGCGATCCTAAACTTTTGTCCCACAGCTGTACATGATGTATTGTAATAGAGGTCTGTATCGCTTGTGATACGAGACCACAGCATAAAGAACTACAGCTCCCAGCATGCCTCACCATGGCCGCGGGGGCAGAGGCATGCTGGGAGCCGTAGTCCTAGCCAGGGAGTTCATTCTACAGGGTGATGATGCTGTTCTGTGTGTGTCTCGCTGGTACAGAGCTGTGTTCTATGACCACCCCTGTCCCCCCCCAGGTGCCTGGTCCACGCGCTACGCTCCACCTCGATGCGCTATTCCAAGCTGAGGCCCTTGAACCCGCGCTGTCAGCTGGACCTGTGCCGACACGAGAGTCGATATGGCTGCCAGAGGGAAGATAATTGCAGCTTCGCACACAGCCTAGTGGAGCTCAAGACCTGGGAGCTGCAGAAACACACAGGTGAGAGAAGGGGGAAGAGAGGAGAGGAGGAGAGAGAGGAGAGGAGAGGAGAGAGGATCAGGGCGGGAGGGGAGGAGGAGGGGAGAGGAGAGCTACAGCAACACACAGCTTAGTGGAGCTCAAAACCTGGGAGCTGCAGAAACACACAGGTAAGAGAGAGAGAGAGAGGAAAGAGGATCAGGGTGAGAGGAGGGAGGGAGGGGAGAGGATCAGGGTTAGAGGAGAGGGGAGGAGAGCTACAGCAACACACAGGTGAGAGAGAGGGAGGGGAGAGAGGATCAGGGTTAGAGGAGAGGAGAGAGGATCAGGGTTAGAGGAGAGGAGAGCTACAGCAACACACAGGTGAGAGAGAGAGGAGGGGAGAGGGGAGAGGAGAGCTACAGCAACACAGGTGAGAGAGAGAGGAGGGGAGAGGAGAGCTACAGCAACACACAGGTGAGAGAGAGAGGAGGGGAGAGGAGAGGAGGAGAGCTACAGCAACACAGGTGAGAGAGAGAGGAGGGGAGAGAGGAGAGGAGAGCTACAGCAACACAGGTGAGAGAGAGAGGAGGGGAGAGGAGAGCTACAGCAACACACAGGTGAGAGAGAGGAGGGGAGAGGAGGAGAGCTACAGCAACACAGGTGAGAGAGAGGAGAGAGGAGAGCTACAGCAACACACAGGTGAGAGAGAGGAGGGGAGAGGAGAGCTACAGCAACACACAGGTGAGAGAGGGAGGGAGGGGGGAGGGAGAGGGAGAGGGAGGGCCTCGGTGTCTTCAATGTAAATTCAACAGCAAACATTTCAACAAGAATGCCTGACTGTTCATTTTTTCTCTCTCAGGAATCACTCACGAGGAGATAGATCAGGAGTCTAAGAGACACGGGTTCAAACTGGAGCTGGGAAACCACAGAGCCGCGGTACTGGCAAGCCACTTACTGATACAGATATTATTATTATCTCCAAATTTGGAGCAAATCTGCTAACTAACTATTTATTGTCTGTCTTTGTGTGTCTGTCTCCTCCTCCCTCCTCTCTCCTCTTCTCTCCTCCCTCCCCTCTTTTCTCTTTCCTCTCCTCTCTGTCACTCTCTTCTCTTCTCTCTGTGTCCTCCCTCCTCTCTCTCTCTCTCTCTCTCTCTCTCTTCTCTCCTCTCATCTCTCATCTTTCTCTTTTCTCTCTCCTCTTTCTCTTCTCTCCTCTGTCTCTTCTCTCCTCTGTCTCTCCTCTCTCTCTCTCTCTCTCTCTCCTCTCCATCCCCCTCCTTCTCTCTCCTCCTCCTTTCTCTCTCCTCCCTCTCTCTCTCTCTCTCTCTCTCTCTCCCTCTCCCCCCAGCCTGCCCGCCTCTCTGGCCCTCGCCCAGCCCCCTCCTCCTCCCTCTCTCTCTCAGGATGAAGTTCGTGTGCGGTCAGTGCTGGAGGGACGGGCAGGTCAGCGAGCCGGACCGGGCTCTGCGCTGCTGCACAGCGAGGTCCAAACACAGCTGGACCCGCGAGCGCCGCTGCTGCTCGTCACGTCCGCGGAGAGGAGGAAGTGGGTCCTGGTTCGGCCCCTCCCCTTTTCCACGACCTTCCCCCAGCGCTACGACGTAAGAACTGCCCGCAATTCAACCGCGAGCAAACGTTTCTGCTAGAGGCCTCTCTCAGCGTCTTCAGTGTAAATTCAATGGCAAACGTTTCCACTAGAAGTCTCTCTCAGCGTCTTCAGTGTAAATTCAATGGCAAACGTTTCCACTAGAAGTCTCTCTCAGCGTCTTCAGTGTAAATTCAATGGCAAACGTTTCCACTAGAAGTCTCTCTCAGCGTCTTCAGTGTAAATTCAATGGCAAGCGTTTCCACTAGAAGTCTTTCTCAGCGTCTTCAGTGTAAATTCAATGGCAAACGTTTCCACTAGAAGTCTCTCTCAGCGTCTTCAGTGTAAATTCAATGGCAAACGTTTCCACTAGAAGTCTCTCTCAGCGTCTTCAGTGTAAATTCAATGGCAAACGTTTCCACTAGAAGTCTTTCTCAGCGTCTTCAGTGTAAATTCAATGGCAAACGTTTCCACTAGAAGTCTTTCTCAGCGTCTTCAGTGTAAATTCAATGGCAAACGTTTCCACTAGAAGTCTTTCTCAGCGTCTTCAGTGTGAATTCAATGGCAAACGTTTCCACTGAAAGTCTTTCTCAGCGTCTTCAGTGTCAATTCAACGGCAAACGTTTCCTTTAGAAGTCTCTCTCAGCGTCTTCAGTGTAAATTCAGTGGCAAACGTTTCCACTAGAAGTCTCTCTCAGCGTCTTCAGTGTAAATTCAATGGCAAACGTTTCCACTAGAAGTCTCTCTCAGTGTCTTCAGTGTAAATTCAATGGCAAACGTTTCCACTAGAAGTCTCTCTCAGCGTCTTCAGTGTAAATTCAATGGCAAACGTTTCCACTAGAAGTCTCTCTCAGCGTCTTCAGTGTAAATTCAATGGCAAACGTTTCCACTAGAAGTCTTTCTCAGCGTCTTCAGTGTAAATTCAATGGCAAACGTTTCCACTAGAAGTCTCTCTCAGCGTCTTCAGTGTAAATTCAATGGCAAACGTTTCCACTAGAAGTCTTTCTCAGCGTCTTCAGTGTAAATTCAATGGCAAACGTTTCCACTAGAAGTCTTTCTCAGCGTCTTCAGTGTAAATTCAATGGCAAACGTTTCCACTAGAAGTCTCTCTCAGCGTCTTCAGTGTAAATTCAATGGCAAACGTTTCCACTAGAAGTCTCTCTCAGCGTCTTCAGTGTAAATTCAATGGCAAACGTTTCCACTAGAAGTCTCTCTCAGCGTCTTCAGTGTAAATTCAATGGCAAACGTTTCCACTAGAAGTCTCTCTCAGTGTCTTCAGTGTAAATTCAATGGCAAACGCTTCCACTAGAAGTCTTTCTCAGCGTCTTCAGTGTCAATTCAATGGCTAACCTCTCTCCTCTCTCTCTCTCTCACCTCTCTCTCTCCTCCTCCTCCTCCCTCCCTCTCTCCTCCTCCCTCTCTCTCTCTCTCCCTCTCTCCCTCTCCTCCCCTCCTCTCCCTCCCTCCTCCCTCTCTCCTCTCTCTCTCTCCTCTCCTCTCTCCTCCTCCTCCTCTCTCTCCTCTCTCCTCTCTCTCTCC
>CM060277.1:1413834-1438834 GCA_030684275.1 Acipenser oxyrinchus oxyrinchus | reverse complement strand
GGTCTGTGGGAAGCACAGTAATAGCGCCCGCCAGTGGCAGCAGCACATCGGCACAGAGAAGCACAAGGAGAAGCTCTTCATCGTCACCCAGGAGGAAGAGGAGGAGAGCGAAGGAGCCGGCTGGAAACACCGCTTCCCAGGAGAGAGCTTCACCCTGTGCAGCAAGTGAGTCTCCATCCATCCCTCATCCCTCCATCCCTCCCTATCCATCATCCATCCCTCCATCCCTCCCTCCATCCATCCCTCCCTCATCCCTCCATCCATCCATCCCTCCCTCATCCCTCCATCCGTCCTCTCATCCATCCCTCCCTCATCCCTCCATCCATCCCTCCCTCATCCCTCCATCCATCCATTCCTCCATCCCTCCTTCTATCCCTCCCTTCATCCCTCCATCCCTCCCTCATCCCTCCATCCCTCCCTCATCCTCCCTCCCTCCCTCCCTCCTTCATCCCTCCATCCATCCATTCCTCCATTCCCTCCTTCTATCCCTCCCTTCATCACTCCCTCCATCCGTCCATCCCTCCCTCGCTCCTTCCCTCCCTCGCTCCCTCCCTCTCCATCCCTTCCTCTCTCCCTCCCCTCCTTATTTTTCATGGTTTTAGACAGTGTCTGTTTGTTTGTTTGATTGACAGACTGCAGGACGGCTCCTGCCCAGAGGGTGTGGCCTGTAGCTCCGCCCACAGCGAGGAGGAGCTTGCGGAGTGGCGGGAGAGGCGGGACTTCCTGAGGAGGAGGCTGCAGCGGGCGCGGGAGGACATGCTGGTGGCCCCCTCCGACAACGACTTGGGAAATACAGCTTCCTGCTGCAGGACTGAGAGAGAGAGACACACAGAAAGACACACGCAGAGAGAGAGAGAGACACACGCAGAGAGAGAGACACACAGAGAGAGACACAGACACAGAGAGAGAGACACAGACACACACAGAGAGACACACAGAGAGAGAGAGACACACAGAGAGAGAGACACACACAGAGAGAGACACACACAGAGACACACAGAGAGAGAGAGAGAGACAGAGAGAAAGACACACACAGAGACACACAGACACAGAGAGAGACACACACACGGAGAGGAGACACGGAGGAGGAGAGGAGAGACACACAGAGAGGAGGCACAGTCTAGGTCAGAATGTTTAGTGACAGATACTACAATTATAATAATAATGATGATAATGATTTGTAGTGATATTACTAATGTTAATATTTTAGGTTCTTGTCATTAGATAACTAACTAATCAAATTAAATCAAGCAGAAACGAGAACCGAAACCGTGAATATTAATGACATTCATTAAGTTGCCTTGCACTAGATTCAAGCAGCATCTATCTATATATATATATCTATCTATCTATCGATCTATCTCAATCTATATATTAAATAAAATGTCTAATTAATTAATTAATTAATTAAATAAATACAATAGTTGTTAATTGCTAGTTTACTACTATGAAGAAAGGTTATAAAACGAATAACTATTAAACAACTCAATAATCCTGAATTTAGAATTTTTTGTAAATTCAATGGCAACGCTTCCACTAGAAGTCTCTCTCAGCGTCTTCAGTGTAAATTCAATGGCAAACGTTTCCACTAGAAGTCTCTCTCAGCGTCTTCAGTGTAAATTCAATGGCAAACGTTTCCACTAGAAGTCTCTCTCAGCGTCTTCAGTGTAAATTCAATGGCAAACGTTTCCACTAGAAGTCTCTCTCAGCGTCTTCAGTGTAAATTCAATGGCAAACGTTTCCACTAGAAGTCTCTCTCAGCGTCTTCAGTGTAAATTCAATGGCAAACGTTTCCACTAGAAGTCTCTCTCAGCGTCTTCAGTGTAAATTCAATGGCAAACGCTTTCCACTAGAAGTCTCTCTCAGCGTCTTCAGTGTAAATTCAATGGCAAACGCTTCCACTAGAAGTCTCTCTCAGCGTCTTCAGTGTAAATTCAACGGCAAACGTTTCCACTAGAAGTCTCTCTCAGCGTCTTCAGTGTAAATTCAACGGCAAACGTTTCCACTAGAAGTCTCTCTCAGCGTCTTCAGTGTAAATTCAACGGCAAACGTTTCCACTAGAAGTCTCTCTCAGCGTCTTCAGTGTAAATTCAACGGCAAACGTTTCCACTAGAAGTCTCTCTCAGCGTCTTCAGTGTAAATTCAATGGCAAACGTTTCCACTAGAAGTCTCTCTCAGCGCCTTCAGTGTAAATTCAATGGCAAACGTTTCCACTAGAAGTCTCTCTCAGCGTCTTCAGTGTAAATTCAATGGCAAACGTTTCCACTAGAAGTCTCTCTCAGCGTCTTCAGTGTAAATTCAATGGCAAACGTTTCCACTAGAAGTCTCTCTCAGCGTCTTCAGTGTAAATTCAATGGCAAACGTTTCCACTAGAAGTCTCTCTCAGCGTCTTCAGTGTAAATTCAATGGCAAACGTTTCCACTAGAAGTCTTTCTCAGCGTCTTCAGTGTAAATTCAATGGCAAACGTTTCCACTAGAAGTCTCTCTCAGCGTCTTCAGTGTAAATTCAACAGCAAACGTATTGAGAGACTTCTAGCGTAAACCAGTGAATTTATGAAGGCCCTTTTAGTTTGTCTGAAGGTATGACAATTAAATAAAAATCTTAAAAGGGTTGAACTCTGTAAGTAAAAAATAAGTCGGTAAATAAGTGGACAAAATTAAGGTGCTGTTACCAAACGTGTCCACTAGATGTCGCTATGGAACAGAGTGACGTTTCTCTTCAGCTCAGAGGATGAGAAACGTTTTCAAATTCTAGATAAATGCATAAGCAAGATTTTAGCTTTTCGGTTTCTGTATTCATCATCGTAATAATAATAATTAATTAATATATTAATCTAATAATCTAGCCTCAATGCTTTAGTTAATCATCTACTTAAATAATAATTAATATTAGGTTAATTAACTAAACCATTATTATATATTAGAATATTGATTCATTAATTATTATAATAATACAATTGTTATAATAGAATATTATACATATTATAAAAAGTAATTAATATCTAATCTAGCTGCAATGCTTTAGCTAATATACCTAATAATTGTAATAATTAATTAATATCTTAATATCTAATCTAGCTGCAATGCTTTAGCTAATAAACCTAATTGTAATAATTAATTAATATCTTAATATCTAATCTAGCTGCAATGTTTTAGCTAATATATACCTAATAATTGTAATAATTAATTAATATCTTAATATCTAATCTAGCTGCAATGTTTTCGCTAATATATACCTAATAGTAATTAATTAATTAAATATGTTGCGATCTAATCTAGCTGCAATATTTTAGCTAATCTTCTACTTATTAATAATAATAATAATAACAATAATAATAATAATAATAATAAATCGTTCTAATGGTGGTTTTTTTGCTATTGTAATAAAGGTCACATTTTTACTGTATAATATCCTTATCCTAAGATGCAATCCCAGTTAACTGTAGAATTTGGGTTAAATAAAATAAAAATAAATTTAAAAAAAACATCAATACATACATACATTAATAAGTTAAATAAATACATTAAATAAATAAATATCGATACATGAATAAATTAATCAATAAATCGGACCGGGCAAGTGTGTGGTTTGCTGGAGGAGGGCTGGTGGCTCTCCTGGCTGTAGTGCCAGCTGTGTACAAAATGAACTAATTAATTAATTGATGAATTGGTCCAATTCCATAATTGAGGGGACAGTTGGAAGAAAAATATATATTATTAGTTTATTTAGCAGATGCCTTTATCCAAGGCTGACTTACAGAGACTAGGGTGTGTGAACTATGCATCAGCTGCAGAGTCACTTACAACTACGTCTCACCCGAAAGAGGAGCACAAGGAGGTGAAGTGACTTGCTCAGGGTCACACAGTGAGTCAGTGGCTGAGGTGGGATTTGAACCAGGGACCTCCTGGTTACAAGCCCTTTTCTTTAACCACTGGACCACACAGCCTCCTATATATCTATCTATCTCTCTATCTATCTATCTCTATCTCTATGTATCTATCTATCTCTATCTCTATCTATCCATCCAGTTCCACACAGTAATGCTGCTGAGTTTTAAGATTCATAGAAAATATTATCTGAGATTTTCAGAGTCTTTAGCTCCTTCCTTTATTCCCCAAAAATATTATCCCTCCTCCTCCCTTTCACATTACAAATTTTTCTATTGTATTTTTTTTTTGTTTTATTTTTAATTTGTATTACAAGTCAATGAAACCTGAATTTTAAAAATGTAACGATGCTTTGATTGATTGATTGATTGATTGACGATAAAAAATAATGAATAAAAAACTGTAAAAATATTTCAAGTCTCAATGTGTTTGTTTTTTCCTTCTCATTACCGCCCCTGCTGGTGGAGGGAGGCAGTGCAGGCGCAGCTCACACGTCACACGTTCCTCCATCTCTCTGTTTGAAGCGCTTTTCCCATTGTCAGGAAACTGGCTCTTAACATTATTCAGCTCAAGTTCTTGAGAAGATCAAAAATGTTTGTAAATATAAAGTTAATGGTAGTTAATGATTCCCTGTGCTTTACCAGACCTCTCTGTGCTTTACAATGCTTCCCTATGCTTTACCAGACCTCTCTGTGCTTTACAATGCTTCCCTATGCTTTACCAGACCTCTCTGTGCTTTACAATGCTTCCCTATGCTTTACCAGACCTCTCTGTGCTTTACAATGCTTCCCTATGCTTTACCAGACCTCTCTGTGCTTTACAATGCTTCCCTATGCTTTACCAGACCTCTCTGTGCTTTACAATGCTTCCCTATGCTTTACCAGACCTCTCTGTGCTTTACAATGCTTCCCTATGCTTTACCAGACCTCTCTGTGCTTTACAATGCTTCCCTATGCTTTACCAGACCTCTCTGTGCTTTACAATGCTTCCCTATGCTTTACCAGACCTCTCTGTGCTTTACAATGCTTCCCTATGCTTTACCAGACCTCTCTGTGCTTTACAATGCTTCCCTATGCTTTACCAGACCTCTCTGTGCTTTACAATGCTTCCCTATGCTTTACCAGACCTCTCTGTGCTTTACAATGCTTCCCTATGCTTTACCAGACCTCTCTGTGCTTTACAATGCTTCCCTATGCTTTACCAGACCTCTCTGTGCTTTACAATGCTTCCCTATGCTTTACCAGACCTCTCTGTGCTTTACAATGCTTCCCTATGCTTTACCAGACCTCTCTGTGCTTTACAATGCTTCCCTATGCTTTACCAGACCTCTCTGTGCTTTACAATGCTTCCCTATGCTTTACCAGACCTCTCTGTGCTTTACAATGCTTCCCTATGCTTTACCAGACCTCTCTGTGCTTTACAATGCTTCCCTATGCTTTACCAGACCTCTCTGTGCTTTACAATGCTTCCCTATGCTTTACCAGACCTCTCTGTGCTTTACAATGCTTCCCTATGCTTTACCAGACCTCTCTGTGCTTTACAATGCTTGCCTATGTTTTTAAAGATAATTTTGATTAAGATAATATACGTAACTAATTGGTACACTTATTTTCTTTAGAAGCTGACACCGTGGGATCCTTCAAGAAGCTGCTTGAGGAGATTCTGGGATCAATAAACTACTAACAACCAAACGAGCAAGATGGACCGAAGGGGCGTCCTCTCGTTTCTAAACTTTCTTATGTTCTTATCAATTCGTAACACAGTTGCGCACAAACACGTTTTCCCCTCAGGTGTTGCTAACCCCGCCCCTTAACAGAAAAGGCCACGCCCCTCGGAGCGGTTAGGTAACAAAGCTCCACCCCTTCGGGGTTCTGGTTGGCTCACAACGGCCGGTGCCCACAACCGGCGAACGAATCAGCAAGGCCGGCCTCTCCCGTATGCAAATGAGGTGGGCGGTAGGCGCGTTTTCATTGGGCGTCGAAAACGGGGCGGGGGCGGTGACGAAAAGGGGCGGGGCGCGTTAGGTAACTAAAATTCTGTTAAGGAGAAGTCGGGAGAGTTTGATTGATCAACGTGCGGGCAAGGGGTTTGGAAATCGCTTATTTTAAAAAATTTTTTATTTGATTATTGATTTATTAAATATGTCTGTAGCTGGTGACGTAATGCTCGGCTTTTCAGCGGATTTACCCGAAATACTTCAATCCCTTTTGGAGTACCCGCCCCTTTGGACCTGGAAATCACAGGTAAGTCAAGGGTCAGTTTTAGCTAATTAATTTTTATTTTTTTAGTGTGTGTGTTTGGGCAAATTACGTAGTTCCTGTCTCGCAACATCAGGGTCGCTGAATTATTTCTGGAGCAAAATCGCTTTTATGGGCGTGTTTTTCGCCTCATATGTTGTTTGCTGTTAATATTGAGGGATGTGACGTCACCGCCGTGATAATTAAGAGCATAAGAAAGTTTCCAAACGAGAGGAGGCCATTCAGCCCATCTTGCTCGTTTGGTTGTTAGTAGCTTATTGATCCCAGAATCTCATCAAGCAGCTTCTTGAAGGATCCCAGGGTGTCAGCTTCAACAACATTACTGGGGAGTTGGTTCCAGACCCTCACGATTCTCTGTGTAAAAAAGTGCCTCCTATTTTCTGTTCTGAATGCCCCTTTATCTAATCTCCACAAACGCAGAAGAGACAGAGAGAGAAAAAGGGTTTATTTTCATGTCGCGAAGGAGCGCAGGCCGCCGTGTGACTAGTTTCGTAAAAAAACATTCTGTTGGATGAAAAAGTGATTTTTGAGTTCAAGTACGAGGTGTGTGTCTGTGTGTGTGTGTGTGTGTGTGTGTGTGTGTGTGTGTGTGTGTGTGTGTGTGTGTGTGTGTGTGTGTGTGTGTGTGTGTCAGTGTGTGTGTGTGTGTGTGTCAGTGTGTGTGTGTGTGTGTGTGTGTGTGTGTGTGTGTGTGTGTGTGTGTGTGTGTGTGTGTGTGTGTGTGTGTGTGTGTGTGTGTGTGTGTGTGTGTGTGTGTGTGTGTGTGTGTGTGTCAGTGTGTGTGTCAGTGTGTGTGTGTGTGTGTGTGTGTGTGTGTCAGTGTGTGTGTGTGTGTGTGTGTGTGTGTCAGTGTGTGTGTGTGTGTGTGTGTGTGTGTGTGTGTGTGTGTGTGTGTGTGTGTGTGTCAGTGTGTGTGTGTGTGTGTGTGTCAGTGTGTGTGTGTGTGTCAGTGTGTGTGTGTGTGTGTGTGTGTGTGTGTGTGTGTGTCAGTGTGTGTGTGTGTGTGTCAGTGTGTGTGTGTGTGTGTGTGTGTCAGTGTGTGTGTGTGTGTGTGTGTGTGTGTGTGTGTGTGTGTCAGTGTGTGTGTGTGTGTGTGTGTGTGTGTGTGTGTGTCAGTGTGTGTGTGTGTGTGTGTGTGTGTGTGTGTGTGTGTGTGTGTGTGTGTGTCAGTGTGTGTGTGTGTGTGTGTGTGTGTGTGTGTCAGTGTGTGTGTGTGTCAGTGTGTGTGTGTAGTGTGTGTGTGACAGTGTGTGTGTCACAGTGTGTGATCACGTGTACACGTGTGTCACAGTGTGTGTGCTGACATCACACACTGTGTGCACACACACACACACACTGACACACACACACACACTGACACACACACACACACACACACACACATCACACACACACACACACACACACACACACTGTACACACAGTGCACACTACATGCACACATGCACACACACACACACGTCGCACACGTTATCACACACACACACACACTACTCACACACACATCACACACACACACACCCACAGGACACACACCAGCTACACACACACTCACTCACACACACACACACACATATACACATACTACATATATATATATATATATATATATATATATATATACATACTTGATTTTATTCATTCGTACAAACATGTCTATCATATATATATATATATATATATATATATATATATATATATATATATATATATGAAGCAGAAGTTATTGATAAACAAAAACTTAGTATTTTGAGAATTAGTTACTATATACTATATTACTATATTAGTTATATATTTTAAACATAGAAAAACATATGTGTAAAACAAAAGAAATAAATGAAAGTACTTTTTTTTTTTAAAAAGCGTTGTTTGTTTGTTTTTTAACTTCTATTACAATAACAGCACTGCCGCCGCTGTCATAATAATATTCCCTTCCTCTTCCTCGCACGCAAACCACATTCATCAGCTAACACGTGATCTCCCCGAACCGTATTCAAATATCCATGACGTCACCTCACCGCCTCGGCCAATCGGAGACTCAAGGGGTAAGAGAAAAAAAAACAGCGGAGCCTCATGAATATTCATAAGCCTCCCAATCGGCGTTTTCTGTCAAGAGCGGAGAGGAGGGCGGGCCCGGTATGTAAATCACCTCATGAATAATTAATAAGGAGGTTTGAGGGAGCCGGATACAGTCAGCTGCTGTTGTTGTTGTTGTTGTTGTTGTTGTTTTTGACACTGAAAAGATATTTCGCCCTGAGGTAGTTTTTAAGGACAAGCGCGGTACTGGAAAAAAAAAACAAAAAGCCCTACCGACCCGGGTTAACCCGAACCAAAAAAAACGGTCGATTTAGAGTTTATAATTAGACATGGAGTCGACCGAGCCGGCCGAACTGGGCTCCGGACCGCCCGGTTCAATTCCGGGAGTCTTGAAGAAACTGCTGGAAAATCCGCCGCCGAAACTTCTGGAAGAGAACGAACACGGTGAGCGCGAGACCGAGTGACGCAGCTGGGGTTCTGTGTGTGTTTTTTTTTTTTTTCTTCCAAAAAGCGGATTTTAACCCTTTCGCGTCTAAAACAATATTTTTTAAAAGCAAATAGCTGGAAAATTATTTATATGGGTGGGGAACGGTGGGGACGGGGGTGGCATCCGGTTGATATGAGGAGATCGATCATGCATGGAATTCAATTTGCTTGCTAGTCTATATAAGATATTATTATTATATTATTTTATTTTTTATGATCTCTCCTCGTATGAAAGTGTTTTAAAAAAAATAAAATGCTCAATTGAATTTATTTCATAACGAACGCATTTTTTTTTCTATTTCATTTTGCAACCCCAAATATTGTTTTATTAGATTAATAATAATAATAATAATAATAATAATAATAATAATAATAATACGTGACGTGATATGATGTTTATAGTTTTACACCGAACTTGTGTAATGTGTTTTATAGAATTATTTATTTATTTTTTGTAATATTTTTTTTTAATGCCTCCGTATTTATTAAAAATGCTGTACAAAGTGCCTGTGCATAATTTCAAAATTGATGTTTTGCGTCACCCTGTAGAATAAACTACGGCTCCCAGCATGCCTCTGCACCCGCGGCAATGGTGAGGCATGCTGGGAGCTGTAGTTCTTTATGCTGTGGTCTTCTGCTCCAATACAAACCTCTATTACAATACAGAACTACGGCTCCCAGCATGCCTCTGCACCCGCAGCAATGGTGAGGCATGCTGGGAGCTGTAGTTCTTATCTAATGGTCTCGTATCTGGCGATACAGACCTCTATTACTGATACATCATGTTTTAAGGTTGCTTTTAGCCTCCCCTTTGCAGACAAGGTGAAATCGGCGAGGAGGAGGAGGAGGGAGGGTCCGGGGGCTGGCGGAAGTGGGGGCCTCCGCCTCTCTCGTGCCCAGCGATCTGGGACGAACCATCCCCTATGACGGACAGACTTTCCACCTGGAGTATATGGACCTGGATGAGTTTCTCATGGAAAATGGGATCTCGACAGCTCTGCAGGAAGAGCTGCAGCGATCCGTGGCGAGGAGGAGGAGGAGGAAGAGGCCCCAGGACAGGCTCCGCCCTCTGCCCGGCCTCCGAGCTGGAGGAGCCGAGGGAGAGGAGGAGAGAGCTGACCGACCCGACTCCCAGGAACCAGGTATTGAGAAGCCAGGGAACAGGGAGGGAGGGAGGAGCCTGGGGGAGGAGCCTGGGAGGGAGGAGCCTGGGAGGGAGGGAGGAGCCTGGGAGGGAGGAGCCAGGAGGAAGGGAGGGTCTAGGAAGCCTAACCCAGCTAATACTAAACAGAGTTCATTAATCCTTAATGAGAGAGAGAGGAGGGAGGTTACAGGGCTGGGAATCAGACTCCCGCTGCACAGCAGTGTGATCCAGTCCTGGTTTCACTAGGAGTTTAATAATAAGACACACCTGAGCTTGTTAGCTAGACACACTGGGGGCTGATCAAGCTGGTAGCAGTAAAACCTGGACTGGATCACACTGCTGTGGGATAGGAGTCTGATTCCCAGCCCTGCATCTCTCTGTTTCAAATTACAACACAATATAAACCTCTCTCTCTCTTTCCCTCTCTCTTTCTCTCTCTCTCCTCTCTCTATCTCTGTTCAGTAGAGTTTCAAATTACAACACAATATAACTCTCTCTTTTCAACACAAATTACAACAAAATATAACTCTCTCCCCTCCTCCTCCTCCCTCCCTCCTCTCTCTCTCCTCTCTCTCCTCTCTCTCTCTCTCCTCTCTCTCTCCCTCCTCCTCTCTCCTCCCTCTCTCTCTCTCTCTCTCTCTCTCTCTCTCTCTCTCCCTCTCTCCTCTCTCTCTCTCTCTCCTCCTCTCCTCTCTCCCTCCTCTCTCTCCTCTCTCTCTCTCTCTCTCTCTCTCTCTCTCTCTCCTCTCTCTCTCTCTCTCTCTCTTCAACAAAATTACAAGACAATATAAACTCTCTCTCCTCTCTCTCTCTCTCTCCCTCCTCTCTCTCTCTCTCTCTCTCCTCTCTCAACACAAATCTCTCCCAGTCTCTCTCCTCCTCTCCTCTCTCTCTCTCTCTCTCTCTCTCTCTCTCCTCTCCTCTCTCTCTCTCTCTCTCTCTCTCTCTCTCTCTCTCTCAACACAAATCACAGCCCAGTATAACTCTCTCCTCTCCTCTCTCTCTCTCTCTCTCTCTCTCTCTCTCTCTCTCTCTCTCTCTCTCTCTCTCTCTCTCTCCTCTCTCTCTCTCTCTCTCTCTCTCTCTCTCTCTCTCTCTCTCTCTCTCTCTCTTCAACACAAATCACAGCCCAGTATAACTCTCCTCCTCCTTCTCTCTCTCCTCTCCTCTCTCTCTCTCTCTCCTCTCTCTCTCTCTCTCTCTCTCTCTCTCTCTCTCTCTCTCTCTCTCTCTCTCAATCTCAATTCAAAGTCTTTCTCTCTCATGACTTATTTTCCATCGTCTTCTCAAAGCAAATACATCTTCTGAACAGATGCATCTATACAAACAAGGAACAATGGTCTCAAAATAATCTCTCATCTCTCTAACTCTCTCTCAAACTCTCCTCTCTCTCTCTCTCTAATAATATTGAAACTATTAAATTCTCCCTCTCTCTATAAACTCTCCTCTCTCTCTCTCTCTCTCTCTCCTCTCTCTCTCTCTCTCTCTCTCTCTCTCTCTCTCTTCTCTTCAACACAAATCACAGCCCAGTATAACTCTGTGTCTCTGTCTCCTCAGAGCCGGTTCTGTCTCCCTCCTGTCCCAGCCCGTGGATCGGACCGGGTCGAGGTCCAGGTGGACTTCAGCCCGACCCGGCCGACCTGGTCCTGTCCACCGTGCAGTGGGAGAGCTCTTCAATCCCAGAGTGCACCGCTTCAGCGAGGACCAGCTCAAACCACAGCCCATGATCAAAAAGCAAAGAAAGTGTTTGTACAGGAGGAGAAGAAGGTGAGAGAGGGGAGGAGGAGAGGAGGAGGGAGGAGGAGGAGAGGAGGAGAGGAGGAGGAGAGGGAGGGAGGAGAGAGGAGGAGGAGGAGAGAGAGAGAGAGGAGGAGAGGAGGAGAGAGGAGGAGGAGGAGGAGGGGGGACGGGAGCTCAAACCACAACCCATGATCAAAAAGCAAAGAAAGTGTTTTTACGGAGGAGAAGAAGGTGAGAGAGGGAAGGAGGAGAGAGGAGGAGAGGAGGAGGGGAGGAGGAGAGGAGGAGAGGAGAGAGAGAGGAGGAGGAAGAGAGGAGGAGGATGAGCTCAAACCACAGCCCATGATCAAAAAGCAAAGAAAGTGTTTGTGCAGGAGGAGAAGAAGGTGAGAGAGAGGAGGAGGAGAGGAGGAGAGAGAGAGGAGGAGAGGAGGGAGAGAGGAGGAGAGGAGGAGAGGAGGAGGAGAGGAGAGAGGAGGGAGGAGGAGAGGAGAGAGAGGAGGAGGGAGGAGGGAGGGAGGGAGGAGGAGAGGGGGAGGGAGCTCAAACCACAGCCCATGATGAAGAAAGCAAAGAAAGTGTTTGTGCCGGAGGAGAAGGGAGGAGGAGGGATTATGTATGTGTTGTTATGTGTGTGTTATTATTATTATTGAGTCGTTCAGAAGGAGGCTTTTTTCTCCCAAGCGACTTCCAGAGACTAGGGGGTGAACTCTGCATCATCAACAACTGCTGCTGCTGCTGCTGCAGAGTCACTTCAATAGGAGCTCGTTTGTTTGACGTTTCTCTCCTCTCCTCCTCTCTTCTCTCCCTCCTCCTCCTCTTTCTTCCCCCTCTCTCCTCTCCCTCTCTTCTCTCCCTCCTCCTCCTCTTTCTTCCCCCTCTCTCCTCCTCCCTCTCTCCCTCCTCCCTCTCCCCTCTCCTCCTCTCTCTCCCTCCTCTTTCCTCTCCTCTCTCTCCTCTCTCCTCTCCTCCTCTCTTCTCTCCTCCCTCTCCTCCTCCTCCTCCTCCCTCCCCTCTTCTCTCCTCCTCTCCTCCCCTCTCTCTCCTCTCTCCCTCTCCTCCTCTCTTCTCTCCTCCCTCTCCTCCTCCTCTCCTCCTCCTCTTCTCTCCCTCCTCTCTCCTCCCCTCTCTCTCTCTCTCCCCTCCCCTCTCTCTCCTCTCCTCTCTCTTCCCTCCCCTCTCTCTCTCCTCTCCTCCTCTCCTCCTCTCCTCTCTCTCTCCTCCCCTCTCCTCTCTCTCCTCTCCCCCTCTCCCTCTCCCTCTCCTCTCCTCTCTCCCTCTCTCTTCCCCTCCCCTCTCCCTCCCTCCTCTCCCCCTCACCCTCTCCCTCTCCTCCTCTCCCCTCTCTCTTCCCCTCCCTCTCCCCTCTCCCCTCTCCTCTCTCAGGATGATAAGTACTGGTCCGCGCAATAAGAACAACGTGGCAGCGGTCCGCCCAGCGCCGCCTCAAGGAGAATCAGATCACGGTCCGCGCCGCGTTCCTGGAGAAGGAGAACGCCGCCCTGAGGGCCGAGGTGGCGGAGCTGCGGAGGACTGCGGCGCTCAAGAACGAAGCTCGCCAAGTACGGGACAAATCACGGACCGCTGTGAGGACCGGAGCGGTCTCTATAAGCACAGGACCGCTCTGAACACGAGAGGTCTTTCTCAGCGTCTTCAGTGTAAATTCAATGGCAAACGTTTCCACTAGAAGTCTCTCTCAGCGTCTTCAGTGTAAATTCAACGGCAAACGTTTCCACTAGAAGTCTCTCTCAGCGTCTTCAGTGTAAATTCAATGGCAAGCGTTTCCACTAGAAGTCTCTCTCAGCGTCTTCAGTGTAAATTCAATGGCAAACGTTTCCACTAGAAGTCTTTCTCAGCGTCTTCAGTGTAAATTCAACGGCAAACGTTTCCACGTTTCCACTAGAAGTCTCTCTCTGCGTTTTTTTTGTATTTAATGTAGTTCTGTGCGGTTGATACCTGTACAGTTGACTTGCAATACCATTTTCAACCACTGTGTGGTTCTATCGAGTCCTCTCCCCACCGCCGCCCCCCCAACTTTGAATTGACCGCCACCTAGTGGATGAAACGTGAACTGCACCTGTTATTTTAATATATTTTCAGTTTTTTTTTTTTAAACAAATGAAAACGTATAAATACCTTGGGCATTGGCTTTTTAATTTTGTACAGACCAGTCTGTGTATTTAAATATATTCCATTAATAATAATAATAATAATAATAATAATAATAATAATAATAATAATAATAATAAAATATATATTTAAAAAATTGTTGTGTTGTGTGTGTTTTTGTATCATTGTGGTTTATTTGTTTATTTAGCAGATGCCTTTATCCAAGGCGACTTACAGAGACTAGGTTGTGTGAACTATGCATCAGCTGCAGAGTCACTTACAACTACGTCTCACCCGAAAGACGGAGCACAAGGAGGTGAAGTGACTTGCTCAGGGTCACACAATGAGTCAGTGGCTAAGGTGGGATTTGAACCGGGGACCTCCTGGTTACAAGCCCTTTTCTTTAACCACTGGACCACACAGCCTCCTGTGGTTATTTATATATAACAGCGATGCTGTTAATAAAGCTAATAAGAGGTGAGAGAATGGATTTTAAAGATGGTCAGCGCTCCTTTAAAGGGAGGGACCAGCGATACTGTTAATAAAGCTAATAAGAGGTGAGAGAATGGATTTTAAAGATGGTCAGCGCTCCTTTAAAGGGAGGGGCCAGCGATACTGTTAATAAAGCTAATAAGAGGTGAGAGAATGGATTTTAAAGATGGTCAGCGCTCCTTTAAAGGGAGGGACCAGCGATACTGTTAATAAAGCTAATAAGAGGTGAGAGAATGGATTTTAAAGATGGTCAGCGCTCCTTTAAAGGGAGGGACCAGCGATACTGTTAATAAAGCTAATAAGAGGTGAGAGAATGGATTTTAAAGATGGTCAGCGCTCCTTTAAAGGGAGGGACCAGCGATGCTGTTAATAAAGCTAATAAGAGGTGAGAGAATGGATTTTAAAGATGGTCAGCGCTCCTTTAAAGGGAGGGACCAGCGATACTGTTAATAAAGCTAATAAGAGGTGAGAGAATGGATTTTAAAGATGGTCAGCGCTCCTTTAAAGGGAGGGCCAGCGATCCTGTTAATAAAGCTAATAAGAGGTGAGAGAATGGATTTTAAAGATGGTCAGCGCTCCTTTAAAGGGAGGGCCAGCGATACTGTTAATAAAGCTAATAAGAGGTGAGAGAATGGATTTTAAAGATGGTCAGCTCCTTTAAAGGGAGGGGCCAGCGATACTGTTAATAAAGCTAATAAGAGGTGAGAGAATGGATTTTAAAGAAGATCACAGACTCAGTTAAATATATGTCATGCTTTTTATTTTAATTTTTTAATACAAACTTAAAAAACAGTCAAAGACAAAATAGAAGCGAGAGATTTGTCGTCAGTAACAGACTCCAATTTTTGTGTCGCTGTTCTCAGCGGAAGATTTTGAATATATTATAGATATTTTTTTTTTACATTTTTGCATAACTTCATTTTTTTCTCTCTTTACCCCCAATAATAATAATAATAATAATAATAATAATAATAATAATAATTTTCCTTCATTTATTTTTTCTTTTTTCTCAAATCTCTGTTTTTAATTCTTTCAATATATATATATATATATATATATGCATATATAAAATCTGCTTTTCTGCATCGAAATTTTAAATAATAAAATACAATTCTCTCGCGCAAACCTTCGTCCTTCTCAGAGTATACTAAGTTATATTATTTATCCTTGTAAATAAACAGATCAGTTCGATTTTTTGTTAGACTTATACACAGTTCACTTACACAATAATTTTCCATATCATCATATATATATATATATATATATATATATATATATATATATGTTAGATACACACAGACACACACTAGGGCTGTGCCAAATACTTGCGATACTTGCCTTTAAGAACTATATATTAATTAACAAGTTCATTTCAAAAACAAGAAAAGCCGTCCTTCCCTCACCTTTACAATCGAGTACCAAGCGACAGCGATTAACTTGAAAAACAAGGAGAAGCCGTCCATCCCTCACCTTTACAATCGAGTACCAGCGACAGCGATTGACTCAAAAAAATCCATCCTTCCCTCACCTTTACAATCGAGTACCAAGCGCGGCGATTAACTTTTTAAAAAGCCGTCCTTCCCTCACCTTTACAATCGAGTGCCAAGCGACAGCGATTAACTTTAAAAAAACAAAAGCCGTCCTTCCCTCACCTTTACAATCGAGTACCAAGCGACGGCGATTAACTCCAAAAACAAGAAAAGCTGTCCTTCCCTCACCTTTACAATCGAGTGCCAAGCGACAGCGATTAACTTTAAAAAAACAAAAGCCGTCCTTCCCTCACCTTTACAATCGAGTACCAAGCGACGGCGATTAACTCCAAAAACAAGAAAAGCTGTCCTTCCCTCACCTTTACAATAGAGTACCAAGCGACAGCGATTAACTTAAAAAAAAGCCATCCTTCCGTCACCTTTACAATCGAGTACCAAACGACGGCGATTAACTTCAAAAAAAAAAAAGAAACGTCGTCCTTCCCTCACCTTTACAATCGAGTGCCGAGCGATGGCGATTAATTTAAAAAAACAACAAAAGAAATGCCGTCCTTCCCTCACCTTTACAATCGAGTACAAGGCGATGGCGATTAACTTCAAACAAGTAAAGAAAAGCCGTCCTTCCCTCACCTTTACAATCGAGTGCCAATCAAATAGCGATGAATGGATTTGTTTAACACTTGCGAATTAATTACTCTTAAAGGCAATCAAAGGGTATGAGTGTTTAACTACTCTGTGTGTGTGTATATATATATATATATAACTACACGTAATTTAATTTTTTTTATATTTCTATATATTCTCAGAAAAAATAACATAACAAAAGACGAACAGCTCTAGTGCCTTCATCAGCGTGATTGAAACTAAACTGAGTCCAGCAGACCAGCTCTAGTTTGGGGCTCTAGTGCCTTCATCAGCGTGATTGAAACTAAACTGAGTCCAGCAGACCAGCTCTAGTTTGGGGCTCTAGTGCCTTCATCAGCGTGATTGAAACTAAACTGAGTCCAGCAGACCAGCTCTAGTTTGGGGCTCTAGTGCCTTCATCAGCGTGATTGAAACTAAACTGAGTCCAGCAGACCAGCTCTAGTTTGGGGCTCTAGTGCCTTCATCAGCGTGATTGAAACTAAACTGAGTCCAGCAGACCAGCTCTAGTTTGGGGCTCTAGTGCCTTCATCAGCGTGATTGAAACTAAACTGAGTCCAGCAGACCAGCTCTAGTTTGGGGCTCTAGTGCCTTCATCAGCGTGATTGAAACTAAACTGAGTCCAGCAGACCAGCTCTAGTTTGGGGCTCTAGTGCCTTCATCAGCGTGATTGAAACTAAACTGAGTCCAGCAGACCAGCTCTAGTTTGGGGCTCTAGTGCCTTCATCAGCGTGATTGAAACTAAACTGAGTCCAGCAGACCAGCTCTAGTTTGGGGCTCTAGTGCCTTCATCAGCGTGATTGAAACTAAACTGAGTCCAGCAGACCAGCTCTAGTTTGGGGCTCTAGTGCCTTCATCAGCGTGATTGAAACTAAACTGAGTCCAGCAGACCAGCTCTAGTTTGGGGCTCTAGTGCCTTCACAGCTAACAAGCTCAGGTGTGTCTTATTATTAAACTCCTAGTGAAACCAGGACTGGATCACACTGCTGTGCAGTGGGAGCCTGATTCCCAGCCCCTGATATTGAATCATTTTAAATACCTTTGATCAACCAAACCAAACAAAATAATAATAATAATAATAATCATAATTTCACAAACTTCGGTTGGACATTATCAATGATAACATTTATAGTCTAAATCTTTCTTTAAAGTAATCTTTGACTTTTTTTCCCGACCATCCAAAAAAATCTTTTCCATATATTAAAACCATTCTGATGAAAAACAAAAAAACAACAGGATTATCAGCAAAGGGGCTGGGAATCAGACTCCCGCTGCACAGCAGTGTGATCCAGTCCTGGTTTCACTAGGAGTTTAATAATAAGACACACCTGAGCTTGTTAGCTAGACACACTGGGGGCTGATCAAGCTGGTAGCAGTAAAACCTGGACTGGATCACACTGCTGTGGGATAGGAGTCTGATTCCCAGCCCTGGAGCTTTATATTATAACAAATAAATGCATTACAAAAAAAAAAATTAACGAGTTAATTCGCCAAGATAACAGGTTGCTGGAAGGGCTGGCTGGGGTACGGGGGTGCAGCGTGGGGGCTCAAGCTGTACCCCATCCCGTCGACAAAGGGGGTCTTCTCCAAAAAGAATCCTCTGGACCCCTCAGCTCTGTTAAAAGGGTAGAAACTGGTCTGGGGTTGTTGAAACTGCACTTCCTCTCCGAAGCTGAAGAGGGCGCCGTTTGCGGAGGAGGAGGAGGCGAGGAAGTGGAGGATTCTGGGTAGACAAACTCCTTGGCGGTGGGCGACAGCTGGCTAGCTCCTCCTCCTCCTCCCAGCCCGACCAATGAGCATAAAGAAAGAGAGAGGGGGGTTTCTGTCGCCGCGGCGATGCTGGAATTAACGTTTCCACCGACCGGGAGCGAGGCAATCCGTGACGCTGTGGGGGCGGCTCCGTTTACTGTTACCCCCTCCCCTGCTCCCCCCCCCCCTCCCCTTTTCATTTTAGTCGATCCAAATTTGGTGTGGCGAAACTAGCAGTGGTAAAAGTGAGAAGCTGGGGATGGCGGATTTGGGAAGGAAGTGGAGGAGGAGGGAAGGAAGTGGAGGAGGAGGAGGAGGAGGAGGAGGAGGAGGGAGGAGGCGTTGGGTTACGGGACCCCGAAAACACCGGCAGCCCCGGGAGCCCGTCAGCACCAGCGCCGTTGGGACAAGCGGCGGGCTGGGATTGAGCATGAATTCCTGCTCCCTCATCCCCGAAGCCGAGTCCTGCTCCCTGGTTTGAGAGGCTCTTTCCTGGAGTGCTGCTGCCTCCTCCTCCTCCCCTCCTCCTCCTCCTCCTCCTCCTCCCTCCTCTGAATACAGCACCCGGACCGCTCCCTTCTCCCGATCTGATAGGACACTTCAAAGGGATCGATCCACACCCTCAGCTCCTGGGGCACGTTCTCTCGCACCTCCGTCGCGTCCAGCCCGCTCCTCCGGGCCGCCTGCTCCAGCAGGGGTCCGGGACCCCCGATGTGCAGGCAGCGGAAGGCGGACCCGCAGGGGCCTCTCGGGTACCAGTGGCCCTCGTGGCGAGCCCTCAGCAGCCGCTCGAGCTCCTCTCCGAACAGCTGGTGCGGCGGGAGTTTGCTGTGCAGGTGGGACATGAGGAAGTTGAGCGCCACGCCCGATTTCCACGTGCATGGCGGGGGGCTTCTGCCGTCCCCCGCGGGCTCCTCGTGTCTCTTTGCTGTGGCCTTGTGTCTCCTTGTGTCTCTTTGCTGTCTCTTTGTGTCTCCTTGCTGTCTCCTTGTGTCTTTATCTCTTTGTGTCTCCTTGTGTTTTGTATTTCAGTGTGTCTGTGTCCTCCTTGTGTCTCTTTGCTGTCTCTGTCCTCCTTTTGTCTCCTTGTATATCCTTGTCTTTATCTCTTTGTGTTTCCTTGTATCTGTGTCCTCCTTGTGTCTCTTTGCTGTGTCCTTGTGTCTCCTTGTATATCCTTGTGTCTCCTTGTGTCTCTTTGCTGTCTCTTTGTGTCTCCTTGCTGTCTCCTTGTGTCTTTATCTCTTTGTGTCTCCTTGTATATCCTTGTGTCTCCTTGTGTCTCTTTGCTGTCTCTTTGTGTCTCCTTGCTGTCTCCTTGTGTCTCTTTGCTGTCTCTTTGTGTCTCCTTGCTGTCTCCTTGTGTCTTTATCTCTTTGTGTCTCCTTGTATATCCTTGTGTCTCCTTGTGTCTCTTTGTGTCTCCTTGTGTTTTGTATTTCAGTGTGTCTGTGTCCTCCTTGTATCTCTGTGTCCTCCTTGTGTCTCTTTGCTGTCTCTGTCCTCCTTTTGTCTCCTTGTATATCCTTGTCTTTATCTCTTTGTGTTTCCTTGTATGTGTCCTCCTTGTGTCTCTTTGCTGTGTCCTTGTGTCTCCTTGTGTCTCCTTGTGTCTTCCTTGTGTCTCTTTGCTGTCTCCTTGTGTCTTGTATCTCAGTGTGTCTGTGTCCTCCTTGTGTCTCGTGTCTCCTTTGAGACCCGACTTGATAAAGTTCTGAGATTGATCAGCTGCTCTGAGATCAATCAGCTGCTCTGAGATCGATCAGCTGCTCTGAGATCGATCAGCTGCTCTGAGATCGATCAGCTAGCTGGCTCCTCCTCCTCCTCCTCCCAGCCCAGCCAATGAGCATCAAGAGAGAGCGGGTTCTCCGTCCATGGCGCTGCTGGAATTATTAGGGGAGCTCGAGGGCTGCAGGGACGCCTCTCGTTCGTGAACCCTAAAAAGATTTCTATCCTCAGGTCATCGCGGTCGTTTGTAGTCCAGGTTTGAGCAACTTGATCCCTCTCTCTCGTTATCACAGACCCTCACCTCCCACCTTCCAGACTCAAAGCCGTTCTGTTGGGGGTCCGAAAGTCCGTTCCTGGATGGGGAGGGGAGGAGGAGGGAGACAGTTTAAGGATGTTTGCTGATTAATCCATTGAGTGCCAAATTCATTTTTCTTTTGCAAAACAAGAAATACATACATCATAATAAAAACTGACCATCAGCTGTATCTATATAATGTGTGTTTAATACTAATAACAGCTATGACGTTTTGTACGTAAAATGACGTTTTGTACGTAAAACACGAAGGACTTCGTTTGCTGTTGACGTTTCACGAGCAAAATGCAGCAAAATGTTCTCTTAATCAAATTGAAATGTTTATATATATATATATATATATATATATATATATATATATATATATATATATATATAATAAAAAGGCGGGTCATTATGGGATAGCAACACGGTTCAGGCGCTATCTGGATGCAATACATTTTACAACCTGTCAAAAAACAATTCCGTGGTCCCCTGTCAAATAAATACATACATGCAGGTAATAAATGGATCAGCTAATACCAGTTTTATAAAAATAATTACTGCTGTATTAAAACCTGAATCGTGTACGCTCGTTAACCTTCCTTGAATACGCCCCCCCACCCCCAGAAAAAAAGTCTGCGTTAATAAATAAATACATCTAAATAAAATGAGTAGCGTTTTAATTAGCCTCCTGCAAACCGCGTCAAAATGTAACATTTTACCAAGTAAATATATTTCATTGTATCAACACGACACGCTACCTGGCGTGCGTGATGACGTCGTCGACGTGTTGTCACGTACGGGAGGGCGCTGTGTTTGCTGATGAAAAAAATATAAACACAAATTATTATTATTATTATTATTATTATTATTATTATTATTGTTCTGTGTTCTGTGAAACAACACAAACGCGTTAAATAAGTCTTAATAAACATTTTCCAAAACCCACAGTAATAATTTCGTGTTAACTTGTGTTTACGAGTGAGAAACAGTTTGTTTTTAAATTTAATTTATTTATTATTGTTAAGAAACCGGTGTGTGACGGGAGTTGAATAAAAAAAATGTTTGTTTGTTTTTGTTAAGCGAAAAAATGAAGCGATTTTTATTTATATAAAAACAATTCACGGACCCCCACCCACACACAAAAACATTTTAAAATCTGCTTTTATATTTATAAAAACATATAAAATTTCAATGAATGAAAACGCTCAAACCTGTAGTTTTTATAAACACCATTACACACAAAAAATATCGTGTCTTGCTTTTTAAAAAAAGGGTAACCGTTGGCAACATAAAACCACCACGTTTGACCATAGCATATATTTTTAAACAAAATATATGATGGCCAGTTTCAGATTCGCTTGATATACTTACTAGAAAAACAAAAGAGGCGGCTTGTATCGTTTTACTTTCGGCTCCAAATTCGTTTTAATTTCCCTCGGCCGTGTTGATAAATGGGTGAGTGGCGTGTTACATATATAGATATATATATATATATTTTTATTATAATTATTATTATTTTGCTTGTTGACAGTATATTTATATATATTTTTGTGATAATTTTATTTAAATATCCCAGCCTCCTCCTCCTTCTCCTCCTTCTCCTCCTCTCCGCGGCATCGTAACCTTTTGATTCAGAAACAGTCCAATTAAAAAAATTAAAAAAAAAATAAACTTTTTTCTCTCTCTTCCGAAATCTGACCACATCGCGGATTAATAACGCAGGTCTGATCACATTCTCGCTCCATTTGTGTGACGCAAATTTTACCGGGACTACATTCTCCAAGCCGGCCTTTCTGTTAACCCTTTCCTCCCTGGCTTTGGGGGGGGGGAGGGTTGTTTTTCACATTAAAATTAATTCAAAATGCAATTTAAACCCCACTTTAAATATGCTACAGATAATTTCTGTGGAGCTGAGGAGGGACTGGGAGGGAAGCAGTGTGGCTCTAGCGGAGCTGAGGAGGGACTGGGAGGGAGGCTGGCTCTAGTGGAGCTGAGGAGGGACTGGGAGGGAGGCAGTGTGGCTCTAGCGGAGCTGAGGAGGGACTGGGAGGGAAGCAGTGTGGCTCTAGCGGAGCTGAGGAGGGACTGGGAGGGAGGGAAGCAGTGTGGCTCTAGCGGAGCTGAGGAGGGACTGGGAGGGAAGCAGTGTGGCTCTAGCGGAGCTGAGGAGGGACTGGGAGGGAAGCAGTGTGGCTCTAGCGGAGCTGAGGAGGGACTGGGAGGGAAGCAGTGTGGCTCTAGCGGAGCTGAGGAGGGACTGGGAGGGAAGCAGTGTGGCTCTAGTGGAGCTGAGGAGGGACTGGGAGGGAAGCAGTGTGGCTCTAGCGGAGCTGAGGAGGGACTGGGAGGGAAGCAGTGTGGCTCTAGCGGAGCTGAGGAGGGACTGGGAGGGAAGCAGTGTGGCTCTAGCGGAGCTGAGGAGGGACTGGGAGGGAAGCAGTGTGGCTCTAGCGGAGCTGAGGAGGGACTGGGAGGGAAGCAGTGTGGCTCTAGCGGAGCTGAGGAGGGACTGGGAGGGAAGCAGTGTGGCTCTAGCGGAGCTGAGGAGGGACTGGGAGGAAGCAGTGTGGCTCTAGCGGAGCTGAGGAGGGACTGGGAGGGAAGCAGTGTGGCTCTAGCGGAGCTGAGGAGGGACTGGGAGGAAGCAGTGTGGCTCTAGCGGAGCTGAGGAGGGACTGGGAGGGAAGCAGTGTGGCTCTAGCGGAGCTGAGGAGGGACTGGGAGGGAAGCAGTGTGGCTCTAGCGGAGCTGAGGAGGGACTGGGAGGGAGCAGTGTGGCTCTAGGGAGCTGAGGAGGGACTGGGAGGGAAGCAGCGTGGCTCTAGTGGAGCTGAGGAGGGACTGGGAGATTTAATTCCTAGTCCATAATAACCTTAAAGAAAGGCAGACAGACACACATGCTATAAATGAACACAAAAAAATAAATAAAATGGGTTTATATTCTCTTAGGTCCCATGGGCGGATGAATACGCAAAGCCCGCACAAAGAAGTGAGTGCTTTGCCCCTCTGCTAAAAATACAAACTGCGTGATAGCAACAGAGCCCGGATTGGTTGAAGAAAAGGAAGGAGAGTCCATTGTGACGCGCTGCATCACCAGCCAATCAGAAGCAGGAGTGGAGCCCCAGAGGAACTGGAAATGCACAATGCACTCTGGGAAATGTAGTTTGGTTGCCCTCCATCGTCTTCTTCAGCCAGTTTGGTCATTTTGTTTATTAAATGTACTGTTGTGAGATATGCTTTTTTTAAAAATTATTATAACTATTATTATAACACAAAATTAATTCACAGACCAAAAAATATAATGATAATAATAATCTGAAATTCTTTAAAGGGATATGATAAAACAAACATTGTCAATTATGAATAATTTTCCTCCCAGTCCCTCCTCAGCTCCGCTAGAGCCACGCTGCTTCCCTCCCAGTCCCTCCTCAGCTCCGCTAGAGCCACACTGCTTCCCTCCCAGTCCCTCCTCAGCTCCGCTAGAGCCACACTGCTTCCCTCCCAGTCCCTCCTCAGCTCCGCTAGAGCCACACTGCTTCCCTCCCAGTCCCTCCTCAGCTCCGCTAGAGCCACACTGCTTCCCTCCCAGTCCCTCCTCAGCTCCACTAGAGCCACACTGCTTCCCTCCCAGTCCCTCCTCAGCTCCGCTAGAGCCACACTGCTTCCCTCCCAGTCCCTCCTCAGCTCCAAACACCCATTTTACTAAAACGTTCTCCGAAATCTATAGCAAAAAACAAACCCATGTGTTAATGAGTCAGTATGTATTTCTTTCAAATAAATAAATAAATAAATAAATAAATAATAATAATAATAATAATAATAATAATAATAATAATGAAGAAGAAGACGAAGATGATGATATCAGTTTTATTACAATTGAAAATTCTAACACAGAATCATAAAAAAAAAATTAAAAAAAAAATCTTTTCAAAAAAAAAAAAAAAAAAATTCTTCGAAGCCGCTGGCAGTCTTGTAAGACGGATTCATCGTTTCTTAAAACCATATTTCTTTCTTTCGTAGAACAGATCAGTTTTCGAACTGCCCAAATTCACAATCTTGGGACATCCGTCTCTCTGTGGGGAAATAAAAATTAAAAAAATCTAAAATTCTTGATTCGAACAAAACAGTGATTTTGCAGCTTGGAAGCAACCAGCCTTTACTGGTCTAGTTTAAAAAACAACAGCATGAGAATACAACGGTGTCTCAGAGCTGACAAACTTACTCTGAGAACGCTTTCAACTCTAAAATACAACACAGCAAGACGCTGAGAGAGACTTCTAGTGGAAACGTTTGCCATTGAATTTACACTGAAGACGCTGAGAGAGACTTCTAGTGGAAACGTTTGCCATTGAATTTACACTGAAGACGCTGAGAGAGACTTCTAGTGGAAACGTTTGCCATTGAATTTACACTGAAGACGCTGAGAGAGACTTCTAGTGGAAACGTTTGCCATTGAATTTACACTGAAGGCGCTGAGAGAGACTTCTAGTGGAAACGTTTGCCATTGAATTTACACTGAAGACGCTGAGAGAGACTTCTAGTGGAAACGTTTGCCATTGAATTTACACTGAAGACGCTGAGAGAGACTTCTAGTGGAAACGTTTGCCATTGAATTTACACTGAAGACGCAGAGAGACTTCTAGTGGAAACGTTTGCCATTGAATTTACACTGAAGACGCTGAGAGAGACTTCTAGTGGAAACGTTTGCCATTGAATTTACACTGAAGACGCTGAGAGAGACTTCTAGTGGAAACGTTTGCCATTGAATTTACACTGAAGACGCTGAGAGAGACTTCTAGTGGAAACGTTTGCCATTGAATTTACACTGAAGACGCTGAGAGAGACTTCTAGTGGAAACGTTAGCTTACTGTTGAATTTAACCCCCTCCCTCCCCCCAGACTTACATCTTTCTCCTGGATAGTGCATTCCTTGCAGTAGT
>CM060277.1:1410129-1413334 GCA_030684275.1 Acipenser oxyrinchus oxyrinchus | reverse complement strand
CGCGTCCGAGACCCCGGACCCCCACAGATCACGCAGCGCCCTGGTAGGAGCCATAGTTACACTCATCACAGATCCGCACTAATGTGCACGGCCGCACGTAGGAGTCACATATCACGCACTTGCCATCGCCTGCCAAGAGGGGGAGACAGAGAGTCAGGATCCCATTCAAGGTATACAAGGAAATTAGTGGCTATTTTTGTTCAACCGTTTTATTTACTTTTTTTAAGCCAATAATATATATTTTCTTCTCTTTTTTTACAGCTTTTAATGTTTAGGTAAAGATTCATGACAGCTGTAGCCAAAAGTTTAGCCATCATCACCCTGTAGAATGAGCTTGTTGGCTAGGACTACGGCTCCCAGCATGCCTCTGCAGCCGCGGCCATGGTGAGGCATGCTGGGAACTGTAGTTCTTTATGCTGTAGTCTTCTGCTCCAATACAAACCTCTATAACAATACGGAACTCCGGCTCCCAGCATGCCTCTGCGCCCGCGGCAATGGTGAGGCATGCTGGGAGCTGTAGTTCTTTACGCTGTGGTCTCGTATCACAAGCGAAAAGTTTAGCATCGCCTAGAATTTTAGGAACGAGACCATTTAAAACATAAAAAAAAACTACAGGAACATCAATATCGCTCTTCAATAGAATGATTGACTGTATTCTTTATTTTGCACTTATTTGAATTTGATCTTTTGCTAGTGACTTTATATATTTTTATTCATTTATTTCTTAGCAGACGCCCTTATCCAGGGCGACTTACAATTGTTACAAGATATCACATTATTTTTACATACAATTCTCCATTTATACAGTTGGGTTTTTACTGGAGCAATCTAGGTAAAGTACCTTGCTCAAGGGTACAGCAGCAGTGTCCCCCACCTGGGATTGAACCCACAACCCTCCGGTCAAGAGTCCAGAGCCCCTGACCGCTACTCCACACCGCTGTTATATAACTCATCTGTAATGTGATATTCTGTATTGTGATTTTCTGTATTGTGATATTTTATTACAGACGTCAGGCTATATGAATCGCACACCCTTGTCTACACAAGGCAGCTGTACTGTATAATGTATTGGGATCTCTCAAGATTCAGTACTTACATTTTTCACAGAGTCGTCCGATGGCTGCAAGACAAAATTAACACAACAAATTAGACGCGTTTTTTAATCTACTTAGTACCGAGCGCAGGGCTGGGAATCAGACTCCAATCCCACAGCAGTGTGATCCAGTCCAGGTTTTACTGCTACCAGCTTGATCAGCCCCCAGTGTGTCTAGCTAACAAGCTCAGGTGTGTCTTATTATTAAACTCCTAGTGAAACCAGGACTGGATCACACTGCTGTGCCAACGCTAACCCAAGTTTTTAAACTATTTATTTAAAATACAAATAATAATAATAATAATAATAATAATAATAATAATAATAATAATAATAATAATAATACTTTGGTTAATAAAATACAATTTTTAAAAAAGTGGTCCAAAACAATTAGTTTTGTCGTTAAAATGACCATTTTGTTACGTAAAACGGACACACTGTGACTACATATTCCGCGTTTTTTTCAAACTAATAAGCCATGAAATTCGGGAATAATTTAAAAAATAAAACTCAGAAAGGTTTTAATAATTTTGTATTCTTTCTAAACTCAACACAATCTATCGATCTATCGATAAATCTATATATCTATCTATATATATATATATATATATATCTATATCTATATCTATATATATATATATATATATATATATATATATATATATACAGTACTGTGCAAAAGTTTTAGGCAGGTGTGAAAAAATGCTGTAAAGTAAGAATGCTTTCAAAAATAGACATGTTAATAGATTATATTTATCAATTAACTAAATGCAAAGTGAGTGAACAGAAGAAAAATCTAAATCAAATCCATATTTGGTGTGACCATCCTTTGCCTTCAAAACAACATCAATTCTTCTAGGTACACTTGCACACAGTTTTTGAAGGAACTCGGCAGGTAGGTTGGCCCAAACATCTTGGAGAACTAACCACAGTTCTTCTGTGGATTTAGGCAGCCTCAGTTGCTTCTCTCTCTTCATGTACTCCCAGACAGACTCGATGATGTTGAGATCAGGGCTCTGTGGGGGCCATACCATCACTTCCAGGACTCCTTGTTCTTCTTTACGCTGAAGATAGTTCTTAATGACTTTCGCTGTATGTTTGGGGTCGTTGTCATGATGCAGAATAAATTTGGGGCCAATCAGATGCATCCCTGATGGTATTGCATGATGGATAAGTATCTGCCTGTACTTCTCAGCATTGAGGAGACCATTAATTCTGACCAAATCCCCAACTCCATTTGCAGAAATGCAGCCCCAAACTTGCAAGGAACCTCCACCATGCTTCACTGTTGCCTGCAGACACTCATTCATGTATGCTCTCCAGCCCTTGGCGAACAAACTGCCTTCTGCTACAGCCAAATATTTCAAATTTTGACTCATCAGTCCAGAGCACCTGCTGCCATTTTTCTGCACCCCAGTTCCTGTGTTTTCGTGCATAGTTGAGTCGCTTGGCCTTGTTTCCACGTCGGAGGTATGGCTTTTTGGCTGCAAGTCTTCCATGAAGGCCACTTCTGACCAGACTTCTCCGGACAGTAGATGGGTGTACCAGGGTCCCACTGTTTTCTGCCAGTTCTGAGCTGATAGCACTGCTGGACATCTTCCGATTGCGAAGGGAAATAAGCATAATGTGTCTTTCATCTGCTGCAGTAAGTTTCCTTGGCCGACCACTGCGTCTACGGTCCTCAGCGTTGCCCGTTTCTTTGTGCTTCTTCAAAAGAGCTTGGACAGCACATCTGGAAACCCCTGTCTGCCTTGAAATTTCTGCCTGGGAGAGACCTTGCTGATGCAGTATAACTACCTTGTGTCTTGTTGCTGTGCTCAGTCTTGCCATGGTGTATGACTTTTGACAGTAAACTGTCTTCAGCAACCTCACCTTGTTAGCTGAGTTTGGCTGTTCCTCACCCAGTTTTATTCCTCCTACTCAGCTGTTTCTGTTTCAGTTAATGATTGTGTTTCAACCTACATATTGAATTGATGATCATTAGCACCTGTTTGGTATAATTGTTTAATCATACACCTGACTATATGCCTACAAAATCCCTGACTTTGTGCAAGTGTACCTAGAAGAATTGATGCTGTTTTGAAGGCAAAGGGTTGTCACACCAAATATGGA
>CM060277.1:1395129-1407629 GCA_030684275.1 Acipenser oxyrinchus oxyrinchus | reverse complement strand
ATATCTATTTTATTTATTATAAATTGTTTTTACATTGAGGACTGATTCACTGTGATTTCTTTTGATGGTTTGATATGAATAAACTATATATATATATATATATATATATATATATATATATAATATATATATATATATATATATATATATATATATATAAATAAATGTTTTTACATTGAGGACTGATTTACCGTGATTTAAAAATACACATCAATAAAACATTCTATATAAAATCATTCTAATGTTATTTTTCCCATTTCCTTTTTTTTTTTTTTTCATGATCTATTTTTATTTATATTAAATAAATAATAAAATACCGATGTCGTCTCATTTGTTTTGTGAAGACCTCGGATTGCGTTTCAAAGCAGACCCGGTCCAATCTGTCTAAACTGGGTCTGGTTCTGTTCAGAGGAGAGAGAGAGAGACTCCTGTCTGCAGTTAAGCGTTTCAAAATCACACCGACAAAGGCGACCCCTGAAACTGAATACATTTATATATATATATATATATATATATATATATATATATATATATATATATATAAATTTTATTTTTTTCTTAGCAGACACCCTTATGCAGGGCGACTTACGGTCGTAAAATGAAGGTGCTAAACTCATTCACAATAAAATAATTAATAAATAAAAAATATATATATATATATTATATATAATTATACTACTTTCATTTAAAGGTGATATTATTTTTAATTATGAGGCTCGCTGGTCCAGCAGTTAGAGAAAAGGGGTCTCGATACCAGGAGGTTCAAATCCCAGCTCAGCCACTGACTCCCTGTGTGTGTGTGTGTGACCCTGAGCGAGTCGCTTCACCTCCTTGTGCTCCGTCCTTCGGATGAGACGTCAAACAAACGAGCTCCTATTGGAAGTGACTCCCTGTGTGTGTGTGTGTGACCCTGAGCGAGTCGCTTCACCTCCTTGTGCTCCGTCCTTCGGATGAGACGTCAAACAAACGAGCTCCTATTGGAAGTGACTCTGCAGCAGCAGTTGTTGATGATGCAGAGTTCACCCCCCTAGTCTCTGGAAGTCGCTTTGGGAGAAAAAATGACTAAATAACAGCGACTTCAATTCTGTTTTGAGAAGCTCATTTTAACAGAACAGTGCGGAGGGCAGTTTTGCAAAAGTTTAATTCCTGTCTCTGCTCGGATGAAGAGACAAGTACGGCTCTCTGTTGACCCGCTTTCTCGGTCTCTTCTTTCCCAGCATGCCCTGGGGGCGGGCGCGCCTGCACCTCACCACGGCGTTGACGTAGCGGCGAAAGTGGCGGTGAGCCGTTTCGAGGCAAACCACTTCGTCAACTACGAGAAAATGCAGAAGAACATCGACATCGTCAGGCAGAGGTGAGAGAGAGAGAGAATCAGACTCCTATCACACAGCAGTGTGATCCAGTCCAGGTTTTACTGCCACCAGCTTGATCAGCCTCCAGTGTGTCTAGCTAACAAGCTCAGGTGTGTCTGATTATTAAACTCCTAGAGAAACCAGGACTGGATCACACTGCTGTTTTTATTTCTACAAAACAAAAATCCAGGAATAATAGCTACATTTGTTTTTTCTGCCCCTGTAACTTGAGGAAGTGTTTTGTTGGTTACAAACTTGAATTAAAATGTTATGAAAAGTTGTACTGAACATACTAATCTCCTCCCTTTCCTCTCTCTCTCTCTCTCTCTCTCTCTCTCTCTCTCTCTCTCTCTCTCTCTCTCTCTCTCCTCCTCCTTTCTCTCTCTCTCTCTCCTCCTCTCTCTCTCTCTCTCTCTCTCCTCCTCTCTCTCTCTCTCTCTCCTCTCTCTCTCTCCTCTCTCTCTCTCTCCTCCTCCTCTCTCCTCTCTCTCTCTCTCCTCTCCTCTCTCTCTCTCCTCTCTCCTCTTCCTCTCTCTCTCTCTCCTCTCTCTCCTCCTCTCCTCTCCTCTCTCCTCTCTCCTCTTCCTCTCTCTCCTCTCCTCTCTCTCCTCTCTCTCTCTCTCTCTCTCTCTCCTCTCCTCTCCCTCCTCTCTCTCCTCTCTCTCTCTCTCTCCTCTCTCTCTCTCTCTCTCCTCTCTCTCTCCTCTCTCTCTCTCTCTCCTCTCTCTCTCTCTCTCTTCTCCTCTCTCTCTCCTCTCTCCTCCTCTCTCCTCCTCCCCCTCCAGGCTGGCTCGCCCCCTCACCCTCTCTGAGAAGATCGTGTACTCTCACCTGGCAGAGCCGGACTCTCAGGAGATCGCTCGCGGGCGGTCCTACCTGCGCCTGCACCCGGACCGCGTGGCCATGCAGGACGCCACGGCCCAGATGGCCATGCTGCAGTTCATCAGCAGCGGCCTGCCCCGCGTGGCCGTGCCGTCCACTATCCACTGCGACCACCTGATCGAGGCGCTGTCCGGAGGACCGGAGGACCTGGAGCGAGCCAAGGTGAGTCACCCGGCCCTCCCAGAACCAGACCCCGGCCGTTTCACGCTCTCTTTAACCCTTTAGCGGTCCCTTTTATTCAGTGTCCTGTCAAGCGCGTGGATCCTATTTTTATTTTCACAAGTAATTTTATTCCCAGTAAAACAGGTTTAAAAGTCTCTGCATGTCAACAGGGCTCTCGGTCCTGCCTCTCCAGACCCGCTCCTCGCTCGCTGTATTTATCACATACCTCTTCATCTTCGTGCATACTGATCAAATCATCTCCTGATCGCTCGATTGATCACCAAACTCCTCGATAACGAGATCAGAGGTCGTTATTTTATGACTAGAAAACGCTCTGAAAATGTCAGTGATGTTTTTGGAGCGCTGGATGTGGGCTTGGGCCTCTCGGAACTACATTTCCCATCATCCTCCTGCTCGCTGGTTACACGTGAGCAGGAGGATGATGGGAAATTGAGTTCTGAGGAGGTTCCAATGTGGGAAGCCATCTTGATTCAGTGGAAAGCAATTTTAAAAATGTTAGTGGTAAAAATAAATACAACTATATACACACACCTTGCGTAAACAGTTGTAGCAACACATGGGAACATGTAACACAATCAAATGTTTTTTTAAAACTCTCTCCTCCTCCAGTGTGAGGAGGGGCTTCACGCTGGGGCTGGGATCTGTAGTTCTGTATTGCAATAGAGGTTTGTATTGGAGCAGAAGCCCACAGCATAAAGAACTACAGCTCCCAGCATCCCTCACCATTGCCGTGGGTGCAGAGGCATGCTGGGAGCTGTAGTTCTGTATTGCAATAGAGATTTGTATTGGAGCACAAGATCACAGCATAAAGAACTACAGCTCCCAGCATGCCTCACCATTGCTGCGGGTGCAGAGGCATGCTGGGAGCTGTAGTTCTGTATTGCAATGGCCAAAAGTTTGGTGGAAGATGGTGGCTGGTGCTGCTAGTTTGATTTTTGTCATCAAATTATTTCTTTTTCACTATTTCTAAACTCCTCTCTAGGATGTGAACCAAGAAGTGTACAACTTCCTGTCCACGGCTGCTGCAAAATACGGAGTGGGATTCTGGAAACCGGGATCAGGAATCATTCACCAGGTCAGTTGAGTTTTCAGTGTGTTTTATTTCTATAGAGGATCTGAGAAAACCGAGAGCAGTCTGTCTGAAAATGACACTGAAAACAGGACTGGACTAATCGCAATAAAGAACAGAAATTCATCTAACATTGTGGAAAATTAACTTTCTTTATGCCATTGAATTTACACTGAAGACGCTGAGAGAGACTTCTAGTGGAAACGTTTGCCATTGAATTTACACTGAAGATGCTGAGAGAGACTTCTAGTGGAAACGTTTGCCATTGAATTTACACTGAAGACGCTGAGAGAGACTTCTAGTGGAAACGTTTGCCATTGAATTTACACTGGCACAGTCACTTGCAATGAACCGTAAACTGAGCGTCTCTGTCTCCCCCTGCAGATCATCCTGGAGAACTACGCCTACCCTGGTGTGTTGCTGATAGGCACAGACTCTCACACCCCCAACGGGGGCCTGGGGGTGTGTATCGGGGTGGGGGGCGCGGACGCAGTCGACGTGATGGCGGGGATCCCCTGGGAGCTGAAGTGTCCCAACGTGAGTAACTGTCCCCCCAAAAGACAACCTGTCTGTCTAAATATCCCACAGTTCCCAGCAATATCATGTAGCTCTCTTCACTATAAAATCAGCTACAAACCTCCTTCAACCAAAGTCTATCTACAGGGCTGGGAATAAGATCTCTCTCTCCTTTCTTTCTCGCTCTCTCTTGCTCTTTCTTTCTAACTTCTTTCTTTCTTTCTTTCTTTCTCTCTGTAGGTGATTGGGGTGAAGCTCACTGGCTCCCTCTCTGGCTGGACCTCCCCAAAGATGTGATCCTCAAAGTGGCGGAATCCTGACCGTGAAAGGGGGCACGGGCGCCATCGTGGAGTACCACGGACCGGGCATCGACTCCATCTCCTGCACAGGTCGGGCACTCTGTCTGTGGGAGGCATTGTAAAGCACAGAGAGGTCTGGGAAAGCATAGGGAAGCATTGTAAAGCACAGAGAGGTCTGGTAAAGCATAGGGAAGCATTGTAAAGCACAGAGAGGTGTAGTAAAGCACAGGGAAGCATTGTAAAGCACAGAGAGGTCTGGGAAAGCATAGGGAAGCATTGTAAAGCACAGAGAGGTCTGGGAAAGCATAGGGAAGCATTGTAAAGCACAGAGAGGTCTGGGAAAGCATAGGGAAGCATTGTAAAGCACAGAGAGGTCTGGGAAAGCATAGGGAAGCATTGTAAAGCACAGAGAGGTCTGGTAAAGCATAGGGAAGCATTGTAAAGCACAGAGAGGTCTGGTAAAGCATAGGGAAGCATTGTAAAAGCACAGAGAGGTCTGGTAAAGCATAGGGAAGCATTGTAAAGCACAGAGAGGTCTGGTAAAGCATAGGGAAGCATTGTAAAGCACAGAGAGGTCTGGTAAAGCATAGGGAAGCATTGTAAAGCACAGAGAGGTCTGGTAAAGCATAGGGAAGCATTGTAAAGCACAGAGAGGTCTGGTAAAGCATAGGGAAGCATTGTAAAGCACAGAGAGGTCTGGTAAAGCACAGGGAAGCATTGTAAAGCACAGAGAGGTCTGGTAAAGCATAGGGAAGCATTGTAAAGCACAGGGAAGCATTGTAAAGCACAGAGGTCTGGTAAAGCACAGGGAAGCATTGTAAAGCATAGGGAAGCATTGTAAAGCACAGAGGTCTGGTAAAGCATAGGGAAGCATTGTAAAGCACAGAGAGGTCTGGTAAAGCATAGGGAAGCATTGTAAAGCACAGAGAGGTCTGGTAAAGCATAGGGAAGCATTGTAAAGCACAGAGAGGTCTGGTAAAGCATAGGGAAGCATTGTAAAGCACAGAGAGGTCTGGTAAAGCACAGAGAGGTCTGGTAAAGCATAGGGAAGCATTGTAAAGCACAGAGAGGTCTGGTAAAGCATAGGGAAGCATTGTAAAGCATAGGGAAGCATTGTAAAGCACAGAGGTCTAGTAAAGCATAGGGAAGCATTGTAAAGCACAGAGAGGTCTGGTAAAGCATAGGGAAGCATTGTGAAGCACAGAGAGGTCTGGTAAAGCATAGGGAAGCATTGTAAAGCACAGAGAGGTCTAGTAAAGCATAGGGAAGCATTGTAAAGCACAGAGAGGTCTGGTAAAGCATAGGGAAGCATTGTAAAGCACAGAGAGGTCTGGTAAAGCATAGGGAAGCATGTTTGTCATTGAATTTAAATAGATCAGGGCTGGGAATCAGACTCCCGCTGCACAGCAGTGTGATCCAGTCCTGGTTTCACTAGGAGTTTAATAATAAGACACACCTGAGCTTGTTAGCTAGACACACTGGGGGCTGATCAAGCTGGTAGCAGTAAAACCTGGACTGGATCACACTGCTGTGCAATAGGAGTCTGATTCCCAGCCCTGTAATTTTTTTGTTCTTCCATCTATCAGTTTATTTCGATCTCCCTGTTTTTCTATATCTCCCTCTCCTCCTCTCTTTCTAGGAATGGCTACAATCTGTAACATGGGGGCTGAGATCGGAGCTACAACTTCTGTCTTTCCTTATAATCACCGCATGAAGACCTACCTGGAGAAGACTGGGAGAGGAGGTGAGAGTGGACTGGGCGCAGGAGGGAGCTTAGGGGTCCCCGAGGGTCTCCCCTAGTAAAGGCACGGCTGCGTGGGGGCAGGGGGAGAGTCACACAGTCAGGGGAGCGCAGGGGTTCCCCGAGAATCAAACCGAACAGGATTGTGGGGCTCTGTCTGTCTGTGTCTGTCTGTCTGCAGCTTTAATGACACTAAACTCTTTTCAGAATGTAGTAAACTAACACAGACCCCAAGAAGAAGGGATTCTATATTATACTGTAGCGTCAAACCGAACAGGATTGTGGGGCTCTGTCTTTGTCTCATATTCTCTCTCACTCTCTCTCTCTCTCTCTCTCTCTCTCTCTCTCTCGTTCCTCTCATTTTCAGAGGTTGCTGCGTTGGCTGATGATTTTAAAGATCTTCTGGTCCCTGATAAGGGCTGTGAATACGACCAGGTCATCGAGATCAATCTCGACACGGTAACAAAGCATCCTGGGTTTCATTTTATTCTTTTTAATTAATCATTTCTCAGTGCTTGACGACGCTGTGCTGTGTAATACAGATAGACCGACCTGGGCAGCAGTGTGGAGTAGCGGTCAGGGCTCTGGACTCTTGACCGGAGGGTCGTGGGTTCAATCCCAGGTGGGGGGGACACTGCTGCTGTACCCTTGAGCAAGGTACTTTACCTAGATTGCTCCAGTAAAAACCCAACTGTATAAATGGGGAATTGTATGTAAAAATAATGTGATATCTTGTAACAATTGTAAGTCTCCCTGGATAAGGGCGTCTGCTAAGAAATTAATAATTATATAGGAGATGTGTGACACACCACAGATTAGCTAATTATCTTTAATTTTTTAAATTGTATTTTCTGTAAGGCGATATTTTGTACTGTGATAACTTTAACAGTTGTGAGTCGCCCTGGGTAACAGCGTCTGCTGAGAATATTATTAATAATTTAATAATATTTATTTCTTAGCAGACGTCCTTATCCAGGGCGACCTTAGTTGTAAACAAATACATTTCAAGAATCACAATGCAAGTAATCCTACAATTAAGAGCGAGATAAATACAATGACTTCAGTTCTAGCAAGTACAAGAATATATAATCAAATACGATTCAATAATACAGCAGATAAGTGTCAGTGATACTTACATCAGGATATAATTAAATACAACATACTACAGATTAAATAACACTTGTGACAGATTACAGTACTCAAGTACAGGAGTAAATGCAGTAAAATAGGGGGCATATTATTATTATTATTATTATTAGTGGAGGTACAGGGAGAGGGGAGGGTCTGTTCTGTCACACACACAGTGCAGGAGAACGAAACACCCTCTCAACACGATTAGAGGCACACACACACACAGTATAACCCTGACATACTGTATCAAAAACAAATCTCTAGTTCTGGGTTGAGGTATTCAGTTAATCCTGACCTCTGTTTATTCTCTCTCTCTCTCCTCTACCCTTCTCCTCTTCCCTTTTCCCTCTTTCCTCGCTGCCCCTCTCCTCCCCCTCTCTCTCTCCTCTGCCTGTCTCTCTCCTCTGCCCCTCTCTCTCTCTCTCTCTCTCTCTCTCCTCCTCCTCTGTCTCTCCTTTCTGCCTCTCTCTCTCTCTCCTCCTCTCCTCCTCCTCTCTCTCTCTCTCTCCTCTCTCTCTCTCTCTCTCTCCTCTCCCTCTCTCTCTCTCTCTCTCTCTCTCTCTCCCTCTCTCTCTCTCTCTCCTCCTCCTCTCTCTCTCTCCTCCTCTCCTCTCTGCCTCTCTCTCTCTCTCCTCTCTCCTCTCTCTCCTCTGCCCCTCTCTCTCCTCCTCCCTCTCTGCCCCTCTCTCTCTCCCATCTCCCCCCTTCTCTCTCTCCTCTCTCTCTCTCTCTCTCTCTCAGCTGAAGCCCCATATTAACGGACCGTTCACCCCAGATCTCGCTCACCTCGTCTCCGAGATTGGGGGGGTGGCTCAGAAGTCTGGCTGGCCTCTGGAAGTCAAAGTGGGTGAGTGACGCCGCCCCCTGGTGGCGGAGGGGAGGCAGTGCAGGCGCAGGTCACACGTCACACGTTCCTCCATCTCTCTGTTTGAAGCTCTTCTCCCATTGTCAGGAAACTCGCTCTTAACATTATTCAGCTCAAGATGTTGAAGAGCAGATTCTGGGGTAGAGGGGGTCTCTGAATCTCAGATTCTGGGGTAGAGGGGGTCTCTGAATCTCAGATTCTGGGGTAGAGGGGGTCTCTGAATCTCAGATTCTGGGGTAGAGGGGGTCTCTGAATCTCAAAACTAGCGCAACATTATTCAGCTCAAGTTCTTGAAGAGCAGATTCTGGGGATATAAGGTGGTCTGACTGTCTTCATTGTAAAGAACTACAGCTCCCAGCATCCCTCACCAACGCCGCAGGTGAAGAGGCATGCTGGGAGCTGTAGTCATGTAGCCAGGGCTGCACTGAAACAAGAGCACAGTTCATTGTAGTGAAAGAACTACAGCTCCCAGCATCCCTCGCCACTGCTGCAGGTGAAGAGGCATGCTGGGAGCTGTAGTCCCATAGGGTTACAATGCAAGATTCATATTGAAACACAGTGCAAATCATAACAGTGCTAGAATACAAGATGAAGGAGGAGGAGGCAGCGAGGCAGGATCGCAGTGAGTTCTCTCTCCAGCGTCCGCTGAGGATCCAGTAACGCGACGCTGAGCTCAGGCAGGTCCAGAGCAGAGCAGGAGGGGCGTGTGTGTGTGACCCTGAGCGAGTCGCTTCACCTCCTTGTGCTCCGTCCTTCGGATGAGACGTCAAACAAACGAGCTCCTATTGGAAGTGACTCTGCAGCAGCAGCAGCAGCAGCAGTTGTTGATGATGCAGAGTTCACCCCCCTAGTCTCTGGAAGTCGCTTTTGGAGAAAAAGCCTCCGCTGAACGACTCGTTAATAATCGTCATTAAGTGTTGAACTTAAATCAAGGGAAGTCATGTTAAAACTTTACAATGCATTAGTAAGACCTCAACTAGAATATTGTGTTCAGTTCTGGTCACCTCGCTACAGAAAAAGGATATTGCTGCTCTAGAAAGAGTGCAAGGAAGAGCGACCAGAATTATCCCGGGTTTAAAAGGCATGTCGTATGCAGACAGGCTAAAAGAATTGAATCTGTTCAGTCTTGAACAAAGACGACTGCGCGGCGATCTGATTCAAACATTCAAAATCCTAAAAGGTTTTGACAATGTCGACCCAGGGGACCTGAAAAAAGAAACAAGGACCAGGGGTCACAAATTAGATAAAGAGGCATTCAGAACAGAAAATAGGAGGCACTTTTTTACACAGAGAACTGTGAGGGTCTGGAACCAACTCCCCAGTAATGTTGTTGAAGCTGACACCCTGGGATCCTTCAAGAAGCTGCTTGATGAGATTCTGGGATCAATAAGCTACTAACAACCAAACAAGCAAGATGGGCTGAACGGCCTCCTCTCGTTTGGAAACTTTCTTATGTTCTTATAGGTGAAAAATATATTATTTTCTATTTAAGGGGTAATATTAAGAGAGAGCAGAGAGCGAGTCGGGGCGCAGTCTCCCTGGTAAAGGCACAGCCGTGTCGTTTGCCTCCGTAAGGACTACATCTCCCATCATCCCTCACTGTTGCTACAGCGTGGAGGCATGCTGGGAGATGTAGTCTAATAACCAGCACTGGATGGCTGAAGGACTGGTAGAATCCTTTTAATATGGCTGGGTAGTCACAGAAAAATAATGTGGTATACAGTTTGGCCACAGGGGCAGCAAAAGCTAATAAATTATACACTGTAAAAAACTAAATTACAAAACGCCTGAATTTCTCGTTTTGGAAGCTTTCTGTTTTGAATTGGATTCTGTGCTTCTTAGCAGGGCTGATCGGAAGCTGTACCAACTCCAGTTATGAGGATATGGGCAGGCGGCTTCTCTGGCAAAGCAGGCGTTGGACAAGGGGATGAAATGCAAGTCCCAGTTCACTGTGACTCCAGGGTCCGAGCAGATCCGAGCCACCATCGAGAGAGGCGGCTACGTGAGTCGCCATCCCGTCCGTGATCCATAACCAATAATCAATACTCGCCATTGCTGCACAGGCATGCTGGGAGCCATAGTCTTGTATTGTAATAGAGGTCTGTATCGCTTGTGATACCAGACCCACAGCATAAAGAACTACAGCTCCCAGCATGCCTCACCATTGCCGGGTGCAGAGGCATGCTGGGAGCCGTAGTCTTATATTGTAATAGAGGTCTGTATCGCTTGTGATACGAGACCACAGCATAAAGAACTACAGCTCCCAGCATGCCTCACCATGGCAGGGTGCAGAGGCATGCTGGGAGCCGTAGTCGAGCTAGCTAAACTTATTTTCTGTTTTTCTTTTAGTCCTAACAGGCGAAGATTCTGACCGATGTTGGCGGGCTGGTTCTGGCGAATGCCTGTGGACCCTGCATTGGACAGTGGGACAGGTAGAGATTAGCCCCCAAAAATTAAATGAAATCCATTCACAGGGCTGGGAATCAGACTCCTATCGCACAGCAGTGTGATCCAGTCCAGGTTTTACTGCTACCAGCTTGATCAGCCCCCAGTGTGTCTATCTGACAATTCAGGGGTGATGATGTCACTGATGATGTCACTGACTGGTGTGTCTTATTATTAAACTCCTAGTAAAAGCATATTAGCTGATTATGAGAGGCTGATAGTGACAGTAAAACTGGTTGCTTGTTTTAATTGTGAGGTCCAGCGGTTAAAGAAAAGGGCTTGTAACCAGGAGGTCCCCGGTTCAAATCCCACCTCAGCCACTGACTCATTGTGTGACCCTGAGCAAATCACTTCACCTCCTTGTGCTCCGTCTTTCGGGTGAGACGTAGTTGTAAGTGACTCTGCAGCTGATGCATAGTTCACACACCCTAGTCTCTGTAAGTCGCCTTGGATAAAGGCGTCTGCTAAATAAACACGTAATATTATTTTCCCTCTCAGGCGCGCGTGAAGAAGGGAGAGAAGAACACGATCGTGACGTCTTACAACCGAACTTCACGGGAAGGAACGACGCCAACCCGCCACCCACGCCGTCACCTCCCGAGGTGAGGAGGGGCTTCACCCTGGGGCTGGGGGCTGCGCTTCTGTGCCGTAATAGAGGTCTGGATCGCTTGTGATCCGAGACCAGCGGCATAAGAACTACAGCTCCCAGCATGCCTCACCATTGCCGCGGGTGCAGAGGCATGCTGGGAGCTGTAGTTCTGTATTGTTATAGAGGTTTGTATTGGAGCAGAAGACTACAGCATAAAGAACTGCAGCTCCCAGCATGCCTCACCATTGCCGCGGGTGCAGAGGCATGCTGGGAGCCGTAGTTCTGTATTGTAATAGAGGTTTGTATTGGAGCAGAAGACCACAGCATAAAGAACTACAGCTCCCAGCATGCCTCACCATTGCCGCGGGTGCAGAGGCATGCTGGGAGCTGTAGTTCTGTATTGTAATGGCCTAAAGTTTGAAAGATGGTGGCTGGTTTTGACTTTTGTCATCAAATTCTTGTTTTTTACTATTTCTAAACTGACTCGTTTTCTTCTCTCCCTCTCCTCTCTCTCCTCTCTCTCCCCTCACTTTCCTGTCTCTTACTGTCTCTCCCTCCCCTCCCTCTCTCATATCATTGGTTCCTCACCCCTCTCTGTCTCTCCCTCCCTCCCTCCCCCTCTTCTCTCTCCTCCCTTCCTCTCTCCTCCCTTCCTCTCTCCTGTCTCTCCCTCTCCTCCCTTCCCTCTCTCTTCCTCACTTTCCTGTCTTCTTCCCTCCCTCTCTTCTCTCCCCTCTTTCCCCTCTCTTCTCTCTCTCATATATCTATATCATTGGTTCCTCACCCCTCCCCTCTTTCTCTCCCTCCTCCCATTCCTTCTCTCTCTCTCTCAGATCGTCACCGCCATGGCGATCGCTGGCCGGCTGGATTTCGATCCGGAGACAGATTTCCTGACGGCTCCGAGCGGAGAGAAATTCAAGCTGCAGGCCCCCAGCGGAGACGAGCTGCCGTCCCGGGACTTCGACCCCGGCCAGGACACCTACCAGCACCCCGGCCAAGGGGGACTCCCAGCCCGTCGACGTGAGCCCCCAGAGCCAGCGGCTGCAGCTCCTGGAGCCCTTTGAGCGCTGGAGCGAGGAGGACCTGGAGGACCTGCAGGTTCTCATCAAGGTGAGAGAACGAACTACAGCTCCCAGCATGCCTCTGCACCCGCGGCCATGGTGAGGCATGCTGGGAGCTGTAGTTCTTTATGCTGTGGTTCTCGTATCACAAGCGACACAGACCTCTATTACGATACATCATGTACAGCTGTGGACAAAAGTTTAGCAGCTTCACCCTCTATATAGAATGAACTCCCTCAGCTTCATAGAGTCCAATGAAAGCTGCTGAATAATGTTCCCTTGTTAACATATTGAATTCCACCCCCTCTATATAGAATGAACTCCCTCAGCTTCATAGAGTCCAATGAAAGCTGCTGAATAATGTTCC
>CM060277.1:1382629-1392629 GCA_030684275.1 Acipenser oxyrinchus oxyrinchus | reverse complement strand
CAGCAGACCAGCTCTAGTTTGGGGCTCTAGTGCCTTCATCAGCGTGATTGAAACTAAACTGAGTCCAGCAGACCAGCTCTAGTTTGGGGCTCTAGTGCCTTCATCAGCGTGATTGAAACTAAACTGAGTCCAGCAGACCAGCTCTAGTTTGGGGCTCTAGTGCCTTCATCAGCGTGATTGAAACTAAACTGAGTCCAGCAGACCAGCTCTAGTTTGGGGCTCTAGTGCCTTCATCAGCGTGATTGAAACTAAACTGAGTCCAGCAGACCAGCTCTAGTTTGGGGCTCTAGTGCCTTCATCAGCGTGATTGAAACTAAACTGAGTCCAGCAGACCAGCTCTAGTTTGGGGCTCTAGTGCCTTCATCAGCGTGACTGAAACTAAACTGAGTCCAGCAGACCAGCTCTAGTTTGGGGCTCTGGTGCCTTCATCAGCGTGATTGAAACTAAACTGAGTCCAGCAGACCAGCTCTAGTTTGGGGCTCTAGTGCCTTCATCAGCGTGATTGAAACTAAACTGAATCCAGCAGACCAGCTCTAGTTTGGGGCTCTAGTGCCTTCATCAGCGTGATTTTGAAATCTGTTTTCTTCTCTGCAGAGACGAATCTTAAGAAGCAGGGGATGCTTCCTCTAACGTTTTCCAACCCCAGCGATTACGACAAGATCCGACCGGACGACAAGGTCTCCATCCACGGGCTGAAGGACTTCCTCCCAGGAAAGGTACTGAACCACCGCAGAGAAACTGCATCGCCGCCCCCTGCTGGCGGAGGGGAGGCAGTGCAGGCGCAGGTCACACGTCACACGTTCCTCCATCTCTCTGTTTGAAGCGCTTCTCCCATTGTCAGGAAACTGGCTCTTAACATTATTCAGCTCAAGTTACTGAAGAGCAGATTCTGGGGTACAGGGGGGTCTGTCTGTGCATCGCATATTTGATTTGGCTGCTGGATTTTGGGTGGGATATTGCTGACACTGTGACTCTCTCTCTCTCCTGCCCCCCTCTCTCTCTCTCTCTCTCTCTCTCTCTCTCTCTCTCTCTCTCTCTGCCTCGCTTTCTTGCCCCTCTCTGTCCTTCTCTCTCTCCTGCCTCCTCTCTTTACCTCTCTCTTTCTTGCCCCTCTCTGCCTTGTTCTTAATTTCTTTTTTTTCTCTCTCCTCTGTCCTTCTCTCATGCCCCTCTCTGCCTCTTTCTTTTTATCTCCTCTCCTGCCCCTCTGTCCTTCTCCTTCCTCTCTCTCTCTCTCTCTCTCTCTTGCTTCCTGCCCCTCTCTCTCTCTCTCTCTCTCTCTCTTTCTTGCTCCCTGTCCTTCTTTCCTGCCTGTCTCTCCAATATTTTTTCTCTCTCTCTCTCAGCCCCTCAAAGGCATCATCAAGCACCGGGATGGCTCTCAGGACACAGTCTCTCTCAACCACACGTTCAACGAGACACAGATCGAATGGTTCAAAGCGGGCAGCGCCCTCAACAGGATGAAGGAACTGCAGTAGAACCGGAGGGGAGGAGCCTGAGGGGAGGGGAGGAGCCTGAGGGGAGGGGAGGAGCTGGAGGGGAGGGGCTGGGAAACCTAACCCAGTTCATACTAAAGAGTTCATTAATCCTTAATGAGAGGGAGGGAGGCTACAGGGCTGGGAATGAGACTCCCGCTGCACAGCAGTGTGATCCAGTCCTGGTTTCACTAGAAGTTTAATAATAAGACACACCTGAGCTTGTTAGCTAGACACACTGGGGGCTGATCAAGCTGGTAGCAGTAAAACCTGGACTGGATCACGCTGCTGTGGGATAGGAGTCTGATTCCCAGCCCTGTGTACAGTAAAGACAGTTAAATTATTCTGCTAGATACAAAACCTAGTCTGAGTTTGTCCTAGCTTGTCAAACAATACATATATATATATAAATCTGATTTTCCGCACAAATCTCACTCGCGCCTCGTCTGTAGTCCTTGGTGGTGTTCTTTCACTTGTTTTTTAATCTGCACTGAGCTCTGTAATCAGTAGCTGCTCATCACATTGACAGACAAAAATGTGTATGAAACCACTGACCTGCGAACGGTCAGCCAGCTTCATTCTGTAGAGGGTCAGCCAGTTCCATTCTGTATGGTCAGCGACTTCAAATGGTCAGCCAGCTCCATTCTGTATGGTCAAGCAACTTCAAATGGTCAGCCAGCTCCATTCTGTAGAGGGTCAGCCGGCTTGCAAACGGTCAGCCAGCTCCATTCTGTATGGTCAAGCGACTTCAAATGGTCAGCCAGCTCCATTCTGTAGAGGGTCAGCGACTTCAAACGGTCAGCCGGCTCCATTCTGTATGGTCAAGCAACTTCAAATGGTCAGCCAGCTCCATTCTGTAGAGGGTCAGCGACTTCAAATGGTCAGCCAGCTCCATTCTGTAGAGGGTCAGTCAGCTCCATTCTGTAGAGGGTCAGTCAGCTCCATTCTGTATGGTCAGTGACTTCAAATGGTCAGCCAGCTTGCTTCACTGTGAGGTCCAACACTAGCCGTTTCAGCGTTGAATTCTAGATGTATCTCTATCGCCGTTGCTATCGGTTACAGGGTCACGCACTGTATATTATGGTCTGTCGGGTAGCTAAATTATTGAGGGCAGCTTTTTAATGTTGACTTTGTACGCAGAACAAACCCCTCAAGCTGTTGTACAATTTACTGTATCTTCTACACCGAAATCGACCATAAACTTCATGAATTCAACGGCAAGCGTTTCCACTAGAAGTCTCTCTCAGCGTCTTCAGTGTAAATTCAATGGCAAACGTTTCCACTAGAAGTCTCTCTCAGCGTCTTCAGTGTAAATTCAATGGCAAGCGTTTCCACTAGAAGTCTCTCTCAGCGTCTTCAGTGTAAATTCAATGGCAAGCGTTTCCACTAGAAGTCTCTCTCAGCGTCTTCAGTGTAAATTCAATGGCAAGCGTTTCCACTAGAAGTCTCTCTCAGCGTCTTCAGTGTAAATTCAATGGCAAGCGTTTCCACTAGAAGTCTCTCTCAGCGTCTTCAGTGTAAATTCAATGGCAAGCGTTTCCACTAGAAGTCTTTCTCAGCGTCTTCAGTGTAAATTCAATGGCAAGCGTTTCCACTAGAAGTCTCTCTCAGCGTCTTCAGTGTAAATTCAATGGCAAACGTTTCCACTAGAAGTCTCTCTCAGCGTCTTCAGTGTAAATTCAATGGCAAACGTTTCCACTAGAAGTCTCTCTCAGCGTCTTCAGTGTAAATTCAATGGCAAGCGTTTCCACTAGAAGTCTCTCGTCTTCAGTGTAAATTCAATGGCAGGTTTTAGAAGTCTCTCTGTCAGTAAACGAGACTTTTTCTAGCAGAAATGTTTTGTCGTTTTTGAGTGAGTTTCTTGTTGTGTTTTTAAATCCTGCTCTAGCGTGTGTTTTAAGCAGCTATGGGTGAAACGACACTCCACACAGCCATTCGAAGACATAAATACTGGATCTGTGGTGAACTGGCTTCCTATGGCGTTTTAAATAACCCTTTTTATAAGGAAAAGGATTCTAAAAAATGTCTTGAAAGGTAAATGCAAAAAAGGGGGAAAAAATCGTGTGAAATTCTCCATTTACAAAGGAATGCATTTATTAATAATCCATACGTACTTCATGATAAAGTCATGATATTTCATTAACTGACCGCTGGGTGTTTGTGCTGCTGTTATTGATTATGAAATATTTATCAAAGTAAAAAAAATATATACATGGTGGTGAAATAAAAATTCGTTTTTGTGTTTCTTTTAAAAAATAAATGGTCCCTCCCAGTCCCTCCTCAGCTCCGCTAGAGCCACGCTGCTTCCCTCCCAGTCCCTCCTCAGCTCCGCTAGAGCCACGCTGCTTCCCTCCCAGTCCCTCCTCAGCTCCGCTAGAGCCACGCTGCTTCCCTCCCAGTCCCTCCTCAGCTCCGCTAGAGCCACGCTGCTTCCCTCCCAGTCCCTCCTCAGCTCCGCTAGAGCCACGCTGCTTCCCTCCCAGTCCCTCCTCAGCTCCGCTAGAGCCACGCTGCTTCCCTCCCAGTCCCTCCTCAGCTCCGCTAGAGCCACGCTGCTTCCCTCCCAGTCCCTCCTCAGCTCCGCTAGAGCCACGCTGCTTCCCTCCCAGTCCCTCCTCAGCTCCGCTAGAGCCACGCTGCTTCCCTCCCAGTCCCTCCTCAGCTCCGCTAGAGCCACGCTGCTTCCCTCCCAGTCCCTCCTCAGCTCCGCTAGAGCCACGCTGCTTCCCTCCCAGTCCCTCCTCAGCTCCACTAGAGCCACGCTGCTTCCCTCCCAGTCCTCTACGAATTATGATTATTTAGCAAAAGGATAACAAAAGAAAATTAAAACAAATTGCTGGAAAAGAAAACATTTTTTTAATCAACATACAGTATTTATCAATACATATTTAAACTGTACAATTATTTGCCTTTGGTACACACACAGATACACATACACGATCTCACACACTGACACTCACACACTGACACACTCTGTCACACAGAAACAAAAACTATCACACAGACACACATCACACACTCACTGTCACACACTCACACTAGCACACAGACACACTTATCACAGACACTATCACTCACTGTCACACAGACACACACACTAGCACACACACATACACTATCACACAGACACACATCACACACTCACTGTCACACACATACACTAGCACACAGACACACATCACACACACTAGCACACAGACACATACACTATCACACAGACACACATCACACACTGTCACACACATACACTAGCACAGACACTGTCACTCTGACTGACACAGACTCACACACACTATCACACACTCACTGACACACACATACACTAGCACACAGACACACTTATCACAGACACTATCACTCACTCACACAGACACACATCACACACACTAGCACACATCACACACTCACTGTCACACACATACACTAGCACGCACTAGCACACAGACACACTTATCACAGACACTCTCACTGTCACACAGACACACATCACACACACTAGCACACATCACACACACACTATTCACAGACACTATCACACAGACACAATATCACTCTCACTGTCGCACACAGCAGAGGCATGCTGGGAGCTGTTGTCCTAGCCTGCAAGTTCATTCTCCAGGGAGATGATGCTAAATGCTTGCTCCATAGCTGCACACACACACACAGTTTTGAGTCCTTGTCCTATTTAATGGTTTGTCCACCAAGACTGAAGACCAAGACCTGGTTCTATGATGGAAGCCTGCAATACGAACAAAGAGAAAGAATTCAATTCAACAGCAGCATTAACCCTTTCATGCATTAGAAAATATATATTATAAAGACATTTCAGAGGGCTGGATCGCATCGATATCAGGGTCTAGCGCTGTATATTATAAAGACATTTCAGAGGGCTGGATCGCATCAATATCAGGGTCTAGCGCTGTATATTATAAAGACATTTCAGAGGGCTGGATCGCATCAATATCAGGGTCTAGCGCTGTATATTATAAAGACATTTCAGAGGGCTGGATCGCATCAATATCAGGGTCTAGCGCTGTATATTATAAAGACATTTCAGAGGGCTGGATCGCATCAATATCAGGGTCTAGCGCTGTATATTATAAAGACATTTCAGAGGGCTGGATCGCATCAATATCAGGGTCTAGCGCTGTATATTATAAAGACATTTCAGAGGGCTGGATCGCATCAATATCAGGGTCGATAAAACCAAACTACAGCTCCCAGCATGCCTCTGCATTGCGGCTCATGGCAGAGGCTCATGGGAGCTGTAGTTCGGGGTAGGAGGGTCTGCTCACTATGAGAGTATAGGGGGCCTCTTTCTTGTCGTCAGGGCTGGCTTCGGAGGAGAGGGGCCGCTGGGGAGGTGTCGACGAAAGCCTCGTCCACCACTCTGAATCGGACCTCCTCGCCCTGGTCCATGTAGAGGTCATGAGCTCCTTCTTCTGTTTCATATTCCCAAACCCAGACCTGCTCAGAGTCATCACTGACACAGAGAGAGAGAGAGTCAAGGAGCAGACAGGGAGGAGAGGAGGGAGAGGGGGGAGGGAGGAGAGGGAGGGAGGGAGGAGGAGAGGAGGGAGGAGAGAGAGGAGAGAGAGAGAGGAGAGAGGGAGGGAGAGGAGAGAGGAGAGGAGAGAGAGAGAGGAGAGAGGAGAGAGCAGAGGAGAGAGCAGAGGAGAGAGGCGAGAGAGCAGAGGAGAGGGCAGAGAGTCAAGGAACACAGGCAGAGAGGAGGGAGGGAGTCTGTGTTGCTTTGACTGTGAATTCAGGAGCTGCTCTTCAGTTCTAGCTGCGCTGCCACAGACACGCGTAACACAGGCTAGATCGGAGCATCTTTATATTAGCGATAGCGCCACCTAGTGCACAACAAAAAATAAAAACCTGATTCCAAACTGGCAGACCCCTAGATTAATAATAATAATAATAATAATAATAATAATATTATTATTATTAACGAGTCGTTCAGCAGAGGCTTTTTCTCCAAAGCGACTTCCAGAGACTAGGGGGGTGAACTCTGCATCATCAACAACTGCTGCTGCTGCTGCTGCAGAGTCACTTCCAATAGGAGCTCGTTTGTTTGACGTCTCATCCGAAGGACGGAGCACAAGGAGGTGAAGCGACTCGCTCTGGGTCACACACACACACACACACACACACACACACACACACACACACACACACACACACACACACACACACACACTCTCACTCCCTCACCTCTCACTCACACACACACACACACACACACACACACACTCACACACACACACACACACACACACACTCACTCACACTACACACACTCCCACACACACTCACACACACACACACACACACACACTCACACACACACACACACACACACACACACACACACACACACACACACACACACACACACACACACACACTGCACACACACACACACACACAGCACACACACACACACACACGACACACACACACATGCACACACACACACACACACACACACACAGACACACACACACACACACACACACACACACACACACACACACACACACACACACACACACACACACACACACACACACACACACACACACACACACACACACACACACACACACACACACACACACACACACACACACACACACACACACACACACACACACACACACACACACACACACACACACACACACACACACACACACACACACACACACACACACACACACACACACACACACACACACACACACACACACACACACACACACACACACACACACACACACACACACACACACACACACACACACACACACACACACACACACACACACACACACACACACACACACACACACACACACACACACACACACACACACACACACACACACACACACACACACACACACACACACACACACACACACACACACACACACACACACACACACACACACACACACACACACACACACACACACACAGACACACACACACACACACACACACACACACACACACACACACACACACACACACACACACAGAGGGAGTCGGTGGCTGAGCCGGGATTTTAAAAAAAATGAAAGAAATTAATACTGGATGAAAGGATACAATTTTGCCGGCTGCTGGAGCGATTCAGGAGGAATTAAAATGTCATCAAAGAAACCGAGAGTGACTGAGAGAGAGAGAGAGAGAGAGAGAGAGGAGAGAGAGAGAGAGAGGAGAGAGAGAGAGAAAAACACAGAAACACATCATTTTTCAAAGCAGGCCTAAAAATGCCTGTGTTACAAAAAAAAACCTTGCTGGAGCTGTAGCGATTCACTGTGTATCCAAGAACTACAGCTCCCAGCATCCCTCATCACTGCAGAGGCATGCTGGGAGCTGTAGTCCTAGCCAGGGCTGCACAGATTCACTGTGTATCAAAACCACAACACAGCTCATTGGAGCTAAAGAACTACAGGTCCCAGCATCCCTCACCGTTGCCGTGGGTGCAGAGGCATGCTGGGAGCTGTAGTCCTATAGCCAGGGCTGCACAGATTCACTGTGTATCGATGAATCGCAATGCTTTCTTCACATGATGTATCCTACTAGAAGGTCTGGATCGTTTGTATTGGGGCACAAGACCACAGCAATAAAGAACTACAGCTCCCAGCATCCCTCACCACTGCCGCGGGTGCAGAGGCATGCTGGGAACTGTAGTTTCCAATGATTTCTTACCGTACACCCCCTCCTGGCTGCAGCCTTTGATTTTTCCGACAAGAATCTCGTCCAGAAACGGCCGGAAAACCACGTACCGGAAGTGGACTGAAACGAAACAGACCAGTGACCTACAGCTTCCTGTAACAGGGCTGTGAACAGAGAGACAGAGAGACAGCCTCCACACCCCCCCCAGATTCTGATCCTCTCAATAGCTTGTGAGCTGAAGAAGATCCCGAGCGAGTTTCATCCCAATCGGACGATCACTTCTCGAGATATAACCTTACATGGGCAGCGGTGTGGAGTAGCGGTCAGGGGCTCTGGACTCTTGACCGGAGGGTCGTGGGTTCAATCCCAGGTGGGGGACACTGCTGCTGTACCCTTGAGCAAGGTACTTTACCTAGATTGCTCCAGTAAAAAACCCAACTGTATAAATGGGGAATTGTATGTAAAAATAATGTGATATCTTGTAACAACTGAAAGTCACCCTGGATAAGGGCGTCTGCTAAGAAATAAATAATAATAATAATAATAATAATAACAATACATGCGCGTATAGGTGCAGCGCTCCTTATCGCGCACTAGGGGGCAGCAGTGCTTACCTTTTGTATGGGACGCTCCGTCGCCGGGGAAGATGAAAGAATCTTCAAGTTTGGTGATGTCATAAAGACAGATGCACAGCCCAACGTTATAGACAACCTGGAGGAGGAGGAGGAGGAGGAGGAAGAAAAGGAGGCGGGGCAACAAGAACACAGCATGAGTGAAGACACGCCCACTGCCCTTTCTCCCGCCGCACGCTAGGGGGGGGCAGTGCGTCTCCCACTTACTGTATTAAGAATGGCTGCTCCTTGAAAATGTATTGAGATTTTTCCAAAACATAAACAAATCTGTGACACATCATTAATAAACGTTAAACACCCCCCCCCCACACAACTCTAAAACTATAATAGGCGCGATATTTCTGGACAATTTCCAAAGGTTGTAGAATATATATATTTCTGGTACAAATTAGCACCGAATCGGGTTTTTTCCCCCCTCAGTTGCTGCTGTTGTTGTTGCTGGGCGGGAATTTATTCCACGTTTCCATAGTAACGCGCGCTTTGCCGCCCGTTGGGCCCGGGTGTTTACAATTTGAATTATGAACTATTTAGCCGGGCTTGTGGGTTTATTTACGGATTTATTTATTGTTTGTTTGTTAAATTGGGTCGCCTCACCTTGTTCGCTAGTTTCTTGTTAAGCTGTTCAGCAATGGCGTCGTTCAGTTTTTGTTGAAATTGCCACGGCGGGGTCCGGACCGTGTCGACCATTTCGATGACAACAAACATGCCTGAGGGGAAAGATTAAAGATTAATAAACATTATTAATATTACAATATACTTAAAAATAAACACAAAAAGCATCGACGTGAATATGAAACGTATTTATAAAACAAATCCCTCCCCCGCCTTAAAGAAGATTTACAAACATTATTAATATTATAATATACTTTAAAAAAAAACACAAAACGCATCGACGTGAATATGAAACGTATTTATAAACAAAATCCCCACCCCCGCCTTAAAGAGGATTAATAAACATTATTAATATTATAATATACTTTAAAAAAAAACACAAAACGCATCGACGTGAATATGAAACGTATTTATAAACAAAATCCCTCCCCCGCCTTAAAGAGGATTAATAAACATTATTAATATTATAATATACGTTAAAAAAAAACACAAAACGCATCGACGTGAATATGAAACGTATTTATAAACACAATCCCTCCCCCGCCTTAAAGAGGATTAATAAACATTATTAATATTATAATATACGTTAAA
>CM060277.1:1372629-1377629 GCA_030684275.1 Acipenser oxyrinchus oxyrinchus | reverse complement strand
CAGATATACAGCCTGTAGTTATAATCAACCAATCAATACATAAAAACTATAGATAGATAGATAGATAGATAGATAGATAGATAGATAGATAGATAGATTTTTAAATCAATTATTCACATTTTTCTGGACCTCTGCGAGCTTTTTTCTTTTTGATTTGACACTCTTTGATAATCAGCGGCATTCAAATGAGATTTGAAATGTCGTTTTGTTTGAATGATCCGTGTCGCCCCGGACTGACCAAAACACAAAACACAAAACACGCTTCTACCGGAATTATGGGAAATATCTTTTGCTGTTAGTTCATTTTATTTGTGAAATACAAGGAATAATAATAATAATAATAATAATAATAATAATAATAATAATAATAATAATAATAATAATAATAATAATAATAAATGGCGTTCTAATACATATTTACCAATATTCATATTTAGAAGCAGAAGTAAAATAAATAAATAACGAAGCGTGTTTTTTTATGTGTGCCGTCCGTCGCTCCGCCCGTCTCCACCGCGGCGGTATTACCGCTTACCTGAGCGTTGTGCTGCAGCGCCAGTCCCACACCGTGCCCGGCGAGTCGGAGTGACGTCATGTAAAGGATGCGGTTCTCATTTCTGTGATTGTATTATTTTTTATTTTGCTGCGGTTTTGAGGCATTTAGGATCCGAGAAACGGAGGTGAGATGCGAGGGCTAGGGAATAGATAGTGTGTGTGTGTGTCTGTGTATCTCAATGTGTGTGTGTCTCAGTGTGTGTGTCTCTCAATGTGTGTGTGTGTGTGTCAATGTGTGTGTGTGTGTATCTCAGTGTGTGTGTGTGTGTGTGTGTGTGTGTATCTCAGTGTGTGTCTCAGTATGTGTGTGCCTCAGTGTGTATCTCAGTGTGTGCCTCAGTGTGTGTGTATCTCAGTGTGTGTATCTCAGTGTGTGTGTATCTCAGTGTGTGTATCTCAGTATGTGTGTATCTCAGTGTGTGTCTCAGTATGTGTGTGCCTCAGTGTGTGTGTATCTCAGTATGTGTGTATCTCAGTGTGTGTCTCAGTATGTGTGTGCCTCAGTGTGTGTGTATCTCAGTGTGTGCCTCAGTGTGTGTGTATCTCAGTGTGTGTATCTCAGTATGTGTGTATCTCAGTGTGTGTATCTCAGTATGTGTGTATCTCAGTGTGTGTCTCAGTATGTGTGTGCCTCAGTGTGTGTGTATCTCAGTGTGTGTCTCAGTGTGTGTGTATCTCAGTGTGTGTATCTCAGTATGTGTGTATCTCAGTATGTGTGTATCTCAGTGTGTGTCTCAGTATGTGTGTATCTCAGTGTGTGTCTCAGTGTGTGTGTATCTCAGTGTGTGTATCTCAGTATGTGTGTATCTCAGTGTGTGTATCTCAGTGTGTGTATCTCAGTGTGTGTATCTCAGTGTGTGTGTATCTCAGTGTGTGTCTCAGTATGTGTGTATCTCAGTGTGTGTATCTCAGTATGTGTGTATCTCAGTGTGTGTCTCAGTGTGTGTGTATCTCAGTGTGTGTGTATCTCAGTGTGTGTATCTCAGTGTGTGTGTATCTCAGTGTGTGTACCTCAGTGTGTGTGTATCTCAGTGTGTGTCTCAGTGTGTGTGTATCTCAGTGTGTGTATCTCAGTGTGTGTATCTCAGTGTGTGTGTATCTCAGTGTGTGTCTCAGTGTGTGTACCTCAGTGTGTGTGTATCTCAGTGTGTGTGTATCTCTGTGTCTCAGTGTGTGTGTATCTCAGTGTGTGTCTCAGTATGTGTGTATCTCAGTGTGTGTCTCAGTATGTGTGTATCTCAGTATGTGTGTATCTCAGTGTGTGTCTCAGTATGTGTGTGTCTCAGTATGTGTGTATCTCAGTATGTGTGTATCTCAGTGTGTGTCTCAGTATGTGTGTGTCTCAGTATGTGTGTATCTCAGTGTGTGTGTATCTCAGTGTGTGTCTCAGTGTGTGTGTATCTCAGTGTGTGTATCTCAGTGTGTGTGTATCTCAGTGTGTGTCTCAGTGTGTGTGTATCTCAGTATGTGTGTATCTCAGTGTGTGTCTCAGTATGTGTGTGTCTCAGTGTGTGTGTATCTCAGTGTGTGTGTATCTCAGTGTGTGTCTCAGTGTGTGTGTATCTCAGTGTGTGTATCTCAGTGTGTGTGTATCTCAGTGTGTGCCTCAGTGTGTGTGTATCTCAGTGTGTGTATCTCAGTGTGTGTATCTCAGTGTGTGTGTATCTCAGTGTGTGTGTATCTCAGTGTGTGTCTCAGTGTGTGTGTATCTCAGTGTGTGTATCTCAGTGTGTGTATCTCAGTATGTGTGTATCTCAGTGTGTGTCTCAGTATGTGTGTGTCTCAGTATGTGTGTATCTCAGTGTGTGTCTCAGTGTGTGTGTATCTCAGTGTGTGTCTCAGTATGTGTGTATCTCAGTGTGTGTCTCAGTGTGTGTGTATCTCAGTGTGTGTCTCAGTATGTGTGTATCTCAGTGTGTGTCTCAGTATGTGTGTATCTCAGTGTGTGTATCTCAGTATGTGTGTATCTCAGTGTGTGTCTCAGTATGTGTGTGTCTCAGTATGTGTGTATCTCAGTATGTGTGTATCTCAGTGTGTGTCTCAGTATGTGTGTGTCTCAGTATGTGTGTATCTCAGTGTGTGTGTATCTCAGTGTGTGCCTCAGTGTGTGTGTATCTCAGTGTGTGTATCTCAGTGTGTGTATCTCAGTATGTGTGTATCTCAGTGTGTGTCTCAGTATGTGTGTGTCTCAGTATGTGTGTATCTCAGTGTGTGTCTCAGTGTGTGTGTATCTCAGTGTGTGTCTCAGTATGTGTGTATCTCAGTGTGTGTGTCTCAGCATGTGTGTGTATCTCAGTGTGTGTGTGTCAGTGTGTGTGTGTGTCTCAGTGTGTGTGTATCTCAGTGTGTGTGTCAGTGTGTGTGTGTGTGTGTGTTTAATTATACATACTGTATAGTAATATCATTTACACTGTATATAATCATGACGTGTATATTAAACATACACCTCACCCTAGCACACCGGAAAACAATGACAAAAAAACTGTCTATATAATAATAATAATAATAATAATAATAATAATAATAATAATAATAAGCAGTGACGTCACGTTTCATTATTATTATTATTATTATTATTATTATTATTAGTTTATTTAGCAGATGCCTTTATCCAAGTCGATTCACAGAGACTAGGGGGGGTGTGAATCACACTGAAAGTCACAGAGAGGTTGTTTTTATGTGAAGCACCAGAGCGGATTGAGATTGAGGGTTTGACGCGTCTGCAGAACAGCACGTAGAGCACGTAGAGCACGTAGACACGCCACGACCTCGACACGTCTTCAGAGGACAGTCAGACTGCGGGAAGGGTTACCATAGCAACCGTCTTGGCGGGCCAAGAGACGCTGCCAGTATTGACCGTTATTTCAAAACAGTTCAAGAACCAACAGTGGGTTTTTGTTTTGTTTTTAAACTGAAGACCAGATTGATTTGTCTCGTTGTTATTCTCTCTCTCTCTCTCTCTCTCTCTCTCTCTCTCTCTCTCTCTCTCTCTCTCTCTCTCTCTCTCTCTCTCTATATATATATATATATATATATATATATATATATATATATATATCAGTCCAGTAGTATTTCATGTTAGATTTCTGAAATGTCACTTTTTCTGTTCAGTATCTGGAAAACTACAAAGCTGGGTGTGTAATTCAATATGTTAACAAGGGAACATTATTCAGCAGCTTTCATTGGACTCTATGAAGCTGAGGGAGTTCATTCTATATAGAGGGGTGGAATTCAATATGTTAACAAGGGAACATTATTCAGCAGCTTTCATTGGACTCTATGAAGCTGAGGGAGTTCATTCTATATAGAGGGGTGGAATTCAATATGTTAACAAGGGAACATTATTCAGCAGCTTTCATTGGACTCTATGAAGCTGAGGGAGTTCATTCTATATAGAGGGGTGGAATTCAATATGTTAACAAGGGAACATTATTCAGCAGCTTTCATTGGACTCTATGAAGCTGAGGGAGTTCATTCTATATAGAGGGGTGGAATTCAATATGTTAACAAGGGAACATTATTCAGCAGCTTTCATTGGACTCTATGAAGCTGAGGGAGTTCATTCTATATAGAGGGGGTGGAATTCAATATGTTAACAAGGGAACATTATTCAGCAGCTTTCATTGGACTCTATGAAGCTGAATCAGTTCATTCTATATAGAGGGTGATGCTGCTAAACTTTTGCCCACAGCTGTACATGATGTATCGTAATAGAGGTCTGTATAAGCTTGTGATATGAGAACCACAGCATAAAGAACTACAGCTCCCAGCATGCCTCACCATTGCTGTGGGTGCAGAGGCATGCTGGGAGCTGTAGTCCTAGCCAGCTCTCCTCTCTTCCACAGGCTCCCGCTCTGCTAAGGGACACACTGCCATGGGGACCCAGAGCTGAGCTCTCCCACCCAGCCCCTGTCCTCCCCGCTCCCCTCTCCCTCCCCTTGGGTTCCTGCGGGAGGGCAGCAGGGTGTGGGAGAGGGCCAGCCTCATTTCGGGGAGCTGCCCAGCCCCTGGCCACCAGCGCACTCGGACCTACTCTCGTGAGTATCGCCCGTCTGTCTGCCATGTTGGCTCCTCTGTGAGGCAGAGCCCTGTTGTGGTCTGTGGGAGGTTTTGAGCCAATATGGCCGGCGTGGAGCTCAGTTTCTGCGTGTTTGTGTCCGTCTCTCTCTCTCTCTCTCTGTCTGTGTCTCTGTCTCACTCTCTCTCGCTGTGTGTCTCTGTGTGTGTTTATGTGTGTGTGCGCGTCTTAGTGCTCTGTGTGTGTGTGTGTGTGTCTCCTTTGTCTCTCTCTCTCTCACTCTCCCTCTCTCTTCCCCTTTGTGCCTGTGTGTGTGTGTCTCAGTGCTGTGTGTGTGTCTCTCTGTATATCTCTCTCTCTCTCTCTCTCTCTCTCTCTCTCTCTCTCTCTCTCTCTCTCTCTCTCTGTTCTGCTCGTGCTGCGGCTGGTT
>CM060277.1:1367629-1370129 GCA_030684275.1 Acipenser oxyrinchus oxyrinchus | reverse complement strand
TCTCTCTCAGTTCTGCTCTGTGCTGCTGGTTCTCTCTGCAGGGGTCACTGTAAACACTTCTCTCTCTCTCTCTCTCTCTCTCTCTCTCTCTCTCTCTCTCTCTCTCTCAGTTCTGCTCTGCTGCTGCTGGTTCTCTCTGCAGGGGTCACTGTAAACACTTCTCTCTCTCTCTCTCTCTCTCTCTCTCTCTCTCTCTCTCTCTCTCTCGTCTCTGCTCTGCTGCTGCTGGTTCTCTCTGCAGGGGTCACTGTAAACACTTCTCTCTCTCTCTCTCTCTCTCTCTCTCTCTCTCTCTCTCTCTCTCTCTCTCAGTTCTGCTCGTGCTGCTGCTGGTTCTCTCTGCAGGGGTCACTGTAAACACTTCTCTCTCTCTCTCTCTCTCTCTCTCTCTCTCTCTCTCTCTCTCTCTCTCTCTGCTCGTGCTGCTGGCTGGTTCTCTCTGCAGGGGTCACTGTAAACACTTCTCCTCTCTCTCTCTCTCTCTCTCTCTCTCTCTCTCTCTCTCTCTCTCTCTGCTCTGCTCTGCGTGCTGGTTCTCTCTGCAGGGGTCACTGTAAACACTTCTCTCTCTCTCTCTCTCTCTCTCTCTCTCTCTCTCTCTCTCTCTCTCTCTCTCAGTTCTGCTCGTGCTGCCTGGTTCTCTCTGCAGGGGTCACTGTAAACACTTCTCTCTCTCTCTCTCTCTCTCTCTCTCTCTCTCTCTCTCTCTCTCAGTCTCTGCTCGTGCTGCTGCTGGTTCTCTCTGCAGGGGTCACTGTAAACACTTCTCTCTCTCTCTCTCTCTCTCTCTCTCTCTCTCTCTCTCTCTCTCTCTGCTCTCGTGCTGTCTGCTGGTTCTCTCTGCAGGGGTCACTGTAAACACTTCTCTCTCTCTCTCTCTCTCTCTCTCTCTCTCTCTCTCTCTCTCTCTCAGTTCTGCTCGTGCTGTGCTGGTTCTCTCTGCAGGGGTCACTGTAAACACTTCTCCTCTCTCTCTCTCTCTCTCTCTCTCTCTCTCTCTCTCTCTCTCTCCAGTTCTCTCTCTGCTGCGGCTGGTTCTCTCTGCAGGGGTCACTGTAAACACTTCTCCTCTCTCTCTCTCTCTCTCTCTCTCTCTCTCTCTCTCTCTCTCTCAGTTCTGCTCGTGCTGCGGCTGGTTCTCTCTGCAGGGGTCAGTGTAAACACTTCTCCTCTCTCTCTCTCTCTCTCTCTCTCTCTCTCTCTCTCTCTCTCTCTCTCAGTTCTGCTCGTGCTGCGGCTGGTTCTCTCTGCAGGGGTCACTGTAAACACTTCTCCTCTCTCTCTCTCTCTCTCTCTCTCTCTCTCTCTCTCTCTCTCTCTCTCTGTTCTGCTCGTGCGGTGGGTCTGGTTCTCTCTGCAGGGGTCTCTGTAAACACTTCTCCTCTCTCTCTCTCTCTCTCTCTCTCTCTCTCTCAGTTCTGCTCGTGCTGCGGCTGGTTCTCTCTGCAGGGGTCACTGTAAACACTTCTCCTCTCTCTCTCTCTCTCTCTCTCTCTCTCTCTCTCTCTCTCTCTCTCTCAGTTCTGCTCGTGCTGCTGGTTCTCTCTGCAGGGGTCACTGTAAACACTTCTCCTCTCTCTCTCTCTCTCTCTCTCTCTCTCTCTCTCTCTCTCTCTCAGTTCTGCTCTGCTCTGCTGGCTGGTTCTCTCTGCAGGGGTCACTGTAAACACTTCTCTCTCTCTCTCTCTCTCTCTCTCTCTCTCTCTCTCTCTCTCTCTCTCGCTCTGCTCGTGCTGCTGCTGGTTCTCTCTGCAGGGGTCACTGTAAACACTTCTCCTCTCTCTCTCTCTCTCTCTCTCTCTCTCTCTCTCTCTCTCTCTCAGTTCTGCTCTGCTGCTGGCTGGTTCTCTCTGCAGGGGTCACTGTAAACACTCTCTCTCTCTCTCTCTCTCTCTCTCTCTCTCTCTCTCTCTCTCTCTCTCAGTTCTGCTGCTGCTGCTGGTTCTCTCTGCAGGGGTCACTGTAAACACTTCTCTCTCTCTCTCTCTCTCTCTCTCTCTCTCTCTCTCTCTCTCTCTCTCAGTTCTGCTCGTGCTGCTGCTGGTTCTCTCTGCAGGGGTCACTGTAAACACTTCTCTCTCTCTCTCTCTCTCTCTCTCTCTCTCTCTCTCTCTCTCTCTCTCTCTGCTCTGCTCTGCTGCTGCTGCTGGTTCTCTCTGCAGGGGTCACTGTAAACACTTCTCTCTCTCTCTCTCTCTCTCTCTCTCTCTCTCTCTCTCTCTCTCTCTCGTGCTCTGCTCTGCTGCTGGTTCTCTCTGCAGGGGTCACTGTAAACACTTCTCCTCTCTCTCTCTCTCTCTCTCTCTCTCTCTCTCTCTCTCTCTCTCTCTCTGCTCGTTCTGCTCTGCTGCTGGTTCTCTCTGCAGGGGTCACTGTAAACACTCTCTCTCTCTCTCTCTCTCTCTCTCTCTCTCTCTCTCTCTCTCTCTCTCTCTCTGCTCCAGTTCTGCTCGGCTGGTTCTCTCTGCAGGGGTCACTGTAAACACTTCTCCTCTCTCTC
>CM060277.1:1352629-1357629 GCA_030684275.1 Acipenser oxyrinchus oxyrinchus | reverse complement strand
AATTTAAAAAAAGAGAGAGAAAATTAAGTAACATTTATCGTAAAAATAGTTCGTGTTTTGTTTTCTACCTCGTTGTAAACTCCGGACAGTTGTGACAAATCATATTACTGTGGTAAATTAATAATAAATAATAATAATAATAATAATAATAATAATAATAATAATAATAATAATAATAATGCGTCACCTACCTCTCTCGCTGGAGTCAAAGTGCCGTCCACGTCAAAGAGACATAAAATATTTGGGTTTTGTCCGTGAAAATCATTTAAATCCATTTTAAAAAATATTAATATTCTCAGTTAAAATACACTGACGGAAACCGAAACGCGGGCTAATAAATGCAATTATATATATATATTAAAAACACACACAGGCGTTCCTCCCGCGACGTCAATGCGTATATGTTTGTTTGAAATGTTAATATTGATTCATGCATCGATACTGTAGCGTTAGTGTCGCTCGTCGGGTTTTTTTCAGAGCGCTTGCAGTTAGATCATTATTCTGGGAAGACGTCACTCCCTCTCGGCCAATGGGATGGCGGGGGAGGGGTGAATGGGATGGCGGGGGAGGGGTCACGTGGTTGGTACGTGCGGGCCAGCACGTACGTATTTATTTATTTATTTTATTTTATTTTATTTTATTTTAATTTAATTTATTTTATTTTATTATAATTAACACATTTTATTTGTTTATTTAATGTTATTTTATTTTATTGTAAATAATTTTATTTATTTATTTATTTATTTATTTTTTTATTTTTTTATTTTAATTTAATTTAATTTAATTTAATTTTATTTTATTTTATTTTATTTTAATTAATTAATTTTATTTATTTATTTAATTTTATTTTATTTAATTTTATTTTATTCAAATCCAACCGCAAACCGAATTTGGAATCGCCCTGAATATCAGTTTAAATCGAATCTAATACAGTGTCTGAAAATTCAAATCGATTTTTTAAAAGAACTCTAATCGTCCTGGAAGATTAAACTACAAACATTCAACCCACCCGGACCCCAGAAAAGAGAGAGACACGAAAAGAAAGGAAGGGAAGAAAGAAAGAGAAAGATAGAGAAAGAGAGGGAATGAGAGAGAGAAGGAAAGAGAAAAAGAATGAGAGCGAGAGAAAAGAAAGAGAAAGAGAGAGAGAAAGAGGGAATGAGAGAGAAAGAAAGAGAGGAAGAGAGTGAAAGAAAGAGAAAGATAAGAGAGAAACAAAGAGAGAGAAAAGAAAGAGAAAGATAAAAGAGAGAAAGAGAAAGAGAGAATAGAAGAATGAAAGAGAGAAAGAGAAAATGAAAAGTTAAGACATGTTTGTTTGCATTCCTTGATCTCTCCCCTCCCTCAAAACCAGTTAGACAACACGGTGTCTGGATGATCTTTGGTCGCTCCTCTGTAACCCTTGGTGACCACTGGTAACCCTGGTAACCTACTCCCCCCTCCCCCCCCCGTCTCTCTGGTTCATTTCCACAGCCTGTGCTCTGGTCCTGTGTCTCTCTGGTCCGGTGTCTCTCTGGTCCTGTGTCTCTGCGGTCCTGTGTCTCTCTGGTCCTGTGTCTCTGCGGTCCTGTGTCTCTCTGGTCCTGTGTCTCTGCGGTCCTGTGTCTCTCTGGTCCTGTGTCTCTCCGGTCCTGTGTCTCTCTGGTCCTGTGTCTCTCTGGTCCTGTGTCTCTCTGGTCCTGTGTCTCTCTGGTCCTGTGTCTCTCTGGTCCTGTGTCTCTCTGGTCCTGTGTCTCTCTGGTCCTGTGTCTCTCTGGTCCTGTGTCTCTCTGGTCCTGTGTCTCTCTGGTCCTGTGTCTCTCTGGTCCTGTGTCTCTCTGGTCCTGTGTCTCTCCGGTCCTGTGTCTCTCCGGTCCTGTGTCTCTCTGGTCCTGTGTCTCTCTGGTCCTGTGTCTCTCCGGTCCTGTGTCTCTCTGGTCCTGTGTCTCTCTGGTCCTGTGTCTCTCTGGTCCTGTGTCTCTCTGGTCCTGTGTCTCTCTGGTCCTGTGTCTCTCTGGTCCTGTGTCTCTCTGGTCCTGTGTCTCTCTGGTCCTGTGTCTCTCTGGTCCTGTGTCTCTCTGGTCCTGTGTCTCTCTGGTCCTGTGTCTCTCTGGTCCTGTGTCTCTCTGGTCCTGTGTCTCTCTGGTCCTGTGTCTCTCTGGTCCTGTGTCTCTCTGGTCCTGTGTCTCTCTGGTCCTGTGTCTCTCTGGTCCTGTGTCTCTCTGGTCCTGTGTCTCTCTGGTCCTGTGTCTCTCTGGTCCTGTGTCCTCTCCTGGTCCTGTGTCTCTCTGGTCCTGTGTCTCTCTGGTCCTGTGTCTCTCTGGTCCTGTGTCTCTCTGGTCCTGTGTCTCTCTGGTCCTGTGTCTCTCTGGTCCTGTGTCTCTCTGGTCCTGTGTCTCTCTGGTCCTGTGTCTCTCTGGTCCTGTGTCTCTCAGTCCTGTGTCTCTCTGGTCCTGTGTCTCTCTGGTCCTGTGTCTCTCTGGTCCTGTGTCTCTCTGGTCCTGTGTCTCTCTGGTCCTGTGTCTCTCTGGTCCTGTGTCTCTCTGGTCCTGTGTCTCTCTGGTCCTGTGTCTCTCTGGTCCTGTGTCTCTCTGGTCCTGTGTCTCTCTGGTCCTGTGTCTCCCTGGTCCTGTGTCTCTCTGGTCCTGTGTCTCTCCGGTCCTGTGTCTCTCTGGTCCTGTGTCTCCCTGGTCCTGTGTCTCTCTGGTCCTGTGTCTCTGGTCCTGTGTCTCTCTGGTCCTGTGTCTCTCTGGTCCTGTGTCTCTCTCTGGTCCTGTGTCTCTCTGGTCCTGTGTCTCTCGGTCCTGTGTCTCTCTGGTCCTGTGTCTCTCGGTTCATGTTCTCATCCTGTGTCTCCAGTCCAGTCTCTGGTCCTGTGTCTCCTGTCCTGTGTCTCTCTGGTCCTTGCTCTCTCTGGTCCTGTGTCTCAGTCTGCCCTGCCTGCCATTGCCTGTGTCTGCGTCACTCTCCTTGGTCCTGTGTCTCCTGGTCTCTCTGTCTCTCTCGTCCTGTCTCTCTCTGTCCTCTCTCTCCCTCCGTCCTCCTCCTCCTATCTCTCTCTCTCCTCGTCCCTCCTCTCTCTCCTCCTCCCTCTCTCTCTCCTCTCTCTCTCCCTCCTCTCCCTCCTCCTCCCTCTCTCTCTCTCCCTCTCCTCCTCTCTCCTCCTCCTCCTCTCTCCTCTCTCTCCCTCCTCCCTCTCTCCTCCTCCTCTCTCCTCTCCTCTCTCTCTCCCTCCCTCCTCTCCTCTCCTCCTCCTCTCTCTCTCTCTCCTCCTCTCCCTCTCCTCCTCCTCTCCTCCTCTCCTCTCCTCTCCCTCTCTCCTCTCTCTCCCCTCCTCTCTCTCTCTCTCTCCTCCTCTCTCTCTCTCCTCTCTCTCTCCTCTCTCCTCTCTCCTCTCTCTCTCCTCTCCTCCTCTCTCTCCTCTCTCCTCCTCTCTCCTCCTCCTCTCTCCCCTCCTCTCTCCCTCCCTCTCTCCTCCTCTCTCTCCCTCCTCCTCTCTCCTCCTCTCCTCTCCTCCTCTCTCTCCTCCTCTCCCTCTCCTCTCTCTCCTCCTCCCCTCTCCTCTCTCTCTCCCTCCCTCCTCTCTCCTCCTCCTCCTCTCTCTCCTCTCCTCTCCCTCTCCCTCCCTCCTCTCTCTCCCTCCCTCTCCTCTCTCTCCCTCCTCTCTCCTCCTCTCTCTCTCTCCTCTCTCCTCTCCTCCCTCTCTCCTCTCTCTCCTCCTCTCTCTCCTCTCTCTCTCTCCTTTCTCCTCTCCTCCCTCCTCCTCCTCTCTCCTCTCCTCTCCTCCTCTCTCTCTCCTCCTCCTCTCCTCTCCTCTCCTCCTCTCCTCCTCTCTCCTCTCCTCCTCTCTCTCCTCTCCCTCCTCCTCTCTCTCTCCTCTCTCCCTCCTCTCCTCTCTCTCTCCTCCTCTCCTCTCCTCTCTCCTCCTCCTCCTCTCTCCTCTCCTCCCTCTCCTCCTCTCCTCTCTCCTCTCTCCTCTCCTCTCTCTCTCCTCTCTCCTCCCTCTCTCTCTCCCTCCTCCTCCTCTCTCTCTCCTCCTCTCCTCTCCTCTCCTCTCCTCCTCCTCTCTCCCTCCTCTCTCTCCTCTCCTCCTCTCCTCTCCTCTCCTCCTCTCTCTCCTCTCCTCTCCTCCTCCTCTCTCCTCTCTCTCCTCTCTCCTCCTCTCTCTCCTCTCCTCCTCCTCTCTCTCCTCTCCTCTCCTCTCTCTCCTCCTCTCCTCTCTCCTCTCCTCTCCCTCCTCTCTCCTCTCCTCTCTCCCTCTCTCTCCTCCCTCCTCTCTCTCTCCCTCCTCTCCCTCTCTCCTCCTCCTCTCTCTCCTCTCCTCTCTCCCTCTCCTCTCTCTCTCCTCCTCTCTCCTCCTCTCTCTCTCCTCTCTCCTCTCCTCTCTCTCTCCTCCCTCTCCTCTCCTCCTCCTCTCTCCTCTCCTCTCTCTCTCCTCTCCTCCTCTCCTCTCTCCCTCCTCTCTCTCTCCCTCTCTCCTCTCTCCTCCTCCTCTCCTCCTCCTCTCTCTCTCCCTCTCCTCTCTCCTCTCTCTCCTCCTCTCTCTCTCCTCTCCTCTCTCCTCCTCTCCCTCCTCCTCTCTCTCCTCCTCTCTCCTCTCTCCCTCTCCTCTCTCCTCCTCTCCCTCCTCCTCTCTCTCCTCTCTCCTCTCCCTCCTCCTCTCTCCTCTCTCCTCTCCTCCTCTCCCTCCTCTCCTCCTCTCTCCTCTCTCTCTCTCCTCTCCCCTCCCTCCTCCTCCTCCCTCTCCTCTCTCTCTCCTCTCCCTCCTCTCTCTCTCCTCTCCTCTCCCTCCTCCTCCCTCCTCTCTCTCCCTCTCCTCTCCTCCTCCTCTCCTCTCTCTCTCCTCCCTCCTCTCTCCTCTCCTCTCTCTCTCCTCTCCCTCCTCTCTCTCTCTCCCTCCTCCTCTCCTCCTCTCTCTCTCCCTCTCTCTCTCCTCTCTCTCTCCTCTCCTCCCTCCTCTCTCCCTCCCTCTCCTCTCTCTCCTCTCTCTCTCTCTCCCTCCTCTCTCTCTCTCCTCTCTC
>CM060277.1:1342629-1347629 GCA_030684275.1 Acipenser oxyrinchus oxyrinchus | reverse complement strand
TCTATATAGAGGGGGTGGAATTCAATATGTTAACAAGGGAACATTATTCAGCAGCTTTCATTGGACTCTATGAAGCTGAGGGAGTTCATTCTATATAGAGGGTGATGCTGCTAAACTTTTGCCCACAGCTGTACATGATGTATCGTAATAGAGGTCTGTATCGCTTGTGATACGAGACCACAGCATAAAGAACTACAGCTCCCAGCATGCCTCACCATGGCCACGGGTGCAGAGGCATGCTGGGAGCCGTAGTCCCGGCTGTGTTGATCTCAAGCAATGGTGTATTACCTGTGTAGTCATGAGCAGGGTACAGCAGACAGTGATCTGGGAGAGTGAAGATCTTCTGGTGAACCGACTGATACAGCGTCTCAGAGCTCCCTAAAAGACAAAGCATACAAGCTGGGTGCAGACACTCGAGCCCAAACCTGGTGTGCTTCACTCAGTGCCTGCCCCTCTCTCCTCTCTCTCCTACCCTCTGCTTTCCTCTCCTCTCCTCTCACCATCCTCCCTCCCTCCTCTCCTCTCTTGTCCCTGTCTCCTCTCTCTCCCTCTCCTCTGTCCTCTTTCTCCCCTCCTCTCTCCTCTCTCCTCTCCTCTCTCCTCTCTCTCCTCTCCTCCTCCTCCTCCTCTCTCTCCTCCCTCTCTTTCCTCTCCTCTCCTCCTCTCCTCTCCTCCCTCCTCTCTCTCTCTCCCTCTCCTCTCCCTCCCTCCTCTCCTCTCCTCCTCTCCTCCCCTCCCTCCTCCTCTCCTCCCCTCCCTCCTCCTCCTCCTCCTCCTCCTCCTCTCCCCCTCCTCCTCTCCTCTCCTCTCCTCCTCCTCTCCCTCCTCCCTCTCTCCTCCTCTCTCTCCTCCTCCCTCTCCTCTCTCCTCCCTCCTCCTCCTCTCCTCCCCTCCTCCTCCTCTCCTCCTCCCTCCCTCCTCCTCTCCTCCTCCTCTCCTCCCTCCTCCCTCCTCCTCTCCCTCCTCCTCCCTCCTCCTCTCCTCCTCCTCCTCCCTCCTCCCTCCTCCTCCTCCTCCCTCCTCCTCCCTCCTCCTCCTCCTCCTCCTCCTCCTCCCTCCCTCTCTCACCCTGCTGGAAGTCAGTTCTTCCACAGCCTCTTATCAGCAGAGCGTCTCCAGTGAAGGCCAGGCTCAGGTCGTTGAGGACCAGGGTGACACAGCCGTCAGTGTGACCCGGAGTGGAGCGGACTGAGAGGGCCTGCAGGGACATAGAGCACAGGCAGGGGGCGCTGTGACACACCCAGACACACAGGGCTGGGAATCAGACTCCCGCTGCACAGCAGTGTGATCCAGTCCTGGTTTCACTGGGAGTTTAATAATCAGACACACCTGAGCTTGTTAGCTAGACACACTGGGGGCTGATCAAGCTGGTAGCAGTAAAACCTGGACTGGATCACACTGCTGTGGGATAGGAGTCTGATTTTCACACAAATCCTCTAATACTAAAGTTTAAAAATTAATAGGGATTTAAACAGCGTTGGAACATTTTATTTAGAGAGAGATTAGATTGTTAGGTCTTAGAATACAACTCATAAACTGAGAAGTCCTTTGAGATCGAGAACAAACGTTAAAGGTTTTACCTTTTAGGGAGGCCGCTGTTTTTGAATCAGATCTACAAACCGATTGATAAACATCTTCCCAAATATTAAACTAGGCATTAACAGGTTTTGCTTAGAAAATACAGCTGGTTTAGGAGGGAGGTCATAAAAGCTTCTTTAGAGGGGTCTGGACAGAGACAGATACTTCAAGGGGCTGAGAAGAGATTTGTAGAACTAACTAAGACAGATTTGTTGTCTTCTCTGTGCTTCGAGAGATGGGGTTCCTAATTCCTGCATTGTAGCTTTGCAATCAAGACTTCCACTGACTTTATTTTGACTCACAAACGGACGAAGAAATCCTCAGAACTTCATTTTAAAAGACGACACCCTGGCTGGCGTTAAAAACGCATCTCGACTTACAAAACGGCCAAATTTCAGAGCCTGGCCCTCTTTCACGTGAATATCAGCCTGTCCGCCACTGGCTTCCGACAGCACGCTGCGGCATTCTGGGATAGCTGTCTTCAAATAGCGGAACCAGTCACATGATCAGCGTGAACATGAGTATTAACTTAAAAAACAAACACACATTACCTCTGACTGTGTGACTCCCCTCGCCCCAGCGGCCGTGCCTTTACCAGGGGAGACCCTCGGGGACCCCTGGCTCCCCTGACTGTGTGACTCCCCTGCGCCCCACGCGCCGTGTCTTTACCAGGGGAGACCCTCAGGGACCCCTGCGCTCCCCTGACTGTGTGACTCCCCTGCGCCCACGCAGCGTGCCTTTACCAGGGGAGACCCTCAGGGACCCCTGCGCTCCCTGACTGTGTGACTCCCCCTGCGCCCCACGCGGCCGTGCCTTTACCAGGGGAGACCCTCAGGGACCCCTGCGCTCCCCTGACTGTGTGACTCCCCCTGCGCCCCACGCGGCGTGTCTTTACCAGGGGAGACCCTCAGGGACCCCTGCGCTCCCCTGACTGTGTGACTCCCCCTGCCCCCACGCGGCCGTGCCTTTACCAGGGGAGACCCTCAGGGACCCCTGCGCTCCCCTGACTGTGTGACTCCCCTGCGCCCCACCGGCCGTGCCTTTACCAGGGGAGACCCTCAGGGACCCCTGCGCTCCCCTGACTGTGTGACTCCCCCTGCGCCCCACGCGCCGTGCCTTTACCAGGGGAGACCCTCAGGGACCCCTGCGCTCCCCTGACTGTGTGACTCCCCTGCGCCCCACGGCCGTGCCTTTACCAGGGGAGACCCTCAGGGACCCCTGCGCTCCCCTGACTGTGTGACTCCCCTGCGCCCACGCGGCCGTGTCTTTACCAGGGGAGACCCTCAGGGACCCCTGCGCTCCCCTGACTGTGTGACTCCCCTGCGCCCCACGGCCGTGCCTTTACCAGGGGAGACCCTCAGGGACCCCTGCGCTCCCCTGACTGTGTGACTCCCCTGCGCCCACACGGCCGTGCCTTTACCAGGGGAGACCCTCAGGGACCCCTGCGCTCCCTGACTGTGTGACTCCCCCTGCCCCCACGGCCGTGCCTTTACCAGGGGAGACCCTCAGGGACCCCTGCGCTCCCCTGACTGTGTGACTCCCCCTGTGCCCCACACGGCCGTGTCTTTACCAGGGGAGACCCTCGGGGACCCCTGCGCTCCCTGACTGTGTGACTCCCCCTGCCCCACACGGCGTGCCTTTACCAGGGGAGACCCTCAGGGACCCCTGCGCTCCCCTGACTGTGTGACTCCCCCTGCCCCCACGGCCGTGCCTTTACCAGGGGAGACCCTCAGGGACCCCTGCGCTCCCTGACTGTGTGACTCCCCTGCGCCCCACGGCCGTGGCTTTACCAGGGGAGACCCTCAGGGACCCCTGCGCTCCTCTGACTGTGTGACTCCCCCTGCCCCACGCGCCGTGCCTTTACCAGGGGAGACCCTCGGGGACCCCTGCGCTCCCTGACTGTGTGACTCCCCCTGCGCCCCACGCGGCCGTGCCTTTACCAGGGGAGACCCTCGGGGACCCCTGCGCTCCCCTGACTGTGTGACTCCCCCTGCGCCTCACGCGCCGTGCCTTTACCAGGGGAGACCCTCGGGGACCCCTGCGCTCCCCTGACTGTGTGACTCCCCCTGCGCCCACGGCCGTGCCTTTACCAGGGGAGACCCTCAGGGACCCCTGCGCTCCCTGACTGTGTGACTCCCCCTGCGTCTCACGCGCCGTGCCTTTACCAGGGGAGACCCTCAGGGACCCCTGCGCTCCCCTGACTGTGTGACTCCCCCCCTGCGCCCCACGCGGCCGTGCCTTTACCAGGGGGAGACCCTTGGGGACCCCTGTGCTCCCCTGACTGTGTGACTCTCCCCTGGTGTTTAGTTACCTGCATACAGCAGCCTCAATCCCAGCTGCTGTATGACTCTCAGGTCCCTCTCCGTCGTCTCCAGCACGGGGTCGATGATTAGGGCTTCTTTCGTGGTGTCGTCTGCGAGGATGTAAGAGTAGGTGTAGCTTTGCTTCTCAAACAGCTGAAACGAAAATCTGAGGTCACTCTACACGTGTGCCTTCACCATAGTGTGCCCTGCTTTTAATACGCTCTGTGCTTTACAATGCTTCCCTATGCTTTACCAGACCTCTCTGTGCTTTACAATGCTTCCCTCTGCTTTACCAGACCTCTCTGTGCTTTACAATGCTTCCCTATGCTTTACCAGACCTCTCTGTGCTTTACAATGCTTCCCTATGCTTTACCAGACCTCTCTGTGCTTTACAATGCTTCCCTATGCTTTACCAGACCTCTCTGTGCTTTACAATGCTTCCCTATGCTTTACCAGACCTCTCTGTGCTTTACAATGCTTCCCTATGCTTTACCAGACCTCTCTGTGCTTTACAATGCTTCCCTATGCTTTACCAGACCTCTCTGTGCTTTACAATGCTTCCCTATGCTTTACCAGACCTCTCTGTGCTTTACAATGCTTCCCTATGCTTTACCAGACCTCTCTGTGCTTTACAATGCTTCCCTATGCTTTACCAGACCTCTCTGTGCTTTACAATGCTTCCCTATGCTTTACCAGACCTCTCTGTGCTTTACAATGCTTCCCTATGCTTTACCAGACCTCTCTGTGCTTTACAATGCTTCCCTGTGCTTTACCAGACCTCTCTGTGCTTTACAATGCTTCCCTATGCTTTACCAGACCTCTCTGTGCTTTACAATGCAGGTAAGCAATATAAAATCTCACCTGTCTGAAAATCAGCCCTTGGGGGTGCATTGCTGATTTGAAGTCGACTTCTTTCTTACAACGACAGGGAAATATAAAGCCGGGCTGGGCTGGGCTGGGCTGGGCAGTTCCAAACGGAGAGCGACCCGTATATGTTTCGTGCAGCTTAAAAAAATAACACGGAAGGGAACGGCCAGCGAAATGCTTCAAAAGAGTGACGTCACTCGTTTTGATGTCAAAGCCGCCTCGTTAGCGTATTGCCGCGCTAAAGTAACGTGT
>CM060277.1:1332629-1335129 GCA_030684275.1 Acipenser oxyrinchus oxyrinchus | reverse complement strand
ATGAAGCTGAGGGAGTTCATTCTATATAGAGGGGTGGAATTCAATATGTTAACAAGGGAACATTATTCAGCAGCTTTCATTGGACTCTATGAAGCTGAGGGAGTTCATTCTATATAGAGGGGTGGAATTCAATATGTTAACAAGGAACATTATTCAGCAGCTTTCATTGGACTCTATGAAGCTGAGGGAGTTCATTCTATATAGAGGGGTGGAATTCAATATGTTAACAAGGGAACATTATTCAGCAGCTTTCATTGGACTCTATGAAGCTGAGGGAGTTCATTCTATATAGAGGGGTGGAATTCAATATGTTAACAAGGGAACATTATTCAGCAGCTTTCATTGGACTCTATGAAGCTGAGGGAGTTCATTCTATATAGAGGGGTGGAATTCAATATGTTAACAAGGGAACATTATTCAGCAGCTTTCATTGGACTCTATGAAGCTGAGGGAGTTCATTCTATATAGAGGGGTGGAATTCAATATGTTAACAAGGGAACATTATTCAGCAGCTTTCATTGGACTCTATGAAGCTGAGGGAGTTCATTCTATATAGAGGGGTGGAATTCAATATGTTAACAAGGGAACATTATTCAGCAGCTTTCATTGGACTCTATGAAGCTGAGGGAGTTCATTCTATATAGAGGGGGTGGAATTCAATATGTTAACAAGGGAACATTATTCAGCAGCTTTCATTGGACTCTATGAAGCTGAGGGAGTTCATTCTATATAGAGGGGGTGGAATTCAATATGTTAACAAGGGAACATTATTCAGCAGCTTTCATTGGACTCTATGAAGCTGAGGGAGTTCATTCTATATAGAGGGTGATGTTGCTAAACTTTTGCCCACAGCTGTACATGATGTATTGTAATAGAGGTCTGTATCGCTTGTGATACGAGACCCCCAGCATAAAGAACTACAGCTCCCAGCATGCCTCACCATGGCCGCGGGTGCAGAGGCATGCTGGGAGCCGTAGTCCTAGCCAGCAAATTCATTCTACAGGGCAATGCAAAACGTTTGACCACCACAGCTGTGTGTGTGTGCGTATATATATATATATATATATATATATATATATATATATATATATATATATATATATATATATATATATATATATATATATCCAATGGAATAAGGTTGGAGAGAGGATGAGACTCCGACCTGACTGTTTATTGTGAGAAGCGGTCAATATTTAAACAGCCTTATCTGTGTTTTTACTAGTAGTGTCTGTCTCCCGAGTTTCCAACCCCCACAACTTCATCCATAAACAATTCAACTTTTTTATTATTTACAACGAGCGAACTTTGTCCTCTCGTCCCTCTTAAACTCAGATAAACATCCCCACATAACAACAATAATAAAGGCGTTTTTTCTTTCTGTCTGTCGCTCTCTTTCCCCTCCGTGTACTTTCATCACCAAAATGTATGTATTTTGTATTTGCTTCTGCATTTACACAGCGCATATATTGACTGAAACTGGACGTGTGGATTTTGTTGACCAACCAGTATCGGCTACTGGCGCTAATATCGTTTTAAAATCGATAAACAGAATCGGACAAATTATAGATATCGGTGACTATTTATTTTGGCGGGAGTTTTCATAAGTTCGCGAGAGCTGTTTTGAGAGAAAAAGATGTATTTTATAGACAATTATTATACGAGAGGAAACACAGGCAGTTTATTTTGGTGAACCCCACCCTTCAAAAAAAAAGTGTTGTTTAATTTATTTGTTAGTTATTAATATATTAATTCATTAATTAACTAAACGAATTGGTGAGGCGAGATGGTCGAACAGCTAGTGACCGTTACTGAGGAGAAATTTGAATTTTCGTGTCTCGTGTTAAACGGCCATATGTGATAAGAGTGTCTTTTTTTTAAATCAGTGTAGCTTCGAGTTATTCATTAACTACGCCGCAGGAGGAACAAAGTAAGTTTATGGATTTATTATCCAGGAAATAATAATTATAAAAAACCTCACACAGACAGAGAGAGAGACAGAGAAAGACAGACCGAAGCCGCCATCGGTAACGACAACAACACTCAAGAGCGCGAAGGAAGAACCATCGAGAAGTTTCTGCGTCACAAAATGGACGTTTTCGTTTATCTGACTTAAAAACCTGTTTTTATTGTAAATTATCGGTTTTAATTTACTGTCTTTAAAAGGGAGACCAAACAGAAAGGCTGGTTCTCCTCACTCTGGTTTGTTTTTATAAACTTCAGACCAGACAACATGACAAAGTTTCTGAGAAGTTGCCTTCAAAGTTGAAGAAAAATCTGTACCCGTTTAAAATATTTATAATTGAGTTCTGCTGTTATTTTAATTCAAATTAAACCCGTTTAAAATATTTATAATTCTGCTGTTATTTTTAAGGTAATTCAAATTAAAAAAGCGACTTTTTTTCTAGCTTTTTTTTCTTTGTAAGTCCTAAAACGCAACCTTTTTCAAACGTGTTTGTTTTTGCTTGGTAATAATAATAATAATAATAATAATAATAAT
>CM060277.1:1322629-1325129 GCA_030684275.1 Acipenser oxyrinchus oxyrinchus | reverse complement strand
GTCTCTGAATCTCAGATTCTGTGGTAGAGGGGGTCTCTGAATCTCAGATTCCGGGGTAGAGGGGGTCTCTGAATCTCAGATTCTGGGTAGAGGGGGTCTCTAAATCTCAGATTCTGGGTAGAGGGGGTCTCTAAATCTCAGATTCCGGGGTAGAGGGGGTCTCTAAATCTCAGATTCCGGGGTAGAGGGGGTCTCTGAATCTAAGATTCCGGGGTAGAGGGGGGTGTCTGTCTGTCTGTCTGTCTGTCTCTCGTACTGTAAATCATTTTAATATACAGCTATGGCCAACAGTTTTGCATCACCTAGAGACATAAAAATAAATATATGAACATAATTTTAGATCTTTTTTATTATTTATCATCGTGATGTAATCAAAAGAAACTACAAAATGATATTGAAAAAAAAAAAAGTCTGTACCGGAAGCCATAATCGCAGTCCAGTAGTATTTCATGTTAGATTTCTGAAATGTCACTTTTTTTTTCAATGTCACTTTTTCTGTTCAGTATCTGGAAAACTACAAAGCGCTGGGTGTGGAATTCAATATGTTAACAAGGGAACATTATTCAGCAGCTTTCATTGGACTCTATGAAGCTGAGGGAGTTCATTCTATATAGAGGGGGTGGAATTCAATATGTTAACAAGGGAACATTATTCAGCAGCTTTCATTGGACTCTATGAAGCTGAGGGAGTTCATTCTATATAGAGGGGGTGGAATTCAATATGTTAACAAGGGAACATTATTCAGCAGCTTTCATTGGACTCTATGAAGCTGAGGGAGTTCATTCTATATAGAGGGGTGGAATTCAATATGTTAACAAGGGAACATTATTCAGCAGCTTTCATTGGACTCTATGAAGCTGAGGGAGTTCATTCTATATAGAGGGGTGGAATTCAATATGTTAACAGGGAACATTATTCAGCAGCTTTCATTGGACTCTATGAAGCTGAGGGAGTTCATTCTATATAGAGGGGTGGAATTCAATATGTTAACAAGGGAACATTATTCAGCAGCTTTCATTGGACTCTATGAAGCTGAGGGAGTTCATTCTATATAGAGGGGTGGAATTCAATATGTTAACAAGGGAACATTATTCAGCAGCTTTCATTGGACTCTATGAAGCTGAGGGAGTTCATTCTATATAGAGGGGGTGGAATTCAATATGTTAACAAGGGAACATTATTCAGCAGCTTTCATTGGACTCTATGAAGCTGAGGGAGTTCATTCTATATAGAGGGGGTGGAATTCAATATGTTAACAAGGGAACATTATTTATCAGCTTTCATTGGACTCTATGAAGCTGAGGGAGTTCATTCTATATAGAGGGGGTGGAAATCAATATGTTAACAAGGGAACATTATTCAGCAGCTTTCATTGGACTCTATGAAGCTGAGGGAGTTCATTCTATATAGAGGGTGTGGAATTCAATATGTTAACAAGGGAACATTATTCAGCAGCTTTCATTGGACTCTATGAAGCTGAATCAGTTCATTCTATATAGAGGGTGATGCTGCTAAACTTTTGTCCACAGCTGTACATGATGTATCGTAATAGAGGTCTGTATCGCTTGTGATACGAGACCACAGCATAAAGAACTACAGCTCCCAGCATGCCTCACCATTGCTGCGGATGAAGAGGCATGCTGGGAGCCGTAGTTCATTCTGTAGGCTGACGCAATACTTTTGGCCAGAGCTGTAAATATAAAAGCCTCATTTTTAATGGATGGATGGATGGAGGGATGGATTGACAGGGTTGTTTTCCGTGCTGTTCTCTCCCCAGTCACATCTATCACACCAACACGACTGCGAAAAACCACATGAAAAACGTACTGGTTCTGACCATGGCTCCACCAGAAAATAACTGGACCAATGTACTCAACGCCAGCATGGTACTGACCCGCTCCATCCCAGACCTCTCTGTGCTTTACAATGGTTCCCTCTGCTTTACCAGACCTCTCTGTGCTTTACAATGCTTTCCTATGCTTTACCACACCTCTCTGTGCTTTACAATGCTTCCCTATGCTTTACCAGACCTCTCTGTGCTTTACAATGCTTCCCTATCCTTTACCAGACCTCTCTGTGCTTTACAATGCTTCCCTATGCTTTACCAGACCTCTCTGTGCTTTACAATGCTTCCCTATGCTTTACCAGACCTCTGTGCTTTACAATGCTTCCCTATGCTTTACCACACCTCTCTGTGCTTTACAATGCTTCCCTATGCTTTACCAGACCTCTCTGTGCTTTACAATGCTTCCCTGTGCTTTACCACACCTCTCTGTGCTTTACAATGCTTCCCTGTGCTCTTCCACACCTCTCTGTGCTTTACAATGCTTCCCTGTGCTCTTCCACACCTCTCTGTGCTTTACAATGCTTCCCTGTGCTTTACCAGACCTCTCTGTGCTTTACAATGCTTCCCTATGCTTTACCAGACCTCTCTGTGCTTTACAATGCTTCCCTATGCTTTACCAGACCTCTCTGTGCTTTACAATGCTTCCCTGTGCTC
>CM060277.1:1302629-1317629 GCA_030684275.1 Acipenser oxyrinchus oxyrinchus | reverse complement strand
CTAGTGATCTCAATGTAATTCAATCCAGTCTAGTCTAGTGATCTCAATGTAATTCAATCCAGTCTAGTCTAGTGATCTCAATGTAATTCAATCCAGTCTAGTCTAGTGATCTCAATGTAATTCAATCCAGTCTAGTCTAGTGATCTCAATGTAATTCAATCCAGTCTAGTCTAGTGATCTCAATGTAATTCAATCCAGTCTAGTCTAGTGATCTCAATGTAATTCAATCCAGTCTAGTCTAGTGATCTCAATGTAATTCAATCCAGTCTAGTCTAGTGATCTCAATGTAATTCAATCCAGTCTAGTCTAGTGATCTCAATGTAATTCAATCCAGTCTAGTCTAGTGATCTCAATGTAATTCAATCCAGTCTAGTCTAGTGATCTCAATGTAATTCAATCCAGTCTAGTCTAGTGATCTCAATGTAATTCAATCCAGTCTAGTCTAGTGATCTCAATGTAATTCAATCCAGTCTAGTCTAGTGATCTCAATGTAATTCAATCCAGTCTAGTCTAGTGATCTCAATGTAATTCAATCCAGTCTAGTCTAGTGATCTCAATGTAATTCAATCCAGTCTAGTCTAGTGATCTCAATGTAATTCAATCCAGTCTAGTCTAGTGATCTCAATGTAATTCAATCCAGTCTAGTCTAGTGATCTCAATGTAATTCAATCCAGTCTAGTCTAGTGATCTCAATGTAATTCAATCCAGTCTAGTCTAGTGATCTCAATGTAATTCAATCCAGTCTAGTCTAGTGATCTCAATGTAATTCAATCCAGTCTAGTCTAGTGATCTCAATGTAATTCAATCCAGTCTAGTCTAGTGATCTCAATGTAATTCAATCCAGTCTAGTCTAGTGATCTCAATGTAATTCAATCCAGTCTAGTCTAGTGATCTCAATGTAATTCAATCCAGTCTAGTCTAGTGATCTCAATGTAATTCAATCCAGTCTAGTCTAGTGATCTCAATGTAATTCAATCCAGTCTAGTCTAGTGATCTCAATGTAATTCAATCCAGTCTAGTCTAGTGATCTCAATGTAATTCAATCCAGTCTAGTCTAGTGATCTCAATGTAATTCAATCCAGTCTAGTCTAGTGATCTCAATGTAATTCAATCCAGTCTAGTCTAGTGATCTCAATGTAATTCAATCCAGTCTAGTCTAGTGATCTCAATGTAATTCAATCCAGTCTAGTCTAGTGATCTCAATGTAATTCAATCCAGTCTAGTCTAGTGATCTCAATGTAATTCAATCCAGTCTAGTCTAGTGATCTCAATGTAATTCAATCCAGTCTAGTCTAGTGATCTCAATGTAATTCAATCCAGTCTAGTCTAGTGATCTCAATGTAATTCAATCCAGTCTAGTCTAGTGATCTCAATGTAATTCAATCCAGTCTAGTCTAGTGATCTCAATGTAATTCAATCCAGTCTAGTCTAGTGATCTCAATGTAATTCAATCCAGTCTAGTCTAGTGATCTCAATGTAATTCAATCCAGTCTAGTCTAGTGATCTCAATGTAATTCAATCCAGTCTAGTCTAGTGATCTCAATGTAATTCAATCCAGTCTAGTCTAGTGATCTCAATGTAATTCAATCCAGTCTAGTCTAGTGATCTCAATGTAATTCAATCCAGTCTAGTCTAGTGATCTCAATGTAATTCAATCCAGTCTAGTCTAGTGATCTCAATGTAATTCAATCCAGTCTAGTCTAGTGATCTCAATGTAATTCAATCCAGTCTAGTCTAGTGATCTCAATGTAATTCAATCCAGTCTAGTCTAGTGATCTCAATGTAATTCAATCCAGTCTAGTCTAGTGATCTCAATGTAATTCAATCCAGTCTAGTCTAGTGATCTCAATGTAATTCAATCCAGTCTAGTCTAGTGATCTCAATGTAATTCAATCCAGTCTAGTCTAGTGATCTCAATGTAATTCAATCCAGTCTAGTCTAGTGATCTCAATGTAATTCAATCCAGTCTAGTCTAGTGATCTCAATGTAATTCAATCCAGTCTAGTCTAGTGATCTCAATGTAATTCAATCCAGTCTAGTCTAGTGATCTCAATGTAATTCAATCCAGTCTAGTCTAGTGATCTCAATGTAATTCAATCCAGTCTAGTCTAGTGATCTCAATGTAATTCAATCCAGTCTAGTCTAGTGATCTCAATGTAATTCAATCCAGTCTAGTCTAGTGCTAGTGATCTCAATGTAATTCAATCCAGTCTAGTCTAGTGATCTCAATGTAATTCAATCCAGTCTAGTCTAGTGATCTCAATGTAATTCAATCCAGTCTAGTCTAGTGATCTCAATGTAATTCAATCCAGTCTAGTCTAGTGATCTCAATGTAATTCAATCCAGTCTAGTCTAGTGATCTCAATGTAATTCAATCCAGTCTAGTCTAGTGATCTCAATGTAATTCAATCAGTCTAGTCTAGTGATCTCAATGTAATTCAATCCAGTCTAGTCTAGTGATCTCAATGTAATTCAATCCAGTCTAGTCTAGTGATCTCAATGTAATTCAATCCAGTCTAGTCTAGTGATCTCAATGTAATTCAATCCAGTCTAGTCTAGTGATCTCAATGTAATTCAATCCAGTCTAGTCTAGTGATCTCAATGTAATTCAATCCAGTCTAGTCTAGTGATCTCAATGTAATTCAATCCAGTCTAGTCTAGTGATCTCAATGTAATTCAATCCAGTCTAGTCTAGTGATCTCAATGTAATTCAATCCAGTCTAGTCTAGTGATCTCAATGTAATTCAATCCAGTCTAGTCTAGTGATCTCAATGTAATTCAATCCAGTCTAGTCTAGTGATCTCAATGTAATTCAATCCAGTCTAGTCTAGTGATCTCAATGTAATTCAATCCAGTCTAGTCTAGTGATCTCAATGTAATTCAATCCAGTCTAGTCTAGTGATCTCAATGTAATTCAATCCAGTCTAGTCTAGTGATCTCAATGTAATTCAATCCAGTCTAGTCTAGTGATCTCAATGTAATTCAATCCAGTCTAGTCTAGTGATCTCAATGTAATTCAATCCAGTCTAGTCTAGTGATCTCAATGTAATTCAATCCAGTCTAGTCTAGTGATCTCAATGTAATTCAATACAGTCTAGTCTAGTGATCTCAATGTAATTCAATCCAGTCTAGTGATCTCAATGTAATTCAATCCAGTCTAGTCTAGTGATCTCAATGTAATTCAATCCAGTCTAGTCTAGTGATCTCAATGTAATTCAATCCAGTCTAGTCTAGTGATCTCAATGTAATTCAATCCAGTCTAGTCTAGTGATCTCAATGTAATTCAATCCAGTCTAGTCTAGTGATCTCAATGTAATTCAATCAGTCTAGTCTAGTGATCTCAATGTAATTCAATCCAGTCTAGTCTAGTGATCTCAATGTAATTCAATCCAGTCTAGTCTAGTGATCTCAATGTAATTCAATCCAGTCTAGTCTAGTGATCTCAATGTAATTCAATCCAGTCTAGTCTAGTGATCTCAATGTAATTCAATCCAGTCTAGTCTAGTGATCTCAATGTAATTCAATCCAGTCTAGTCTAGTGATCTCAATGTAATTCAATCCAGTCTAGTCTAGTGATCTCAATGTAATTCAATCCAGTCTAGTCTAGTGATCTCAATGTAATTCAATCCAGTCTAGTCTAGTGATCTCAATGTAATTCAATCCAGTCTAGTCTAGTGATCTCAATGTAATTCAATCCAGTCTAGTCTAGTGATCTCAATGTAATTCAATCCAGTCTAGTCTAGTGATCTCAATGTAATTCAATCCAGTCTAGTCTAGTGATCTCAATGTAATTCAATCCAGTCTAGTCTAGTGATCTCAATGTAATTCAATCAGTCTAGTCTAGTGATCTCAATGTAATTCAATCCAGTCTAGTCTAGTGATCTCAATGTAATTCAATCCAGTCTAGTCTAGTGATCTCAATGTAATTCAATCCAGTCTAGTCTAGTGATCTCAATGTAATTCAATCCAGTCTAGTCTAGTGATCTCAATGTAATTCAATCAGTCTAGTCTAGTGATCTCAATGTAATTCAATCCAGTCTAGTCTAGTGATCTCAATGTAATTCAATCCAGTCTAGTCTAGTGATCTCAATGTAATTCAATCCAGTCTAGTCTAGTGATCTCAATGTAATTCAATCCAGTCTAGTCTAGTGATCTCAATGTAATTCAATCCAGTCTAGTCTAGTGATCTCAATGTAATTCAATCAGTCTAGTCTAGTGATCTCAATGTAATTCAATCCAGTCTAGTGATCTCAATGTAATTCAATCAGCTAGTCTAGTGATCTCAATGTAATTCAATCCAGTCTAGTCTAGTGATCTCAATGTAATTCAATCCAGTCTAGTCTAGTGATCTCAATGTAATTCAATCCAGTCTAGTCTAGTGATCTCAATGTAATTCAATCCAGTCTAGTCTAGTGATCTCAATGTAATTCAATCCAGTCTAGTCTAGTGATCTCAATGTAATTCAATCCAGTCTAGTGATCTCAATGTAATTCAATTCAGTCTAGTCTAGTGATCTCAATGTAATTCAATCCAGTCTAGTGATCTCAATGTAATTCAATACAGTCTAGTCTAGTGATCTCAATGTAATTCAGTCTAGTCTAGTGATCTCAATGTAATTCAATCCAGTCTAGTCTAGTGATCTCAATGTAATTCAATCCAGTCTAGTCTAGTGATCTCAATGTAATTCAATCCAGTCTAGTCTAGTGATCTCAATGTAATTCAATCCAGTCTAGTCTAGTGATCTCAATGTAATTCAATACAGTCTAGTCTAGTGATCTCAATGTAATTCAATCCAGTCTAGTCTAGTGATCTCAATGTAATTCAATCCAGTCTAGTCTAGTGATCTCAATGTAATTCAATCCAGTCTAGTCTAGTGATCTCAATGTAATTCAATCCAGTCTAGTCTAGTGATCTCAATGTAATTCAATCCAGTCTAGTCTAGTGATCTCAATGTAATTCAATCCAGTCTAGTCTAGTGATCTCAATGTAATTCAATCCAGTCTAGTGATCTCAATGTAATTCAATCCAGTCTAGTCTAGTGATCTCAATGTAATTCAATACAGTCTAGTCTAGTGATCTCAATGTAATTCAATCCAGTCTAGTCTAGTGATCTCAATGTAATTCAATCCAGTCTAGTCTAGTGATCTCAATGTAATTCAATCCAGTCTAGTCTAGTGATCTCAATGTAATTCAATCCAGTCTAGTCTAGTGATCTCAATGTAATTCAATCCAGTCTAGTCTAGTGATCTCAATGTAATTCAATCCAGTCTAGTCTAGTGATCTCAATGTAATTCAATCCAGTCTAGTCTAGATCTCAATGTAATTCAATCCAGTCTAGTCTAGTGATCTCAATGTAATTCAATCCAGTCTAGTCTAGTGATCTCAATGTAATTCAATCCAGTCTAGTCTAGTGATCTCAATGTAATTCAATCCAGTCTAGTCTAGTGATCTCAATGTAATTCAATCCAGTCTAGTCTAGTGATCTCAATGTAATTCAATCCAGTCTAGTCTAGTGATCTCAATGTAATTCAATCCAGTCTAGTCTAGTGATCTCAATGTAATTCAATACAGTCTAGTCTAGTGATCTCAATGTAATTCAATACAGTCTAGTCTAGCGATCTCAAACTGCAGTTCCAAACAAACGAGCTCCTATTGGAAGTGACTCTGCAGCAGCAGCAGCAGCAGTTGTTGATGATGCAGAGTTCACCCCCCTAGTCTCTGGAAGTTGCTTTGGGAGAAAAAGCCTCTGCTGAACGACTCGTTAATAATAATAATAATAATAATAATAATAATAATAATAATAATAATAATAATAATGTCTTCTCTCTTGATGTCTTCACAGGAGTTGACACCCTCACTATTGCTGTGATCTCTTTGACCGTGGCTATAGTTTTGGTTCTTTTCATATCGCTGGCAGTTCTGAGGTAGGGAACACCAAACAAATCTCTTGCCATACAGTCCAATGCCTTTTTCTGTTGTTCCCATGTCATCGCCGCCCCCTGGTGGCGGAGGGGAGGCAGTGCAGGCGCAGGTCACACGTCACACGTTCCTCCATCTCTCTGTTTGAAGCTCTTCTCCCATTGTCAGGAAACTGGCTCTTAACATTATTCAGCTCAAGATCTTGAAGAGCAGATTCTGGGGTAGAGGGGGTCTCTGAATCTCAGATTCTGGGGTAGAGGGGGTCTCTGAATCTCAGATTCTGTGTAGAGGGGGTCTCTGAATCTCAGATTCTGGGGTAGAGGGGGTCTCTAAATCTCAGACTCTGAGAAGAGGGGGTCTCTGAATCTCAGATTCTGGGATAGAGGGGGTCTCTGAATCTCAGATTCTGGGGTAGAGGGGGTCTCTAAATCTCAGACTCTGAGTAGAGGGAGTCTCTGAATCTCAGATTCTGGGTAGAGGGGTTCTGAATCTCAGATTCCGGGGTAGAGGGGTCTCTGAATCTCAGATTCTGGGTAGAGGGGTCTCTGGATCTCATATTCTGGGGTAGAGGGGTCTCTGAATCTCAGATTCTGTGTAGAGGGGGTCTCTGAATCTCAGATTCTGGGGTAGATGGGGTCTCTGAATCTCAGATTCTGGGTAGAGGGGTCTCTGAATCTCAGATTCTGTGTAGAGGGGTCTCTGAATCTCAGATTCTGCGGTAGAGGGGTCTCTGAATCTCAGATTCTGGGGTAGAGGGGGTCTCTGAATCTCAGATTCCGGGGTAGAGGGGGTCTCTGAATCTCAGATTCTGGGGTAGAGGGGGTCTCTGAATCTCAAAACTTGCTCTTAACATTATTCAGCTCAAGATCTTGAAGAGCAGATTTTGGGGATATAGTGGGGTGTCTGTCTGTCTGTCTGTTTGTCTGTCTCTCTGTCTGTCACACACATACGGTTGTGAAACTCTGTCTCTCTCTCTGTCTGTGTTTGTTTTTCAGGAGTTACAGGAGGGAGCATCGCTTCTATCTCAAGAAATGGTCTCACATCCCTCCCGACAAAATCACCCCGCTGCAGAACAAAGACAAGAACACCATCAGCTTAAAGGTACATTCAACGGCAAACGTTTCCACTAGAAGTCTCTCTCAGCGTCTTCAGTGTAAATTCAATGGCAAACGTTTCCACTAGAAGTCTTTCTCAGCGTCTTCAGTGTAAATTCAATGGCAAACGTTTCCACTAGAAGTCTCTCTCAGCGTCTTCAGTGTAAATTCAATGGCAAACGTTTCCACTAGAAGTCTTTCTCAGCGTCTTCAGTGTAAATTCAATGGCAAACGTTTCCACTAGAAGTCTCTCTCAGCGTCTTCAGTGTAAATTCAATGGCAAACGTTTCCACTAGAAGTCTCTCTCAGCGTCTTCAGTGTAAATTCAATGGCAAACGTTTCCACTAGAAGTCTCTCTCAGCGTCTTCAGTGTAAATTCAATGGCAAACGTTTCCACTAGAAGTCTCTCTCAGCGTCTTCAGTGTAAATTCAATGGCAAACGTTTCCACTAGAAGTCTCTCTCAGCGTCTTCAGTGTAAATTCAATGGCAAACGTTTCCACTAGAAGTCTCTCTCAGCGTCTTCAGTGTAAATTCAATGGCAAACGTTTCCACTAGAAGTCTCTCTCAGCGTCTTCAGTGTAAATTCAATGGCAAACGTTTCCACTAGAAGTCTCTCTCAGCGTCTTCAGTGTAAATTCAATGGCAAACGTTTCCACTAGAAGTCTCTCTCAGCGTCTTCAGTGTAAATTCAATGGCAAGCGTTTCCACTAGAAGTCTCTCTCAGCGTCTTCAGTGTAAATTCAATGGCAAACGTTTCCACTAGAAGTCTCTCTCAGCGTCTTCAGTGTAAATTCAATGGCAAACGTTTCCACTAGAAGTCTCTCTCAGCGTCTTCAGTGTAAATTCAATGGCAAACGTTTCCACTAGAAGTCTTTCTCAGCGTCTTCAGTGTAAATTCAATGGCAAACGTTTCCACTAGAAGTCTTTCTCAGCGTCTTCAGTGTAAATTCAATGGCAAACGTTTCCACTAGAAGTCTTTCTCAGCATCTTCAGTGTAAATTCAATGGCAAACGTTTCCACTAGAAGTCTTTCTCAGCGTCTTCAGTGTAAATTCAATGGCAAACGTTTCCACTAGAAGTCTCTCTCATCGTCTTCAGTGTAAATTCAATGGCAAATGTTTCCACTAGAAGTCTCTCTCATCATCTTCAGTGTAAATTCAACTGGCAAACGCTTTACAATGCTTCTCTATGCTTTACGCAGACCTCTCTGTGCTTTACAATGCTTCCCTATGCTTTACCAGACCTCTCTGTGCTTTACAATGCTTCCCTATGCTTTACCAGACCTCTCTGTGCTTTACAATGCTTCCCTATGCTTTACCAGACCTCTCTGTGCTTTACAATGCTTCCCTATGCTTTACCAGACCTCTCTGTGCTTTACAATGCTTCCCTATGCTTTACCAGACCTCTCTGTGCTTTACAATGCTTCCCTATGCTTTACCAGACCTCTCTGTGCTTTACAATGCTTCCCTATGCTTTACCAGACCTCTCTGTGCTTTACAATGCTTCCCTATGCTTTACCAGACCTCTCTGTGCTTTACAATGCTTCCCTATGCTTTACCAGACCTCTCTGTGCTTTACAATGCTTCCCTATGCTTTACCAGACCTCTCTGTGCTTTACAATGCTTCCCTATGCTTTACCAGACCTCTCTGTGCTTTACAATGCTTCCCTATGCTTTACCAGACCTCTCTGTGCTTTACAATGCTTCCCTATGCTTTACCAGACCTCTCTGTGCTTTACAATGCTTCCCTATGCTTTACCAGACCTCTCTGTGCTTTACAATGCTTCCCTATGCTTTACCAGACCTCTCTGTGCTTTACAATGCTTCCCTATGCTTTACCAGACCTCTCTGTGCTTTACAATGCTTCCCTATGCTTTACCAGACCTCTCTGTGCTTTACAATGCTTCCCTATGCTTTACCAGACCTCTCTGTGCTTTACAATGCTTCCCTATGCTTTACCAGACCTCTCTGTGCTTTACAATGCTTCCCTATGCTTTACCAGACCTCTCTGTGCTTTACAATGCTTCCCTATGCTTTAACTAAGGAAAGCTTTTACGTGGTAAATGTGTGAATTTCACCACTTGAGGTAATCCGACAATAAAATATTATTTATTTATTTATTTATTTTTTTCCCCGTCCACACACAGATTGTCATTTTAAAAGAACTTAATTCTGACGGCAACTTTAGCGAGAGACAGAAGATCGATTTAAACAAGGTGAGACCATTTAATATCCACAGTGTCAATTCAGCGGCAAACCAGCTATCAAATACCATTCAAGGAGCACTCTGAGAATTACAGCTCCCAGCATGCCTCCTCACCTGCGGCAGTGGTGAGGGATGCTGGGAGCTGTAGTCCTTTAACTACAGTGAGCTGTGCTGTGGTCTTGATACACAGTGAATCGGTGAGCCCTGATTAGAACTACAGCTCCCAGCATGCCTCCTCACCTGCGGCAGTGCTGAAGGATGCTGGGAGCTGTAGTCCTTTAACTACAGTGAGCTGTGCTGTGGCCTTGATACACATTGAATCGGTATAGCCCTGATTAGAACTACAGCTCCCAGCATGCCTCCTCACCTGCGGCAGTGGCGAGGGATGCTGGGAGCTGTAGTTCTCTGCCTCTTTCATAACCCAACCTGGTTCTGAATTCAATTTCAGCTCTTGCAGATCGACTATTACAACCTCACCAAGTTCTACGGTACAGTGAAGTTTGACTATGGGCTGTTCAGCGTGTTTGAGTACTGCGAGAGAGGCTCTCTCAGGGTAGGTAAATACAGTGACCTGTTTCTTTGAAATGCATGCGCTGACCAGCTTTAAAATCCATTCTCTCACCTCTTATTAGCTTTATTAACAGTATCGCTGGTCCCTCCCTTTAAAGGAGCGCTGACCATCTTTAAAATCCATTCTCTCAGCTCTTATTAGCTTTATTAACAGTATCGCTGGTCCCTCCCTTTAAAGGAGCGCTGACCATCTTTAAAATCCATTCTCTCACCTCTTATTAGCTTTATTAACAGTATCGCTGGCCCCTCCCTTTAAAGGAGCGCTGACCATCTTTAAAATCCATTCTCTCACCTCTTATTAGCTTTATTAACAGTATCGCTGGTCCCTCCCTTTAAAGGGGCTGACCATCTTTAAAATCCATTCTCTCACCTCTTATTAGCTTTATTAACAGTATCGCTGGCCCTCCTGTAATCAATTCTGTTTTCTTTGTCTCTTCAGTATGTGCTCAATGATAAAATCTCGTATCCTGATGATACTTTCATGGACTGGGAGTTTAAGATCTCTGTGATGTACGATATCGCCAAGGTAAGTGCTGGAGAGTCACGGGATGCTGTCTGGGACTACAGCTCCCAGCATGCTTCTGCGCCCGCGGCAATGGCAAGGCATGCTGGGAGCTGTAGTTCTTTATGCTGTGGTCTCGTATCACAAGCGATACAGACCTCTATTACGATAAATCATGAGGTCTGGTAAAGCATAGGGAAGCATTGTAAAGCACAGAGAGGTCTGGTAAAGCATAGGGAAGCATTGTAAAGCACAGAGAGGTCTGGTAAAGCATAGGGAAGCATTGTAAAGCACAGAGAGGTCTGGTAAAGCATAGGGAAGCATTGTAAAGCACAGAGAGGTCTGGTAAAGCACAGGGAAGCATTGTAAAGCACAGAGAGGTCTGGTAAAGCATAGGGAAGCATTGTAAAGCACAGAGAGGTCTGGTAAAGCATAGGGAAGCATTGTAAAGCACAGAGAGGTCTGGTAAAGCATAGGGAAGCATTGTGAAGCACAGAGAGGTCTGGTAAAGCATAGGGAAGCATTGTAAAGCACAGAGAGGTCTGGTAAAGCATAGGGAAGCATTGTAAAGCACAGAGGTCTGGTAAAGCATAGGGAAGCATTGTAAAGCACAGAGAGGTCTGGTAAAGCATCCTATTTGTGTTTTCAGGGCATGTCATACCTCCACTCCAAGACAGAGATCCACGGGAGACTGAAGTCCACAAACTGCGTGGTGGACAGTCGCATGGTGGTTAAGATCACTGACTTCGGCTGCAACAGCGTCATGCCCATGAAAAAAGGTTAAAAAAAAAATAAAATTTGAATTTAAAAACTCAAGAGATAAGCAGCAGAAGGACAGGAGAACGTTGTCAGAGCGAGAGGAGTCCCGTTCCGCGGAGAAACAACGTGCTAGGATTTAAAACAACAGTGTATCAGTGTGCTCCCCATCCCTGAGCTTGTTAGCTAGACCAGAGAGGGGAATCAGACTCCCGCTGCACAGCAGTGTGATCCAGTCCTGGTTTCACTGGGAGTTTAATAATAAGACACACCTCAGCTTGTTAGCTGGACACACTGGGGGCTGATCAAGCTGGTAGCAGTAAAACCTGGACTGGATCACACTGCTGTGCAGCAGGAGTCTGATTCCCATGCCTGCTGTCTCTAGTACTGACTCAGCCTCCCTCCCTGTCCTTTCTCCTCTCCCTTTCTCCCCTCGCTCCCTCCCCCTCTCTCTCTCTCTCTCTGACTGTCTCCCCTCTCTGTCTCTCTCCCTCTCTCTTTCTCTCTCCCCTCTCTGTCTCTCTGTTTCTCCCTCTCTCCCCTCTGTCTCTCTTTCTCCCTCTCTGTTTCTCTCTCCCCTCTCTGTCTCTCTCTCTCTTTCTCCCTCTCCCCTTTTCTCCCTCTCCATTTCTCTCCCCTCCCTGTCTCTCTCTCTTTCTCCCTCTCTCCCTCCTTCTCTCTAGATCTGTGGACGGCTCCAGAGCTCCTTCGACAGGCTGGTTTCTCTCAGAAGGGAGACGTGTTCAGCTACGGGATCATCGCCCAGGAGATCATCCAGAGGAAAGAGACTTTTTACACAGAGAGCTGCGACAATCGCCAAGGTACAGGGATGAGAGGAGCGCACTGCAGCTCCCAGCATGCCTCTGCACCCGCGGCCATGGTGAGGCATGCTGGGAGCTGTAGTTCTTTATGCTGTGGTCTCGTATCACAAGCGATACAGACCTCTATTACGATACATCATGTACAGCTGTGGGCAAAAGTTTAGCAGCATCACCCTCTATCTTACGATGCAATGGATGTTAACAAGGGAACATTATTCAGCAGCTTTCATTGGACTCTATGAAGCTGAGGGAGTTCATTCTATATAGAGGGGGTGGAATTCAATATGTTAACAAGGGAACATTATTCAGCAGCTTTCATTGGACTCTATGAAGCTGAGGGAGTTCATTCTATATAGAGGGGGTGGAATTCAATATGTTAACAAGGGAACATTATTCAGCAGCTTTCATTGGACTCTATGAAGCTGAGGGAGTTCATTCTATATAGAGGGGTGGAATTCAATATGTTAACAAGGGAACATTATTCAGCAGCTTTCATTGGACTCTATGAAGCTGAGGGAGTTCATTCTATATAGAGGGGTGGAATTCAATATGTTAACAAGGGAACATTATTCAGCAGCTTTCATTGGACTCTATGAAGCTGAGGGAGTTCATTCTATATAGAGGGGTGGAATTCAATATGTTAACAAGGGAACATTATTCAGCAGCTTTCATTGGACTCTATGAAGCTGAGGGAGTTCATTCTATATAGAGGGGGTGGAATTCAATATGTTAACAAGGGAACATTATTCAGCAGCTTTCATTGGACTCTATGAAGCTGAGGGAGTTCATTCTATATAGAGGGGGTGGAATTCAATATGTTAACAAGGGAACATTATTCAGCAGTTTTAAAATGCCTGTTTTGTTTTTTGTGTTTGTAGAGAAGCTGCTCAGACTTCAGTACCCGAAAGACGAAGCCCAAGTTTTCAGACCGGATCTGAATTTCGAAAATGTAGAAGAGAACGAACTGGAGGTAAAATTCAGCTTTTAATTGAGACGATTTAATTGAAGCCATCCTCCATCTCTGTGTTTGAAGCGCTTCTCCCATTGTCAGGAAACTTGCTATTTTTTAATTTTATTATTTGGTAAATCGCCAATTGTTTTCTCTCCATTTATTAGCGTCCAATTATTTTTAGGCTCAGCCCCCCCCCCCCTCCCCCTGCGCTGACTCGGAAGGGGTGAAGATGAACCCACTCTGTCCTCCGAAGCGTGTGCTGTCAGCCGATCACTTCTTTACACTCTGCAGCTGTGTGTCTCTCTCTCCTTTCTATCTCTCTTTCCCCTCTCTCTCTCTCTCTGTCTCTTTGTCTCCTCTGTCTCTCTCTCTCTCTCTCTCTCTTCTCTCTCCCCTCTGTCTCTTTCTCTCTCCCTCTGTCTCTCTCTCTTTCTCTCTCCTCTCTCTCTCTCATTTCTCTCTCTCTCTCTCTCTCTCTTTCTCCCTCTCCATTTCTCTCTCTCTCTCTCTCTCTCTCTCTCTCTCTCCCTCTCTCTCTCTCTCTCTCCTTTCTCCTCTCTCCTCTATTTCTCTCTCCCCTCTCTGTCTCTCTCACTTTCTCCCTCTTTCTCTCCCCTCTGTTTCTCTCTCTCACCCTTTCTCTCTCCTCTCCCATCTGTCTCTCCCTTCTCTCTCTCCCTCTCTCTCCTCTCCTCTCTCTCTCTCTCCCCTGTCTCTCCCTCTCTCTCCTCTCTGTCTCTCTCTCGCTCCCTTTCTCTCCTCTCTCTCCCCTCTCTGTCTCTCTCTCTTTCTCTCTCTCTCTCTTTCTCTCTCCCTCTGCTCCTCTCTTTCTCTCTCTCTCTCTGTCTCTCTCTCTCTCTCTCTCCCTCTCTGCTCTCTCTCTCCCTTTCTCTCTATTCTCTCTCTCTCTCTCTCTCTCTCCCTTTCTCCTCTCCTTTCTCTCTCCTCTCTCTCTCTCTCTCTTTCTCTCTCTGTCTCTCTCTCTCTCTCTCTCTCTCTCTTCCTGCTCTGTCTTCTATTTTATAATTTAGAGTAACATTTATTTGATTGTCGTTGTCTGACTTTAGAATTTGTCAAAAAACAAACAAAACAATAAACAAAGTTTAAAGTTAAAAAAGTCGAAGGAAAACAGCTACTAATCAGAATCCCTGATAATCTGGATATAATTACAACAGCAGTGGTGATTCCGCAGGTCTGCCAGAGTTACAGCGACGCTGTAATCGCAATTAATTACTAATTACACAAACACAATCGCATCTGAGCCCAGCTGCGCTGCTCAGCAAACACGTGAAACTCAACACAGCCTGGTAGCGATTGCTGCGAGAGACGCTTACAATGATTGCAAAGGTGAAGGGAGGACAGCCGAGGCTCACCGTCCGCATTTTTGTTTTCCCCCAGGTTTACCTCCTCGTAAAAAGCTGCTGGGACGAAGATCCGGAAAAGAGACCGGATTTTAAGAAGATCGAGAACTCACTGGGCAAGATATTCAGGTAATCCATCATAGAGAGAGAGAGAGAGAGAGACTTCTAGAGGAAACGTTTGCCGTTGAATTTACACTGAAGACGCTGAGAGAGACTTCTAGTGGAAACGTTTGCCATTGAATTTACACTGAAGACGCTGAGAGAGACTTCTAGTGGAAACGTTTGCCATTGAATTTACACTGAAGACGCTGAGAGAGACTTCTAGTGGAAACGTTTGCCATTGAATTTACACTGAAGACGCTGAGAGAGACTTCTAGTGGAAACGTTTGCCATTGAATTTACACTGAAGACGCTGAGAGAGACTTCTAGTGGAAACGTTTGCCATTGAATTTACACTGAAGACGCTGAGAGAGACTTCTAGTGGAAACGTTTGCCATTGAATTTACACTGAAGACGCTGAGAGAGACTTCTAGTGGAAACGTTTGCCATTGAATTTACACTGAAGACGCTGAGAGAGACTTCTAGTGGAAACGTTTGCCATTGAATTTACACTGAAGACGCTGAGAGAGACTTGTGGAAACGTTAGTTTGTCATTGCAGATGGGTTATCTCTGTGTCGTTTCTCTCAGGGCAGTGTTTTACAGTCTCTTCCTCTCTCCCTCTCTCTCCCCCTCCCTCTCACTCTCCCTCTCTCTCCCTCTCGTTCTCTCTCTCTCTCCCTCTCCCTCTCCCTCTCTCTCTCTCTCTCTCTCTCTCTCTCT
>CM060277.1:1295129-1297629 GCA_030684275.1 Acipenser oxyrinchus oxyrinchus | reverse complement strand
GAGCTGTAGTTCAACTCCAACCAGCTGTGCTGTGGTCTTGATACACAGTGAATCGGTACAGCTCTACTAGAACTACAGCTCCCAGCATGCCTCCTCTCCTGCAGCAATGGTGAGGCATGCTGGGAGCTGTAGTTCTCTGCAGCTTTAATAATCCCCCTGGTTCTGTTACTGCATTAAAATCCATTCTCTTACCTCTTATTAGCTTTATTAACAGTATCGCTGGTCCCTCCCTTTAAAGGAGCGCTGACCATCTTTAAAATCCATTCTCTCACCTCTTATTAGCTTTATTAACAGTATCGCTGGCCCCTCCCTTTAAAGGAGCGCTGACCATCTTTAAAATCCATTCTCTCACCTCTTATTAGCTTTATTAACAGTATCGCTGGTCCCTCCCTTTAAAGGAGCGCTGACCATCTTTAAAATCCATTCTCTCACCTCTTATTAGCTTTATTAACAGTATCGCTGGCCCCTCCCTTTAAAGGAGCTCTGACCATCTTTAAAATCCATTCTCTCACCTCTTATTAGCTTTATTAACAGAATCACTGACCATCTTTAAAATCTCTTACTAGCTTTACGATTCTTGAAGCGCGAGGAACTGTTTTCGGCTCCCCCGTGCTTTGTTTTCCTCCCTGTGCTGCAGTAACCCTGCTTGTGTTTTTCAGGGTAAAGGCATGGAAATGACTTACTGGCTGACGGGGGTCAAGGATCAAAACTATACCCTCCCCACCCCGCCCACCGCGTAAGTCTGTCTGTGAGCCAGCCAGGACCCTGGCTGCCCTCGTTTAGCTGGCTAGGACTACAGCTCCCAGCATGCCTCTGCACCCGCGGCAATGGTGAGGCATGCTGGGAGCTGTAGTTCTTTATGCTGTGGTCTCGTATCACAAGCGATACAGACCTCTATTACGATACATCATGTACAGCTGTGGGCAAAAGTTTAGCAGCATCACCCTCTATATAGAATGAACTCCCTCAGCTTCATAGAGTCCAATGAAAGCTGCTGAATAATGTTCCCTTGTTAACATCCATTGCATCGTAATAGAGGTCTGTATCGCTTCTGATACGAGACCACAGCATAAAGAACTACAGCTCCCAGCATGCCTCACCATGGCCGCGGGTGCAGGGGCATGCTGGGAGCCGTAGTCCCAGCCGTACAGCACACGCATACAGAATAACTGTAGCTGTTTATTGCAGGGAGAGTTTTCAGCGCTTGCAGGCTGACTTCGCTGAGCTGATCAGAGCCTCCCTGGAGCTCCGCTCGAGCGAGGGGGGGGGCAGCGGGACGGGGGGGCGCCCCCCCCTCCACAAGAAACGCAGCAGCTTGGAGAGCGTGCAGCTGGAATACCTGCAACTCGCCACCACTGATAACTACAACACCTACCTTTAAAATCCATTCTCTCACCTCTGATTAGCTTTATTAACAGCATCGCTGGTCCCTCCCTTTAAAGGAGCGCTGACCAGCTTTAAAATCCATTCTCTCACCTCTTATTAGCTTTATTAACAGGATCACCGGCCCCTCCCTTTAAAGGAGCGCTGACCATCTTTAAAATCCATTCTCTCACCTCTTATTAGCTTTATTAACAGTATCGCTGGTCCCTCCCTTTAAAGGAGCGCTGACCATCTTTAAAATCCATTCTCTCACCTCTTATTAGCTTTATTAACAGTATCGCTGGTCCCTCCCTTTAAAGGAGCGCTGACCATCTTTAAAATCCATTCTCTCACCTCTGATTAGCTTTATTAACAGCATGCTGGCCTTAAAGGGTGCCTCTTTAAATCCATTCTCTCACCTAAGTTAGGAGCTGACCATCTTTAAAATCCATTCTCTCACCTCTTATTAGCTTTATTAACAGCATCATTGGCTGTATTAAGTCTCTGTTAGTATTTCTAAGTGTGTTATTGCTAGTGTGTGAAATGTTAAACATTAATTTGATTTTATTGTAATTTTGTTGGGCTGTATCTGTATATTAAATCATGATGTGGATTTGAAAATTCTGATTGTCTGTTTTTTAAATAAAATCTATTGAAACTAAACTGAGTCCAGCAGACCAGCTCTAGTTTGGGGCTCTAGTGCCTTCATCAGCGTGATTGAAACTAAACTGAGTCCAGCAGACCAGCTCTAGTTTGGGGCTCTAGTGCCTTCATCAGCGTGATTGAAACTAAACTGAGTCCAGCAGACCAGCTCTAGTTTGGGGCTCTAGTGCCTTCATCAGCGTGATTGAAACTAAACTGAGTCCAGCAGACCAGCTCTAGTTTGGGGCTCTAGTGCCTTCATCAGCGTGATTGAAACTAAACTGAGTCCAGCAGACCAGCTCTAGTTTGGGGCTCTAGTGCCTTCATCAGCGTGATTGAAACTAAACTGAGTCCAGCAGACCAGCTCTAGTTTGGGGCTCTAGTGCCTTCATCAGCGTGATTGAAACTAAACTGAGTCCAGCAGACCAGCTCTAGTTTGGGGCTCTAGTGCCTTCATCAGCGTGATTGAAACTAAACTGAGTCCAGCAGACCAGCT
>CM060277.1:1291246-1294629 GCA_030684275.1 Acipenser oxyrinchus oxyrinchus | reverse complement strand
TACAGGCTGTATATCTGGTACAGTAACCATGTAAATGAATGATCTCAGACGCTGTGAATGAGACTCTTTTAAAATGATGCTAACAGTTCTTCATACAGACTACTATCACTATCTATCTATCTATCTATCTATCTATCTATCTATCTATCTATCTATCTATCTATAGGTTTTATGTATTGATTATCAACTACAGGCTGTATATCTGGTACAGTAACTCATGTAAATGAATGATCTCAGACTGGCTGTGGAATGCAGACTCTTTTAACAATGATGCTAACAGTTCTTCATACAGACTATCTATCTATCTATCTATCTATAGTTCTGATGTATTGATTGGTTGATTATATACTACAGGCTGTATATCTGGTACAGTTAACAAGGGAACATTGATCTCAGCAGCTTTCATTGAGACTCTATGAAGCTGAGGGAGTTCATTCTATATAGAGGGGTGGAACTATCAATATGTCTAACAAGGGAACATTATTCAGCAGCTTTCATTGGACTCTATGAAGCTGAGGGAGTTCATTCTATATAGAGGGCTGGAATTCAATATGTCTAACAAGGGAACATTATTCAGCAGCTTTCATTGGACTCTATGAAGCTGAGGGAGTTCATTCTATATAGAGGGGTGGAATTCAATATGTTAACAAGGGAACATTATTCAGCAGCTTTCATTGGATCTCTATTGAAGCTGAGGGAGTTCATTCTATATAGAGGGGTGGAATTCAATATGTTAACAAGGGAACATTATTCAGCAGCTTTCATTGGACTCTATGAAGCTGAGGAGTTCATTCTATATAGAGGGGTGGAATTCAATATGTTAACAAGGGAACATTATTCAGCAGCTTTCATTGGACTCTATGAAGCTGAGGGAGTTCATTCTATATAGAGGGGTGGAATTCAATATGTTAACAAGGGAACATTATTCAGCAGCTTTCATTGGACTCTATGAAGCTGAGGGAGTTCATTCTATATAGAGGGGTGGAATTCAATATGTTAACAAGGGAACATTATTCAGCAGCTTTCATTGGACTCTATGAAGCTGAGGGAGTTCATTCTATATAGAGGGGTGGAATTCAATATGTTAACAAGGGAACATTATTCAGCAGCTTTCATTGGACTCTATGAAGCTGAGGGAGTTCATTCTATATAGAGGGGTGGAATTCAATATGTTAACAAGGGAACATTATTCAGCAGCTTTCATTGGACTCTATGAAGCTGAGGGAGTTCATTCTATATAGAGGGGTGGAATTCAATATGTTAACAAGGGAACATTATTCAGCAGCTTTCATTGGACTCTATGAAGCTGAGGGAGTTCATTCTATATAGAGGGGTGGAATTCAATATGTTAACAAGGGAACATTATTCAGCAGCTTTCATTGGACTCTATGAAGCTGAGGGAGTTCATTCTATATAGAGGGGTGGAATTCAATATGTTAACAAGGGAACATTATTCAGCAGCTTTCATTGGACTCTATGAAGCTGAGGGAGTTCATTCTATATAGAGGGGGTGGAATTCAATATGTTAACAAGGGAACATTATTCAGCAGCTTTCATTGGACTCTATGAAGCTGAGGGAGTTCATTCTATATAGAGGGGTGGAATTCAATATGTTAACAAGGGAACATTATTCAGCAGCTTTCATTGGACTCTATGAAGCTGAGGGAGTTCATTCTATATAGAGGGGGTGGAATTCAATATGTTAACAAGGGAACATTATTCAGCAGCTTTCATTGGACTCTATGAAGCTGAATCAGTTCATTCTATATAGAGGGTGATGCTGCTAAACTTTTGCCCACAGCTGTACATGATGTATCGTAATAGAGGTCTGTATCGCTTGTGATACGAGACCACAGCATAAAGAACTACAGCTCCCAGCATGCCTCACCATGGCCGCGGGTGCAGAGGCATGCTGGGAGCCGTAGTCCCAGCAAGCAAGTTAATTCTACAGGAGATGCTAAACCATTGCCCATCTATCTATCTATCTATCTATCTATCTATCTATCTATCTATAATATGTTTGCGCCCCCACAGCTGAAATAAGCGTTTGGAGTCGATATGCAAAACTATTAAAAATTAACCAAATCAGAAAATAAACATTTATTTTATAATAGCGATTAGTTCCTACACTTCTTGTATTTAACACATTGGTGTCTAGCGAGATTTTCTTATTGCTTTCAGGATTTAACTGTGAAATTAAACATTAAAAAAAGTACTTATATATGTTTTTTTTTTAATTGTACAATTTGATAAAATTAGTTCCATCATTTTTTATTATTTTTTTAACCCGAAATATTTTATAAAATTCTATTTTTTTTGTAAGAAAACTTTTGTTGTTATTTAAAAAAATATATATATATATATATATATATATATATATATATATATATATATATATATATATATATATATATATATATATATATATATATATATACACACACACACACACACTATATATATATATATATATATATATATATATATATACACACACATATACATATATATATATATATATATATATATATATATATATATATATATATATATATATATATATATATATATATACACACACACACATTGTAATAAAATATATTTCTAAATGGCAACTGGATTTTAAAAGTAAGCCAATGCCGCCATCTAGAGGAAGAAACACGCACTGCAGCTACGGAACCAGCCGAAGTTTGCTCTCCGGAAAGACCCGAACGTCACCCCCTCTCTCCCATTGCTCTCCTCCCCGTTGCTGTAATGATCCCCCACCGTGTCGGAGGAGTAGAAACAACACTGCGGCCATTTTGTTTGTGCGGAGAGACACCGAGAAAAGCTTTCGAGAGGAAAAACCGAGGCGAGCAGCAAGCGAGCTAGTCAGGCACCGAGCGAACCCAGATCCGCCGCCGCCGTACCCACACTCCGGAGCGGACCGCGGAGAAGGGGCTTACCGGCTGCGTCTCGACAAGAGCAACACCGGCGGAAGTCCAAGAAGAGGAATAAAAATTCGCTTTTTTTTTTTTTTTTAAAAACAGGATTTTTTTTTTTTTTTTAACCGACCCGAAAATAGGGGAGGTGGAAGAAAGCGAGATATATATTTATTTAAATATATATATCTTTATTGCCTGAGTGAGGAGAAGAAGAAAAAACGACATTAAAATAATTTAAAACATATACATATATCCAACGATACGAAAGAGAAAGGGAGAGAGAAAACGCGAATGGAGAAAAGAGGAATCGACGATTAGAAAAAGAGAGAGAGAGAGGGGGAAAACAGAAAGCGGACGGATGAAATATTGATGATAATAATACTACTAAGAACGACAAATGAAGACTTGGGAGATTTAAAATAAAATTAAAACAAAAACCCCGCAAGGAATCGAGAAGGA
>CM060277.1:1276246-1286246 GCA_030684275.1 Acipenser oxyrinchus oxyrinchus | reverse complement strand
CTGTGCAGTAGAATGATTTGTTATTGATTTCAGACCTCATCCCCTTTTAGTCAGTTCCAACACATCATTGATCAATCGATCGATCGATCAGAGTCTCCGTCCGCAGCTCTGTGTTTAAAATGAGCTTCTCACAACACAGGCAACAAACGAGTTAAACTGAAGAAACCTCTGTCTGTCTTTCTGTCTGTCTGTTGGTCGATTTTAAAATCGCCTTCAAAACGATAGCCGTTGAACCATCACAGCAGTTACTAATATGATTGTCTCTAAAATATCGATTCCTTCGAAGAGGAAGCAGATGTTTCACATCTGTGTAAGAAAAATCAACAGGAAGTAAATCATACAAACACCAAGCTGTTTTACGCTGGCTGCGAAATTCTTTAGAGCTTTTATAGCTCTTTATAGCTCATCAGCGATTGGGATGAAACTCACTCGATCTTCTTGAGCTCTCGAGCTATTGAGAGGAACAGAATCTGGGGCTGGTCTGTGTCTGTCTCTGTCTGCAGCTTTAATGCTGCTAAACTCTTTTCAGAATGTAAACTAACACAGACCTCAAGAAGAAGGGATTCTATATTATTCTGTAGCGTCAGACCGAACAGGATTGTGGGGCTCTGTCTGTCTGTCTGTCTGTCTGTCTGTCTGTCTGTCTGTCTGTCTGTCTGTGTGTCTGCTGTCTGTGTGTCTGTCTGCAGCTTTAATGACACTAAACTCTTTTCAGAATGTAGTAAACTAACACAGACCTCAAGAAGAAGGGATTCTATATTATACTGTAGAGTCAAACCGAACAGGATTGTGGGGCTCTGTCTGTCTGTCTGTCTGTCTGTCTGCAGCTTTAATGACACTAAACTCTTTTCAGAATGTAGTAAACTAACACAGACCCCAAGAAGAAGGGATTCTATATTCTACTGTAGCGTCAAACCGAACAGGATTGTGGGGCTCTGTCTGTCTCGCTGACATTTTCACACACATCTAGAGAAGCGATCGCCCGATTGATGAAACTCGCTCAGGATCTTCAGCTCACAAGCTATTGAGAGGATCAGAGTCTGTCTGTTTGTAAATCATGGCAAATCTACTCTGTCAGGTTTACTGACGATTCGAATGACGAGAGACAGGCGTGGATGGTCCCAATAAAAGATCGATTGATCGTATTAAAAAAACGACTGGACCGTTTTGTGAAAAGGATAATAATGAGTGAAATGAGAGATGGGTGGGTGTGTGTGTGTCCACGCCAGTAATTAAACACGCTTCATTCAAAGAACGCGAGTCGGTCTGCGATTTTACTGCTGTCAAATTGCGAGAGAGGGACGTGATTCTCCTTTTAAAAGAAAATAAAACCATTCGAATATGCTACCAGATTTTCAAACACCCGCGCAGAACTTAGCAAATGCCCCTAAAAATTATTATTATTATTATTATTATTATTATTATTATTATTATTATTGAGTCGTTCAGCGGAGGCTTTTTCCTCCAAAGCGACTTCCAGAGACTAGGGGGGTGAACTCTGCATCATCAACAACTGCTGCTGCTGCTGCTGCAGAGTCACTTCCAATAGGAGCTCGTTTGTTTGACGTCTCATCCTGAAGGACGGAGCACAAGGAGGTGAAGCGACTCGCTCAGGGTCACACACACACACACACACACACACACACACACACACACACACACACACACACACACACACAGACAGGGTATCGAGACCCTTTTCTCTAACTGCTGGGCCCCTGTTAGTTCTTAAAATCCATCCCAACCCCACAACCTTGATGTAACCAGACCGTCAGGTATTGAAACTGATGCAGCTCGGACTGCTGTAGGATACCAGTGTCTCTTTTTAAATGTTTTATTAACCCTATAGGTGATAAACTGAGGCTAGTAATACTTTATCAGGGTTAGAAACTCACACTAGCCCTGCTGATCAGGAGCCAGGAGTTTGAGCAGGGCTAGAAACTCACACTAGCCCTGCTGCTGCTGCTGCTGCACCCAGTCCTGGGGTTCAGAGCTCCCCTCAATGAAGTCTAGTATTATTAATATTGAAATGATCAGGAGCCAGGAGTTTGAGCAGGGTTACAAACTCACACTAGCCCTGCTGCTGCTGCTGCTGCACCCAGTCCTGGGGTTCAGAGCTCCCCTCAATGAAGTCTAGTATTATTAATATTGAAATGATCAGGAGCCAGGAGTTTGAGCAGGGTTAGAAACTCACACTAGCCCTGCTGCTGCTGCTGCACCCAGTCCTGGGGTTCAGAGCTCCCCTCAATGAAGTCTAGTATTATTAATATTGAAATGATCAGGAGCCAGGAGTTTGAGCAGGGTTACAAACTCACACTAGCCCTGCTGCTGCTGCTGCTGCACCCAGTCCTGGGGTTCAGAGCTCCCTCAATGAAGTCTAGTATTATTATTAATATTGAAATGATCAGGAGCCAGGAGTTTGAGCAGGGTTACAAACTCACACTAGCCTGCTGCTGCTGCTGCTGCACCCAGTCCTGGGGTTCAGAGCTCCCTCAATGAAGTCTAGTATTATTAATATTGAAATGATCAGGAGCCAGGAGTTTGAGCAGGGTTACAAACTCACACTAGCCCTGCTGCTGCTGCTGCTGCTGCACCCAGTCCTGGGGTTCAGAGCTCAATTTAGTCTCAAATTCCTGATCATTTCAATGTTAATAATACTAGACTTCATTGAGGGGAGCTCTGAACCCCAGGACTGGGTGCAGCAGCAGCAGCAGCAGCAGGGCTAGTGTGAGTTTGTAACCCTGCTCAAACTCCTGGCTCCTGATCATTTCAATATTAATAATACTAGACTTCATTGAGGGGAGCTCTGAACCCCAGGACTGGGTGCAGCAGCAGCAGCAGGGCTAGTGTGAGTTTCTAACCCTGCTCAAACTCCTGGCTCCTGATCATTTCAATATTAATAATACTAGACTTCATTGAGGGGAGCTCTGAACCCCAGGACTGGGTGCAGCAGCAGCAGCAGCAGCAGGGCTAGTGTGAGTTTGTAACCCTGCTCAAACTCCTGGCTCCTGATCATTTCAATATTAATAATACTAGACTTCATTGAGGGGAGCTCTGAACCCCAGGACTGGGTGCAGCAGCAGCAGGGCTAGTGTGAGATTCTAACAATGATATTCAGATCTCCTCAACAACAAAGCACTGAAAACGTCATGCAAAATGTCCTTCATTATCAGTGCAAATTATTCTGTGATTAGCGAATATCATGAAACCATGCCAAAAACGTCTCACTGAAAAACTGCACACGGTAAATATGAACTGAGCTGTACTGGAGATCTGAGAGCAGCTAATTCAATACAGTCTAGTGTAGAGAACTCAGTGCTGTGGATCTGAGAGCCAGCTAATTCAATACAGTCTAGTATAGAGAACTCAGTGCTGTGGATCTGAGAGCAGCTAATTCAATACAGTCTAGTGTAGAGAACTCAGTGCTGTGGATCTGAGAGCCAGCTAATTCAATACAGTCTAGTATAGAGAACTCAGTGCTGTACTGGGGATCTGAGAGCAGCTAATTCAATACAGTCTAGTATAGAGAACTCAGTGCTGTGGATCTGAGAGCAGCTAATTCAATACAGTCTAGTGTAGAGAACTCAGTGCTGTGGATCTGAGAGCCAGCTAATTCAATACAGTCTAGTGTAGAGAACTCAGTGCTGTGGATCTGAGAGCAGCTAATTCAATACAGTCTAGTGTAGAGAACTCAGTGCTGTGGATCTGAGAGCCAGCTAATTCAATACAGTCTAGTATAGAGAACTCAGTGCTGTGGATCTGAGAGCAGCTAATTCAATACAGTCTAGTGTAGAGAACTCAGTGCTGTGGATCTGAGAGCAGCTAATTCAATACAGTCTAGTGTAGAGAACTCAGTGCTGTGGATCTGAGAGCCAGCTAATTCAATACAGTCTAGTATAGAGAACTCAGTGCTGTGGATCTGAGAGCAGCTAATTCAATACAGTCTAGTGTAGAGAACTCAGTGCTGTGGATCTGAGAGCAGCTAATTCAATACAGTCTAGTGTAGAGAACTCAGTGCTGTGGATCTGAGAGCAGCTAATTCAATACAGTCTAGTGTAGAGAACTCAGTGCTGTGGATCTGAGAGCCAGCTAATTCAATACAGTCTAGTGTAGAGAACTCAGTGCTGTGGATCTGAGAGCAGCTAATTCAATACAGTCTAGTGTAGAGAACTCAGTGCTGTGGATCTGAGAGCAGCTAATTCAATACAGTCTAGTATAGAGAACTCAGTGCTGTGGATCTGAGAGCAGCTAATTCAATACAGTCTAGTATAGAGAACTCAGTGCTGTGGATCTGAGAGCAGCTAATTCAATACAGTCTAGTGTAGAGAACTCAGTGCTGTGGATCTGAGAGCAGCTAATTCAATACAGTCTAGTGTAGAGAACTCAGTGCTGGGGATCTGAGAGCAGCTAATTCAATACAGTCTAGTGTAGAGAACTCAGTGCTGTGGATCTGAGAGCCAGCTAATTCAATACAGTCTAGTGTAGAGAACTCAGTGCTGTGGATCTGAGAGCCAGCTAATTCAATACAGTCTAGTATAGAGAACTCAGTGCTGGGGATCTGAGAGCCAGCTAATTCAATACAGTCTAGTATAGAGAACTCAGTGCTGTGGATCTGAGAGCAGCTAATTCAATACAGTCTAGTATAGAGAACTCAGTGCTGTGGATCTGAGAGCAGCTAATTCAATACAGTCTAGTGTAGAGAACTCAGTGCTGTGGATCTGAGAGCCAGCTAATTCAATACAGTCTAGTATAGAGAACTCAGTGCTGTGGATCTGAGAGCCAGCTAATTCAATACAGTCTAGTATAGAGAACTCAGTGCTGTGGATCTGAGAGCCAGCTAATTCAATACAGTCTAGTATAGAGAACTCAGTGCTGTGGATCTGAGAGCCAGCTAATTCAATACAGTCTAGTGTAGAGAACTCAGTGCTGTGGATCTGAGAGCCAGCTAATTCAATACAGTCTAGTGTAGAGAACTCAGTGCTGTGGGGATCTGAGAGCCAGCTAATTCAATACAGTCTAGTGTAGAGAACTCAGTGCTGTGGATCTGAGAGCAGCTAATTCAATACAGTCTAGTGTAGAGAACTCAGTGCTGTGGATCTGAGAGCCAGCTAATTCAATACAGTCTAGTATAGAGAACTCAGCGTCTTCAGTGTAAATTCAACGGCAAACGTTTCCGCTAGAAGTCTTTCTCAGCGCTTCAGTGTAAATTCAATGGCAAACGTTTCCGCTAGAAGTCTTTCTCAGCGTCTTGCACAGCAGTGTGATCCAGTCCTGGTTTCACTAGGAGTTTAATAATAAGACACACCTGAGCTTGTTAGCTAGACACACTGGGGCTGATCAAGCTGGTAGCAGTAAAACCTGGACTGGATCACACTGCTGTGCAATAGAGTCTTCCATGCATGTGTGAAAAAAAAGCCTCCTACTTTCTGTTCTAAACTCCACTCTGCTTCCATTTCACCCTCGTATTTATCTCTCGCTGTGATAAACTAGAAGTCCTGTCTTTGGTTTACTATTTCTGAAGAGATTTCATACTTTTTTTTTAACCTGTTGCCTTAGTAATGGTTGTTAGGGGAAATGGTGGTGTTGTGTGAAGCCTTGACCTTATACAGCTATGACCAAAAGCTTAGCATCATCACCCTGGCTAGGACTACGGCTCCCAGCATGCCTCTGCACCCACAGCAATGGTGAGGCATGCTGGGAGCTGTAGTTCTTTATGCTGTGGTCTCGTATCACAAGCGATACAGACCTCTATTACGATACATCATGTACAGCTGTGGGCAAAAGTTTAGCAGCATCACCCTCTATATAGAATGAACTGATTCAGCTTCATAGAGTCCAATGAAAGCTGCTGAATAATGTTCCCTTGTTAACATATTGAATTCCACCCCCTCTATATAGAATGAACTGATTCAGCTTCATAGAGTCCAATGAAAGCTGCTGAATAATGTTCCCTTGTTAACATATTGAATTCCACCCCCTCTATATAGAATGAACTCCCTCAGCTTCATAGAGTCCAATGAAAGCTGCTGAATAATGTTCCCTTGTTAACATATTGAATTCCACACCCAGCGCTTTGTAGTTTTCCAGATACTGAACAGAAAAACTGACAAATTAAATCTAACTACTGGACTGCGATTATGGCTTCCGGTATAGACTTTAGCCTAACCCTCTCTCTCTCTCTCTCTCTCTCTCTCTCTCCCCCCCTCCTGTAGATTTCGGCTCCCTGTTTGACCTGGAGCACGATCTCCCTGATGAACTCATCAGCTCCACGGACCTGGGTCTCCAGAACGGGTCGGACCTGAGCCAGCTGCACACGAGCCTGGGTCAGGCCGTCCCGCTCGACGCGGCCTCCAAACACAAGCAGCTCTCGGAGCTCCTGCGGGCCAGCAACGTCTCGAACCTGGGGCCCGGCCAGGGAGGGGCCAACAACAACAGCGGCAACTCAACGGCCATGGGCCTCCTCAATAACATTAAACCGGGCTTGAGCCAGCAAGGCATGCTGGGAGGGATGACCTCTGCCATGCTGGCCGGGCAGGGTGGGAATGGGCAGCAGCAGCAGCAGCAGGGGATGATGGGAGGTCAGGTGATGAACGGTTCCCTGGCTGCGCCCCCTGCTGGCGGAGCTGGGAGAGGCCGGCCCGGGATGGCGTACTCCTCGAACGCGGGCGGAGGAATGGGGGGCGGGAGTAACCTGCTGGCAGAGACTCTGCAGCAAGGAGCCAGGGGCCCGCAGCCAGGGGCCATGAACAAGGTGAGCTGAGGCTATTATTACAGAGATGTGTGTGTGTGTGTGAGTGAGGATATAGATAACAAGGTGGGGCTGAGGGTATTATTACAGAGATGTGTGTCTGAGGATAGATAGATAGATAGATAAGGTGAGGCTGAGTTTATTACAGAGATGTGAGGATCAGATCGATAGATAACAAGGTGGACTGGTTTTATTACAGAGGTGTGTGTGTGTTCGATAGATAGATTTAATTTGTTTAATGGCAAACGTTTCCACTAGAAGTCTTTCTCAGCATCTTCAGTGTAAATTCAAAGGCAAACGTTTCCACTAGAAGTCTCTCTCAGCGTCTTCAGTGTAAATTCAATGGCAAACGTTTCCACTAGAAGTCTTTCTCAGCGTCTTCAGTGTAAATTCAATGGCAAACGTTTCCACTAGAAGTCTTTCTCAGCGTCTTCAGTGTAAATTCAATGGCAAACGTTTCCACTAGAAGTCTTTCTCAGCGTCTTCAGTGTAAATTCAATGGCAAACGTTTCCACTAGAAGTCTTTCTCAGCGTCTTCAGTGTAAATTCAACGGCAAACGTTTCCACTAGAAGTCTCTCTCAGCGTCTTCAGTGTAAATTCAATGGCAAACGTTTCCACTAGAAGTCTCTCTCAGCGTCTTCAGTGTAAATTCAATGGCAAACGTTTCCACTAGAAGTCTCTCTCAGCGTCTTCAGTGTAAATTCAATGGCAAACGTTTCCACTAGAAGTCTCTCTCAGCGTCTTCAGTGTAAATTCAATGGCAAACGTTTCCACTAGAAGTCTCTCTCAGCGTCTTCAGTGTAAATTCAATGGCAAACGCTTCCACTAGAAGTCTTTCTCAGCGTCTTCAGTGTAAATTCAATGGCAAACGCTTCCACTAGAAGTCTCTCTCAGCGCCTTCAGTGTAAATTCAATGGCAAACGTTTCCACTAGAAGTCTTGCACAGTCCTGGTTTCACTAGGAGTTTAATAATCAGACACACTTGAGCTTGTTAGCTAGACACACTGGGGCTGATCAAGCTGGTAGCAGTAAAACCTGGACTGGATCACACTGCTGTGGGATAGGAGTCTGATTCCCAGCCCTGATCTCTCTGTCTAAATATCCCACAGAGGAAGGCAGGAGTGTGTTTCAGTCTCGCTGTGCTTTCGTTTTGCAAACAGGTGTGTCTGGTTCCCTTTGAAAAGAGGCTGTGGTGTGTGTGTGTTTATTTATTTATTTTTTGTCGTCTGCGACACACATCAGTGACATCATAGTGAAAGCGAAACTCTGACACCCGGTTGCGTAGCGACTTAACGTGTCGTTCTGAACCCTTTTCAAGCTTGAAATATTGAAAATAACTGGGGAAAAAAATCAATCAGTTTTGGAGACTTAAGTATGTCTTGAATCTACACTGAAGACGCTGAGAGAGACTTCTAGTGGAAACGTTTGCCATTGAATTTACACTGAAGACGCTGAGAGAGACTTCTAGTGGAAACGCTTGCCATTGAATTTACACTGAAGACGCTGAGAGAGACTTCTAGTGGAAACGTTTGCCATTGAATTTACACTGAAGACGCTGAGAGAGACTTCTAGTGGAAACGTTTGCCATTGAATTTACACTGAAGACGCTGAGAGAGACTTCTAGTGGAAACGTTTGCCATTGAATTTACACTGAAGACGCTGAGAGAGACTTCTAGTGGAAACGTTTGCCATTGAATTTACACTGAAGACGCTGAGAGACTTCTAGTGGAAACGTTTGCTGTTGAATTCATGAAGTTTCTTTTAGTGTTTTTTATGTTTTTTAGCCCTTGAGTGTCGTGGTCAAAGCCCTTTTATTTCAAGTAATATAATTTAGATTTTAAAGTGGAGAATAGTATCTGTGTTAATTCAAATGAATTCATCAAATGTAACAGATTTCTCACCCCATGGTTTTGAAAGTGTCCGTTTTAAAGCCCTTGTACTTTTACAGCGTTTCACAATGTGTTTGATAGCGGGCAAACTTGAGGAAGAGTGATCTATTACCTTTGCTGGGAAGGAGGGAGGGGCGTGGCTTAGAGGAAAAGAATTCTGAGTGGAAGCCTCTGGGAAGGGGGTGTGGTTTAGAGGAAAGGAATTCTTAGTGGAAGCCTTGTGGAAGGGGGTGTAGCTTAGAGGAAAGGAATTCTTAGTGGGGGCCTCACTGAAAGGGGTGTGGCTTAGAGGAAAGGAATTCTGATTGGTAGCCTCTGGGAAGGGGGTGTGGTTTAGAGCAATGGAATTCTGAGTGGAAGCCTGTGGGGAAGGGGGTGTGGTTTAGAGGAAAGGAGTTCTTAGTGGAGGCCTCACTGAAAGGGGTGTGGCTTAGAGGAAAGGAATTCTGATTGGTAGCCTCTGGGAAGGGGGTGTGGTTTAGAGCAATGGAATTCTGAGTGGAAGCCTGTGGGGAAGGGGGTGTGGCTTAGAGGAAAGGAATTCTTAGTGGGGGCCTCACTGAAAGGGGTGTGGCTGTTCTGAGGCTGTAAGGTGATTGGTTGAGCAGGGGTTTCGCTATAATGTGAGTGTTTTGGGAAGGGGGGAGGGGAGGAGGAGGAGGAGAGGAGTTTTTCGTTTAATTGTTCTGCAGACACACCAGCAAGCCCCTGTTTGTAATTTTTCTAGATCTGAAACTCAAAGCTGTTTTCTGCTTGGAACAAACTTCAAACTGGAATTTTTTTTAACGGAAAGTACCATGAGTTTGCGTGTGTGTTAAATTAAATATGGTGACGATTTTATTGAGTATTTGATTCCACAGGGTTTATTAAGATCCTTAGCAGTTATGCAATTATTTTTTGATTGATTTTTTTTTTTTTCAAAATGTTTTATGAATTGCTTTGAATTTTATTTAAGCGATCTCCTTGCGTCTTGAATCTCCAGGGCTGGGAATCAGACTCCGCTGCACAGCAGTGTGATCCAGTCCTGGTTTCACTAGGAGTTTAATAATCAGACACACCTGAGCTTGTTAGCTAGACACACTGGGGGCTGATCAAGCTGGTAGCAGTAAAACCTGGACTGGATCACACTGCTGTGGGACAGGAGTCTGATTCCCAGCCCTGATCTCTCTGTCTAAATATCCCACAGTTCCCAGCAATATCCTGTAGCTCTCTTCACTATAAAATCAGCTACAAACCTCCTTCAACCAAAGTCTATCTCCAGGGCTGGGAATCAGACTCCGCTGCACAGCATGTATCTCCACTGGATGGAAGGAATCTTAAGAATTGAGCTTGATTGAGTGATGATGTGTTGCTACAACTGTT
>CM060277.1:1211055-1275746 GCA_030684275.1 Acipenser oxyrinchus oxyrinchus | reverse complement strand
ACTCTATGAAGCTGAATCAGTTCATTCTATATAGAGGGTGATGCTGCTAAACTTTTGCCCACAGCTGTACATGATGTATCGTAATAGAGGTCTGTATCGTTTGTGATACGAGACCACAGCATAAAGAACTACAGCTCCCAGCATGCCTCACCATGGCCGCGGGTGCAGAGGCATGCTGGGAGCCGTAGTCCTAGCAAGCAAGTTAATTCTACAGGAGATGCTAAACCATTGCCCATCTATCTATCTATCTATCTATCTATCTATCTATCTATCTATCTATCTATAATATGTTTGCGCCCCCACAGCTGAAATAAGCGTTTGGAGTCGATATGCAAAACTATTAAAAATTAACCAAATCAGAAAATAAACATTTATTTTATAATAGCGATTAGTTCCTACACTTCTTGTATTTAACACATTGGTGTCTAGCGAGATTTTCTTATTGCTTTCAGGATTTAACTGTGAAATTAAACATTAAAAAAAGTACTTATGTATGTTTTTTTTAATTCTACAATTTGATAAAATTAGTTCCATCATTTTTTATTATTTTTTTAACCCGAAATATTTTATAAAATTCTATTTTTTTTGTAAGAAAACTTTTGTTGTTATTTAAAAAAATTATATATATATATATATATATATATATATATATATATATATATATATATATATATATATATATATATATATATATATATATATATATATACACACACACACACACATATATATATATATATATATATATATATATATATATATACACACACATACATACATATATATATATATATATATATATATATATATATATATATATATATATATATATATATATATATATATACACACACACACATTGTAATAAAATATATTTCTAAATGGCAACTGGATTTTAAAAGTAAGCCAATGCCGCCATCTAGAGGAAGAAACACGCACTGCAGCTACGGAACCAGCCGAAGTTTGCTCTCCGGAAAGACCCGAACGTCACCCCCTCTCTCCCATTGCTCTCCTCCCCGTTGCTGTAATGATCCCCCACCGTGTCGGAGGAGTAGAAACAACACTGCGGCCATTTTGTTTGTGCGGAGAGACACCGAGAAAAGCTTTCGAGAGGAAAAACCGAGGCGAGCAGCAAGCGAGCTAGTCAGGCACCGAGCGAACCCAGATCCGCCGCCGCCGTACCCACACTCCGGAGCGGACCGCGGAGAAGGGGCTTACCGGCTGCGTCTCGACAAGAGCAACACCGGCGGAAGTCCAAGAAGAGGAATAAAAATTCGCTTTTTTTTTTTTTTTTTTTTTAAAAACAGGATTTTTTTTTTTTTTTTAACCGACCCGAAAATAGGGGAGGTGGAAGAAAGCGAGATATATATTTATTTAATATATATATATCTTTATTGCCTGAGTGAGGAGAAGAAGAAAAAACGACATTAAAATAATTTAAAACATATACATATATCCAACGATACGAAAGAGAAAGGGAGAGAGAGAAAACGCGAATGGAGAAAAGAGGAATCGACGATTAGAAAAAGAGAGAGAGAGAGGGGGGAAAAACAGAAAGCGGACGGATGAAATATTGATGATAATAATACTACTAAGAACGACAAATGAAGACTTGGGAGATTTAAAAATAAAATTAAAACAAAAAACCCCGCAAGGAATCGAGAAGGATAAGATTTCTGTAAAAAATATATATATTTTTGGTCTTCAACACAACGCAGATTTGTTTTTCTGCCTTCTATTAAAAAAAAAAATACATAGATCCAGAATATCACAGCGAGCGAGCGAACAGCGCGACCTACCCTTTTTTTCACGCTATTTGTACGACCACGACCCTAGCGTTCTTTTTATTGCGCGACCAAAACCGGAGATTAATCGGCACACCGTCTCTCGCATCGTTCCAAGGGATTTGACAACATCAAACTCGGGTCGTTTTTGATTTACCTGCGGATTTTTCTCCCCCACGACCACCGAAGATAACAGAGAATTTGCAACACATTTCTTAGTGGCGTGTGTGTGCATAAAATAAAATAAAATCAAACGACAAGACTCCACGGGAACCGGTGCTTTTATTATAATTATTATTATTTTGTTTGATAAATTGCCCGGATATTGTATAGCATTAATAACGACCAAATTCATCAAGCAAAGCCACGATTTAAATTGCCATTTTATTCTTGCGATACCGAGAGACAAACGCCAACTATCTCCACACTGGTGGCAGTAGTTTCCTATTTTTTCAAACACAACGAGAAGAAGCAAGGGGAGTGATTTATTTATATAGACCTATTTTATTTTCATGCTGTCTCGCCTCAGACACACACGGACACAAACTTCGTAGGCAAACGTCCGGATAACTGGTTCATTTTTTTTGACGAATCAAAGCGTGGTTTTAAACATAACTACTGTACAGATAGCTAGAAAAAGGAAAACTTAGTTTTTCCTATCGTGTGGTGGGTTTTTGTGTGTGTATCAACGGATTACCCCTTCACGGTCTACGAACTGGTGGCGATTAGTCACGATTAATCGTTTTTATAAATAATAATTCGATAACATTTGTTGTCTTTTTTAATCACAAGTAAAGCTTGCTTAATAACGACAGTCCTCAGCCTCCTTAAAAGCTGAAATAATAACAGGGCGATTGATATGATCGATTAATCATTTGCTAATATACAGAGAATCTTGCCTCAAGATCGACTTTTTTATTTATTTTTAACCTTTTGGTCAAATCACACCGAGCTTTCTTCCAAAGGGGAAGTTGATCGGCAAAATCGTTACAGAATCGAATTGGTTACAAAAAAAAAGATTTGGTGGGCTTGAAATTTAGCAGGTGGAGTTTTTAAAAAAAGTAAATTATTCGAGTCGGGGTGGGAAATTATGAATTAAGTCGAGTAGGTTGGGAGTGAGGTGACGAATATAATCGACCTCACTGTTCCAAACAAACCCGACTTTTGTGATCATGTTACAAAATCGCAGAGTAAAAGCGACTGCAGACAGTTTGTAACTTTTTTACACTCGCTGTTATTATTATTCATATTATTAATATTATTATTATTATTATTATTATTAGCTGTAGAGGTGTCCGTTTATTATTGCCAGTGTGAGATGTTTTTAATCGCGATTAGGACCAGTCGTGGCAATATGATGGCTCAATTAGCCACGGCGTTGTGGTATTTTTTAATCCGTTTGTGAAGCATCAAGTTTTTTTTGGGGGGTGTGTGCGTTTGATTTATTTAGTCCTGTGGAGGAGGAGGAGGAGGAGGAGGAGGCATATTTGGTTCTCCTTTTTTTTGACGTTGCAATATTATTACCCATGCAAGTAATGCTGGATAATAACGAAAATACGGACCCGGTGAATGATGATGGGGGGGGAAAATCAACCATTGGATATTATTACAGCCATATGAGTTAGTTTAGCGACTTCTAGGCCTTTCTCTCTCTCCTTTCATTCTTTCTTTTTAATTTTTTCACCCCTCTTTCTCCAAAAAACACACACACACAAACACACGGGAGAGGAGGGAATTAACGCGAGGAAAAAGGAGAGACGTGAAAAAAAAAAAACAAAGAAGAAAAGACTTTATTATAACCTTTTTTATATAAAGAACAAGGAAAAGTTTTTGTTGGTGTTTATTATTATTATTTTTTATAATTTGTGGAAAATGGCCGATAATGTTTTGGATCCTGGTCCGCCTTCTGCTAAGCGGCCTAAACTCTCTTCGCCGGCGCTGTCGGTCTCCGCGAGCGACGGAACAGGTAAATAATTAAAATAAACCTTTTAATTTTTATTTTTTATTCACAATGGTATTTAAAACATCAAATGTGGGCTTTTTGGTGTTTTATGGAAGCGTTATTGCTTTTAGGATACGTTTGTGGTTGTGTTTCTGTGTGTGTGTGTGTGTGGGGTTGGTAAATTTTACACCAAGATAAACAACCGTTTAAATTTTATTTTTAAAAATCTCATATAACGAGTTATAAATACGTTAAAAATGTTTTTTGTGTGTTTTAGCGAAGCGTTATTGCTTTTTAGGATACGGTTGTGGTTGTGTGTTTGTGTGGGGTTGGTAAATTTTACACCACGATAAGATAAACAACCGTTAAATTTTATTTTTAAACCTCATATAACGAGTTATAAATACATTAAAATGTTTTTAGCTGAAAAGGAGGTTTGGCAACGTTAAAAAAAGTCACTTATTTAATGTTCACAGGTTTTGTTGTTCGCTAGTTTTTTTTTAAAGCCAGCGTTTTCCTTTTGTAAATTTCGTGCTTTTTATCGTCCAAAAGCTTGTGTTTTTGTTTTAGTCTCGTTTCGATATGTGTTTGTTTTAAAAATAGGGTTTTTTCTTTTAAAATGAGTGGAAATTTGGTTTTGTTGTTAATTATATTCGGTGTTTTGAGTCGAGGCCTTGTGTTTTTCGCTTCATTGTTCATAGTCTTCGTCGCTTTTGTTTTACTGTTTGATAAACGGGGATCCTTTTATTTATTTTAAATGTGCGCTCTTTTTATACATTTTATTTCCGTTTCGACGCTTTTATAATCACGTCAAAGCCTTTGTCTTTTAAAAAAAAATATATATATATATAATTTTATTTAAAAACTCGACACATTTTTTACGAAGGCAGTTTATGGTAGATTTCCCCCCCCTCCCCTTAATTGTTTGGTCTTTTGTTAATGTCAACTTCTCGTTGTCCTTTTTTTATTTTAAACTCGTTTTTATTTATTTTTTATATACCTAAAAAATCCCATTTTAATACAACATTGTAACGCGCTGACTCCGCTGATCCCGCCATAGTTTTTGTTTCGAGTCTAAATTTAAATCGATATCATTACGTTTGTGTTTACTAGGTGCTGTAGTAGTCGTAGTAAATAATTGACAGCTTTTTAAATTTTATTTTTAATTCCCCTGTCATTATGGATGTATGTTTTTTTTCTTTACATTTTCTTCAACTTAACTGGCTTTTCCAACAGTGTATGCTTTTTAAAAACAGATTAAAAGCGGTTTATCTTTTTATTTGTGTGTGTGTGTGTGTGTGTGTGTGTATATATATATATATATATATATATATATATATATATATATATTCTCAAATCTTGCTTGTGGCTTAAAGTTTTGTAACGTGTGTGTTCGTGTTTTACTTTAGATATAATTGTCTATGGCAGATCGATTGTACAGTATTCACAAGCATGCAAACTAGTCTGCTTGCATTGATTTTGTGTAGTTGTCTCATTTTTTCTGCATGTTTAATAATCACTGTGTGTGTAGCATGTTGCATATGTTTGATAACTTTGTGTGTGTCTATATATATATATATATATATATATATATATATATATATATATATATATATATATATATATGTATGATATATGTGTGTGTGTATATATATATATATATGTATATATATATATATATGTATATATAAATACATCTCTAGATTTGTCATTAAGATATTTTTTATATATATATATATACCTGCCTGCATGAAAATCTAATATATCGCTCAGCACCCAGCGATGCAGAAACAAGATTCTCTGGTGTGTGAAAATGCTTCCTCGCTTTGTGCTTGAATTAAGAGGCATCAGAAACCACTGACGAAAAGTCTCGCCCATCTTAGTTTGTTTCTGCCTGTTGTTGCTTTTCTCTTACTGTGTGACCTACCTGTTAAACCTCAGTCATCCATTTGAGGCGTTCATAAGTAGCCTGTATTGATAATTTTCAGTGATTTTGGTGGTTTGATTTTTATACTCGCAAGAAGTCAAAACCGCAGAAGTAATGGGATGTTCTGATGTATGTACACACCACACACTGTGTGTGAGATTTTATAATCTATCTATTTATCTAGCTATCTATCTATCTACAGGGCTGGGAATCAGACTCCGCTGCACAGCAGTGTGATCCAGTCCTGGTTTCACTAGGAGTTTAATAATCAGACACACCTGAGCTTGTTAGCTAGACACACTGGGGGCTGATCAAGCTGGTAGCAGTAAAACCTGGACTGGATCAGGCTGCTGTGCGATAGGAGTCTGATTCCCAGCCCCCACACACACACACACATATATAATATAAAATCACCCACACAAGTAATTCAGTGTGATTTACTAGGAGTACACACTGCAGAATTGGTATCATCACACTTGGTTTATTTTATAAGGTTTAGATTTTAAAAAAATAAATAAAATTGCTTGCCAACTGTGAGGGAGAAAGTCATTAAATTTTTAATTTTTTTTTATCAGTTCAAACATTACCCCTAACGTGCAACGATGCGATGAAACACACAGCTCCCAGATTAGCAACACAGCCATTTTTTTTAACAAGAAGCTGTCATGCAAGCAAGCAGTTTACTGATTTCAAGACATGTTCAAAAACTCAAGACTGTTTGCTGTCGTGTGACAGGAGTATAACGAATCATTATAATCATCTCTGTGTGTGTGTGTGTTTGCTGTGTCTTTTAGTGTGGGGCGTGTGTTCTGTGGGTGCAGGGCTGGGAATCAGACTCCTATCCCACAGCAGTGTGATCCAGTCCAGGTTTCACTGCTACCAGCTTGATCAGCCCCCAGTGTGTCTAGCTAACAAGCTCAGGTGTGTCTTATTATTAAACTCCTAGTGAAACCAGGACTGGATCACACTGCTGTGCAGCGGGAGTCTGATTCCCAGCCCTGCAGATAGAAAGCAGAGTTAAACTCTCTTCTGTGCAGTAGAATGATTTGTTATTGATTTCAGACCTCATCCCCTTTGTCGGTTCCAACACATCATTGATCAATCGATCGATCGATCAGAGTCTCCGTCCGCAGCTCTGTGTTTAAAATGAGCTTCTCACAACACAGGCAACAAACGAGTTAAACTGAAGAAACCTCTGTCTGTCTTTCTGTCTGTCTGTTGGTCGATTTTAAAATCGCCTTCAAAACGATAGCCGTTGAACCATCACAGCAGTTACTAATATGATTGTCTCTAAAATATCGATTCCTTCGAAGAGGAAGCAGATGTTTCACATCTGTGTAAGAAAAATCAACAGGAAGTAAATCATACAAACACCAAGCTGTTTTACGCTGGCTGCGAAATTCTTTAGAGCTTTTATAGCTCTTTATAGCTCATCAGCGATTGGGATGAAACTCACTCGATCTTCTTGAGCTCTCGAGCTATTGAGAGGAACAGAATCTGGGGCGGTCTGTGTCTGTCTCTGTCTGCAGCTTTAATGCTGCTAAACTCTTTTCAGAATGTAAACTAACACAGACCTCAAGAAGAAGGGATTCTATATTATTCTGTAGCGTCAGACCGAACAGGATTGTGGGGCTCTGTCTGTCTGTCTGTCTGTCTGTCTGTCTGTCTGTCTGTCTGTCTGTCTGTGTGTCTCTGTCTGTGTGTCTGTCTGCAGCTTTAATGACACTAAACTCTTTTCAGAATGTAGTAAACTAACACAGACCTCAAGAAGAAGGGATTCTATATTATACTGTAGAGTCAAACCGAACAGGATTGTGGGGCTCTGTCTGTCTGTCTGTCTGTCTGTCTGCAGCTTTAATGACACTAAACTCTTTTCAGAATGTAGTAAACTAACACAGACCCCAAGAAGAAGGGATTCTATATTCTACTGTAGCGTCAAACCGAACAGGATTGTGGGGCTCTGTCTGTCTCGCTGACATTTTCACACACATCTAGAGAAGCGATCGCCGATTGATGAAACTCGCTCAGGATCTTCAGCTCACAAGCTATTGAGAGGATCAGAGTCTGTCTGTTTGTAAATCATGGCAAATCTACTGTCAGGTTTACTGACGATTCGAATGACGAGAGACAGGCGTGGATGGTCCCAATAAAAGATCGATTGATCGTATTAAAAAAACGACTGGACCGTTTTGTGAAAAGGATAATAATGAGTGAAATGAGAGATGGGTGGGTGTGCGTGTGTGTGTGTCCGCCAGTAATTAAACACGCTTCATTCAAAGAACGCGAGTCGGTCTGCGATTTTACTGCTGTCAAATTGCGAGAGAGGGACGTGATTCTCCTTTTAAAAGAAAATAAAACCATTCGAATATGCTACCAGCTTTTCAAACAACCCACGCAGAGCTTAGCAAATGCCCCTAAAAATTATTATTATTATTATTATTATTATTATTATTATTATTATTATTATTGAGTCGTTCAGCGGAGGCTTTTTCCTCCAAAGCGACTTCCAGAGACTAGGGGGGTGAACTCTGCATCATCAACAACTGCTGCTGCTGCTGCTGCAGAGTCCCTTCCAATAGGAGCTCTGTTTGTTTGACGTCTCATGCTGCAGAGTCACTTCCAATAGGAGCTCGTTTGTTTGACGTCTCATCCTGAAGGACGGAGCACAAGGAGGTGAAGCGACTCGCTCAGGGTCACACACACACACACACACACACACACACACACACACACACACACACACACACACACACAGACAGGGTATCGAGACCCCTTTTCTCTAACTGCTGGGCCCCTGTTAGTTCTTAAAATCCATCCCAACCCCACAACCTTGATGTAACCAGACCGTCAGGTATTGAAACTGATGCAGCTCGGACTGCTGTAGGATACCAGTGTCTCTTTTTTAAATGTTTTATTAACCCTATAGGTGATAAACTGAGGCTAGTAATACTTTATCAGGGTTAGAAACTCACACTAGCCCTGCTGATCAGGAGCCAGGAGTTTGAGCAGGGCTAGAAACTCACACTAGCCCTGCTGCTGCTGCTGCTGCACCCAGTCCTGGGGTTCAGAGCTCCCCTCAATGAAGTCTAGTATTATTAATATTGAAATGATCAGGAGCCAGGAGTTTGAGCAGGGTTAGAAACTCACACTAGCCCTGCTGCTGCTGCTGCTGCACCCAGTCCTGGGGTTCAGAGCTCCCCTCAATGAAGTCTAGTATTATTAATATTGAAATGATCAGGAGCCAGGAGTTTGAGCAGGGTTAGAAACTCACACTAGCCCTGCTGCTGCTGCTGCACCCAGTCCTGGGGTTCAGAGCTCCCCTCAATGAAGTCTAGTATTATTAATATTGAAATGATCAGGAGCCAGGAGTTTGAGCAGGGTTACAAACTCACACTAGCCCTGCTGCTGCTGCTGCTGCACCCAGTCCTGGGGTTCAGAGCTCCCTCAATGAAGTCTAGTATTATTATAATATTGAAATGATCAGGAGCCAGGAGTTTGAGCAGGGTTACAAACTCACACTAGCCCTGCTGCTGCTGCTGCTGCTGCAGTCCTGGGGTTCAGAGCTCCCTCAATGAAGTCTAGTATTATTAATATTGAAATGATCAGGAGCCAGGAGTTTGAGCAGGGTTACAAACTCACACTAGCCTGCTGCTGCTGCTGCTGCACCCAGTCCTGGGGTTCAGAGCTCCCTCAATGAAGTCTAGTATTATTAATATTGAAATGATCAGAGCCAGGAGTTGAGCAGGGTTACAAACTCACACTAGCCTGCTGCTGCTGCTGCAGCACCAGTCCTGGGGTTCAGAGCTCAATTTAGTCTCAAATTCCTGATCATTTCAATATTAATAACACTAGACTTCATTGAGGGGAGCTCTGAACCCCAGGACTGGGTGCAGCAGCAGCAGCAGGGCTAGTGTGAGTTTGTAACCCTGCTCAAACTCCTGGCTCCTGATCATTTCAATATTAATAATACTAGACTTCATTGAGGGGAGCTCTGAACCCCAGGACTGGGTGCAGCAGCAGCAGCAGCAGCAGGGCTAGTGTGAGTTTGTAACCCTGCTCAAACTCCTGGCTCCTGATCATTTCAATATTAATAATACTAGACTTCATTGAGGGGAGCTCTGAACCCCAGGACTGGGTGCAGCAGCAGCAGCAGCAGCAGGGCTAGTGTGAGTTTGTAACCCTGCTCAAACTCCTGGCTCCTGATCATTTCAATATTAATAATACTAGACTTCATTGAGGGGAGCTCTGAACCCCAGGACTGGGTGCAGCAGCAGCAGGGCTAGTGTGAGATTCTAACAATGATATTCAGATCTCCTCAACAACAAAGCACTGAAAACGTCATGCAAAAATGTCCTTCATTATCAGTGCAAATTATTCTGTGATTAGCGAATATCATGAAACCATGCCAAAAACGTCTCACTGAAAAACTGCACACGGTAAATATGAACTGAGCGCTGTACTGGAGATCTGAGAGCAGCTAATTCAATACAGTCTAGTGTAGAGAACTCAGTGCTGTGGATCTGAGAGCCAGCTAATTCAATACAGTCTAGTATAGAGAACTCAGTGCTGTGGATCTGAGAGCAGCTAATTCAATACAGTCTAGTGTAGAGAACTCAGTGCTGTGGATCTGAGAGCCAGCTAATTCAATACAGTCTAGTATAGAGAACTCAGTGCTGTACTGGGGATCTGAGAGCAGCTAATTCAATACAGTCTAGTATAGAGAACTCAGTGCTGTGGATCTGAGAGCAGCTAATTCAATACAGTCTAGTGTAGAGAACTCAGTGCTGTGGATCTGAGAGCCAGCTAATTCAATACAGTCTAGTGTAGAGAACTCAGTGCTGTGGATCTGAGAGCCAGCTAATTCAATACAGTCTAGTATAGAGAACTCAGTGCTGTGGATCTGAGAGCAGCTAATTCAATACAGTCTAGTATAGAGAACTCAGTGCTGTGGATCTGAGAGCAGCTAATTCAATACAGTCTAGTGTAGAGAACTCAGTGCTGTGGATCTGAGAGCCAGCTAATTCAATACAGTCTAGTATAGAGAACTCAGTGCTGTACTGGGGATCTGAGAGCCAGCTAATTCAATACAGTCTAGTATAGAGAACTCAGTGCTGTGGATCTGAGAGCAGCTAATTCAATACAGTCTAGTATAGAGAACTCAGTGCTGTGGATCTGAGAGCAGCTAATTCAATACAGTCTAGTATAGAGAACTCAGTGCTGTGGATCTGAGAGCCAGCTAATTCAATACAGTCTAGTATAGAGAACTCAGTGCTGTGGATCTGAGAGCCAGCTAATTCAATACAGTCTAGTATAGAGAACTCAGTGCTGTGGATCTGAGAGCAGCTAATTCAATACAGTCTAGTATAGAGAACTCAGTGCTGTGGATCTGAGAGCCAGCTAATTCAATACAGTCTAGTATAGAGAACTCAGTGCTGTGGATCTGAGAGCCAGCTAATTCAATACAGTCTAGTATAGAGAACTCAGTGCTGTGGATCTGAGAGCAGCTAATTCAATACAGTCTAGTGTAAAGAACTCAGTGCTGGGGATCTGAGAGCAGCTAATTCAATACAGTCTAGTATAGAGAACTCAGTGCTGTGGATCTGAGAGCAGCTAATTCAATACAGTCTAGTATAGAGAACTCAGTGCTGTGGATCTGAGAGCCAGCTAATTCAATACAGTCTAGTATAGAGAACTCAGTGCTGTGGATCTGAGAGCCAGCTAATTCAATACAGTCTAGTATAGAGAACTCAGTGCTGTGGGATCTGAGAGCCAGCTAATTCAATACAGTCTAGTATAGAGAACTCAGTGCTGTGGATCTGAGAGCAGCTAATTCAATACAGTCTAGTGTAGAGAACTCAGTGCTGTGGATCTGAGAGCAGCTAATTCAATACAGTCTAGTATAGAGAACTCAGTGCTGTGGATCTGAGAGCCAGCTAATTCAATACAGTCTAGTATAGAGAACTCAGTGCTGTGGATCTGAGAGCCAGCTAATTCAATACAGTCTAGTGTAGAGAACTCAGTGCTGTGGATCTGAGAGCCAGCTAATTCAATACAGTCTAGTATAGAGAACTCAGTGCTGTGGATCTGAGAGCCAGCTAATTCAATACAGTCTAGTATAGAGAACTCAGTGCTGTGGATCTGAGAGCCAGCTAATTCAATACAGTCTAGTATAGAGAACTCAGTGCTGTACTGGGGATCTGAGAGCAGCTAATTCAATACAGTCTAGTATAGAGAACTCAGTGCTGTGGATCTGAGAGCAGCTAATTCAATACAGTCTAGTGTAGAGAACTCAGTGCTGTGGATCTGAGAGCAGCTAATTCAATACAGTCTAGTATAGAGAACTCAGTGCTGTGGATCTGAGAGCAGCTAATTCAATACAGTCTAGTATAGAGAACTCAGTGCTGTGGATCTGAGAGCCAGCTAATTCAATACAGTCTAGTATAGAGAACTCAGTGCTGTGGATCTGAGAGCAGCTAATTCAATACAGTCTAGTGTAGAGAACTCAGTGCTGTGGATCTGAGAGCCAGCTAATTCAATACAGTCTAGTATAGAGAACTCAGTGCTGTGGATCTGAGAGCAGCTAATTCAATACAGTCTAGTATAGAGAACTCAGTGCTGTGGATCTGAGAGCAGCTAATTCAATACAGTCTAGTGTAGAGAACTCAGTGCTGGGGATCTGAGAGCAGCTAATTCAATACAGTCTAGTGTAGAGAACTCAGTGCTGTGGATCTGAGAGCAGCTAATTCAATACAGTCTAGTGTAGAGAACTCAGTGCTGTGGATCTGAGAGCCAGCTAATTCAATACAGTCTAGTGTAGAGAACTCAGTGCTGTGGATCTGAGAGCCAGCTAATTCAATACAGTCTAGTATAGAGAACTCAGTGCCTGGGATCTGAGGGCCAGCTAATTCAATACAGTCTAGTATAGAGAACTCAGTGCTGTGGATCTGAGAGCAGCTAATTCAATACAGTCTAGTATAGAGAACTCAGTGCTGTGGATCTGAGAGCAGCTAATTCAATACAGTCTAGTGTAGAGAACTCAGTGCTGTGGATCTGAGAGCAGCTAATTCAATACAGTCTAGTATAGAGAACTCAGTGCTGTGGATCTGAGAGCCAGCTAATTCAATACAGTCTAGTATAGAGAACTCAGTGCTGTGGATCTGAGAGCCAGCTAATTCAATACAGTCTAGTATAGAGAACTCAGTGCTGTGGATCTGAGAGCCAGCTAATTCAATACAGTCTAGTGTAGAGAACTCAGTGCTGTGGATCTGAGAGCCAGCTAATTCAATACAGTCTAGTGTAGAGAACTCAGTGCTGTACTGGGGATCTGAGAGCCAGCTAATTCAATACAGTCTAGTGTAGAGAACTCAGTGCTGTGGATCTGAGAGCAGCTAATTCAATACAGTCTAGTGTAGAGAACTCAGTGCTGTGGATCTGAGAGCCAGCTAATTCAATACAGTCTAGTATAGAGAACTCAGCGTCTTCAGTGTAAATTCAACGGCAAACGTTTCCGCTAGAAGTCTTTCTCAGCGTCTTCAGTGTAAATTCAATGGCAAACGTTTCCGCTAGAAGTCTTTCTCAGCGTCTTGCACAGCAGTGTGATCCAGTCCTGGTTTCACTAGGAGTTTAATAATAAGACACACCTGAGCTTGTTAGCTAGACACACTGGGGGCTGATCAAGCTGGTAGCAGTAAAACCTGGACTGGATCACACTGCTGTGCAATAGGAGTCTTCCATGCATGTGTGAAAAAAAAAAAAGCCTCCTACTTTCTGTTCTAAACTCCACTCTGCTTCCATTTCACCCTCGTATTTATCTCTCGCTGTGATAAACTAGAAGTCCTGTCTTTGGTTTACTATTTCTGAAGAGATTTCATACTTTTTTTTAACCTGTTGCCTTAGTAATGGTTGTTAGGGGAAATGGTGGTGTTGTGTGAAGCCTTGACCTTATACAGCTATGACCAAAAGCTTAGCATCATCACCCTGGCTAGGACTACGCTCCCAGCATGCCTCTGCACCCACAGCAATGGTGAGGCATGCTGGGAGCTGTAGTTCTTTATGCTGTGGTCTCGATCACAAGCGATACAGACCTCTATTACGATACATCATGTACAGCTGTGGGCAAAAGTTTAGCAGCATCACCCTCTATATAGAATGAACTGATTCAGCTTCATAGAGTCCAATGAAAGCTGCTGAATAATGTTCCCTTGTTAACATATTGAATTCCACCCCCTCTATATAGAATGAACTCCCTCAGCTTCATAGAGTCCAATGAAAGCTGCTGAATAATGTTCCCTTGTTAACATATTGAATTCCACACCCAGCGTTTTGTAGTTTTCCATATACTGAACAGAAAAACTGACAAATTAAATCTAACTACTGGACTGCGATTATGGCTTCCGGTATAGACTTTAGCCTAACCTCTCCCCCTCTCTCTCTCTCTCTCTCTCTCTCTCTCCCCCTCCTGTAGATTTCGGCTCCCTGTTTGACCTGGAGCACGATCTCCCTGATGAACTCATCAGCTCCACGGACCTGGGTCTCCAGAACGGGTCGGACCTGAGCCAGCTGCACACGAGCCTGGGTCAGGCCGTCCCGCTCGACGCGGCCTCCAAACACAAGCAGCTCTCGGAGCTCCTGCGGGCCAGCAACGTCTCGAACCTGGGGCCCGCCAGGAGGCCCAACAACAACAGCGGCAACTCAACGGCCATGGGCCTCCTCAATAACATTAAACCGGGCTTGAGCCAGCAAGGCATGCTGGGAGGGATGACCTCTGCCATGCTGGCCGGGCAGGGTGGGAATGGGCAGCAGCAGCAGCAGCAGGGGATGATGGGAGGTCAGGTGATGAACGGTTCCCTGGCTGCCCCTGCTGGCGGAGCTGGGAGAGGCCGCCCGGGATGGCGTACTCCTCGAACGCGGGCGGAGGAATGGGGGGCGGGAGTAACCTGCTGGCAGAGACTCTGCAGCAAGGAGCCAGGGGCCCGCAGCCAGGGGCCATGAACAAGGTGAGCTGAGGCTATTACAGAGATGTGTGTGTGTGTGTGTGTGTGAGTGAGGATATAGATAACAAGGTGGGGCTGAGGGTATTATTACAGAGATGTGTGTCTGAGGATAGATAGATAGATAGATAAGGTGAGGCTGAGTTTATTACAGAGATGTGAGGATCAGATCGATAGATAACGAGGTGGACTGGTTTTATTACAGAGGTGTGTGTGTGTTCGATAGATAGATTTAATTTGTTTAATGGCAAACGTTTCCACTAGAAGTCTCTCTCAGCGTCTTCAGTGTAAATTCAACGGCAAACGTTTCCACTAGAAGTCTCTCTCAGCGTCTTCAGTGTAAATTCAATGGCAAACGTTTCCACTAGAAGTCTTTCTCAGCATCTTCAGTGTAAATTCAATGGCAAACGTTTCCACTAGAAGTCTTTCTCAGCGTCTTCAGTGTAAATTCAATGGCAAACGTTTCCACTAGAAGTCTCTCTCAGCGTCTTCAGTGTAAATTCAATGGCAAACGTTTCCACTAGAAGTCTTTCTCAGCATCTTCAGTGTAAATTCAAAGGCAAACGTTTCCACTAGAAGTCTTTCTCAGCGTCTTCAGTGTAAATTCAATGGCAAACGTTTCCACTAGAAGTCTCTCTCAGCGTCTTCAGTGTAAATTCAATGGCAAACGTTTCCACTAGAAGTCTTTCTCAGCATCTTCAGTGTAAATTCAATGGCAAACGTTTCCACTAGAAGTCTCTCTCAGCGTCTTCATTGTAAATTCAATGGCAAGCGTTTCCACTAGAAGTCTCTCTCAGCGTCTTCAGTGTAAATTCAATGGCAAACGTTTCCACTAGAAGTCTCTCAGCGTCTTCAGTGTAAATTCAATGGCAAACGTTTCCACTAGAAGTCTTTCTCAGCATCTTCAGTGTAAATTCAATGGCAAACGTTTCCACTAGAAGTCTCTCTCAGCGTCTTCATTGTAAATTCAATGGCAAACGTTTCCACTAGAAGTCTTGCACAGTCCTGGTTTCACTAGGAGTTTAATAATAAGACACACCTGAGCTTGTTAGCTAGACACACTGGGGGCTGATCAAGCTGGTAGCAGTAAAACCTGGACTGGATCACACTGCTGTGGGATAGGAGTCTGATTCCCAGCCCTGATCTCTCTGTCTAAATATCCCACAGAGGAAGGCAGGAGTGTGTTTCAGTCTCGCTGTGCTTTCGTTTTGCAAACAGGTGTGTCTGGTTCCCTTTGAAAAGAGGCTGTGGTGTGTGTGTGTGTGTTTATTTATTTATTTTTTGTCGTCTGCGACACACATCAGTGACATAGTGAAAGCGAAACTCTGACACCCGGTTGCCGTAGCGACTTAACGTGTCGTTCTGAACCCTTTTCAAGCTTGAAATATTGAAAATAACTGGGGAAAAAAATCAATCAGTTTTGGAGACTTAAGTATGTCTTGAATCTACACTGAAGACGCTGAGAGAGACTTCTAGTGGAAACGTTTGCCATTGAATTTACACTGAAGACGCTGAGAGAGACTTCTAGTGGAAACGTTTGCCATTGAATTTACACTGAAGACGCTGAGAGAGACTTCTAGTGGAAACGTTTGCCATTGAATTTACACTGAAGACGCTGAGAGAGACTTCTAGTGGAAACGTTTGCCATTGAATTTACACTGAAGACGCTGAGAAAGACTTCTAGTGGAAACGTTTGCCATTGAATTTACACTGAAGACGCTGAGAGAGACTTCTAGAGGAAACGTTTGCCATTGAATTTACACTGAAGACGCTGAGAAAGACTTCTAGTGGAAACGTTTGCCGTTGAATTTACACTGAAGACGCTGAGAGAGACTTCTAGTGGAAGCGTTTGCTGTTGAAATCATGAAGTTTCTTTTAGTGTTTTTTATGTTTTTTAGCCCTTGAGTGTCGTGGTCAAAGCCCTTTTATTTCAAGTAATATAATTTAGATTTTAAAGTGGAGAATAGTATCTGTGTTAATTCAAATGAATTCATCAAATGTAACAGATTTCTCACCCTGGCGTGTTTTGAAAGTGTCCGTTTTTAAAGCCCTTGTACTTTTTTACAGCGCGTTTCACAATGTGTTTGATAGCGGGCAAACTTGAGGAAGAGTGATCTATTACCTTTGCTGGGAAGGAGGGAGGGGCGTGGCTTAGAGGAAAAGAATTCTGAGTGGAAGCCTCTGGGAAGGGGGTGTGGTTTAGAGGAAAGGAATTCTTAGTGGAAGCCTTGTGGAAGGGGGTGTGGCTTAGAGGAAAGGAATTCTTAGTGGGGGCCTCACTGAAAGGGGTGTGGCTTAGAGGAAAGGAATTCTGATTGGTAGCCTCTGGGAAGGGGGTGGTTTAGAGCAAAGGAATTCTGAGTGGAAGCCTGTGGGGAAGGGGTGTGGTTTAGAGGAAAGGAGTTCTTAGTGGAGGCCTCACTGAAAGGGGTGTGGCTGTTCTGAGGCTGTAAGGTGATTGGTTGAGCAGGGGTTTCGCTGTAATGTGAGTGTGTTTTGGGAAGGGGGGAGGGGAGGAGGAGGAGAGGAGTTTTTCGTTTAATTGTTCTGCAGACACACCAGCAAACCCCCGTTTGTAATTTTTCTAGATCTGAAACTCAAAGCTGTTTTCTGCTTGGAACAAACTTCAAACTGGAATTTTTTTTAACGGAAAGTACCATGAGTTTGCGTGTGTGTGTTAAATTAAATAAGGTGACGATTTTATTGAGTATTTGATTCCACAGGGTTTATTAAGATCCTTAGCAGTTATGCAATTATTTTTTGATTGATTTTTTTTTTTTTCAAAATGTTTTATGAATTGCTTTGAATTTTATTTAAGCGATCTCCTTGCATCTTGAATCTCCAGGGCTGGGAATCAGACTCCCGCTGCACAGCAGTGTGATCCAGTCCTGGTTTCACTAGGAGTTTAATAATCAGACACACCTGAGCTTGTTAGCTAGACACACTGGGGGCTGATCAAGCTGGTAGCAGTAAAACCTGGACTGGATCACACTGCTGTGGGACAGGAGTCTGATTCCCAGCCCTGATCTCTCTGTCTAAATATCCCACAGTTCCCAGCAATATCCTGTAGCTCTCTTCACTATAAAATCAGCTACAAACCTCCTTCAACCAAAGTCTATCTCCAGGGCTGGGAATCAGACTCCCGCTGCACAGCAGTGTGATCCAGTCCTGGTTTCACTAGGAGTTTAATAATAAGACACACCTGAGCTTGTTAGCTAGACACACTGGGGGCTGATCAAGCTGGTAGCAGTAAAACCTGGACTGGATCACACTGCTGTGGAGCGGGAGTCTGATTCCCAGCCCTGATATATTCTGTACCCAAACAACCACTTATCCAGTGATGATGAAACTAGGTTGAGACTTCAGCTCCAGTTAGTAAGAGAGTCTGGTGTGTGTTTTTATTTTTGCACCTTGATCCCTCTGCCTCGCCGCCTCCCTTTTTATTTAAGCCCTGTTTTGTTATTGCTGCTCAAGCCTAAGCCTGTGACTCCCTCCCCGTGGGTTTGTCTGTGTTGAGAGCAGTCCCTCTCAACAGTGTCCTGGTTTCTGGTACACAGTGTTCAGTGCATCTCCCCTAGCATGGGGGGAAAATCCACTCCGATCAAGGCTGGATCACCAGAACGATAGCGCTCTCTCTCTCTCTCTCTCTCTCTCTCTCTCTCTCTCTCTCTCTCTGTCGTTCTCTCTCTCTCTCTGTCGTTCTCTCTGAAATTCAAATATAAAGGGGATTTATTCTCACACTTGTTCTCATATTCAGTGGTGCTTTATTCTCTCTGTCTGTATCTATGTCTTGCTGTCTCTGTGTCTCCTCTCTCCCTGTCTTTCTATCTCTCTCTCTCTCCTCTTTTCTCTTTCTCTGTGGCTCTCTCATATTCCCCTCTTTTCTCTCCCCCTCTCTCAAATTCAAATTCAAATTCAAAGGTGCTTTATTGGCATGACCATTATTTACAGTATTGCCAAAGCAATGTATACACAGTCTCTCCCTCTCTCTCTATCCTCTCTATCCTCTCCCTCCTCCCTCTACCTCTCTCCTCTCTCCTCCTCTACCCTCTCTCTCTCTCTCTCTCTCTCTCCTCTCTCTCCTCTCTCTCTCTCTCTCTCTCTCTCTCTCTCTCTCTCTGCTGTTGATAGTATCTTCAGTGCCGGTGTGATCTGTAATTGAGAAGTCCTCAAGCGGAGAGAGGAGAGTCAATATGGACACGCGTGTCTTAGTGTGTGTCTCTATCTGTGTGTGTCTGTGTCTCTCTCTCTCCCCCTCTCTCCTCTCTCTCTCTCTCTCTCTCTCTCTCTCTCTCTCTCTCTCTCTCTCTCTCTCTGCTGTTGATAGTATCTTCAGTGCCGGTGTGATCTGTAATTGAGAAGTCCTCAAGCGGAGAGAGGAGTGTCAATATTGACGCGTGTCTTAGTGTGTGTCTCTATCTGTGTGTGTGTGTCTCTCTCTCTCTCTCCCCTCTTTCTCCTCTCTCTCTCTCTCTCTCTCTCTCTCCCTCTCTCTCTCTCAATTCAATTCAAAGGTGCTTTATTGGCATGACAGACCTCAGCAGTATTGCCATAGCAATTCTGTTACATATCATATGAACAATATATTTACAATAACAGAAATAAATATGATGATAATAATAATAATAATAATAATAATAATAATGGCCGCTGTTATATAGAAAGCAACACAGGGCAGTGGTACAGAAGTATTGTCCTGTGTGTCGTTCGGGCTGGGGACGGCCTCTGCATACTGGGCAGCCAGTGGGACTGTGTGTCCCTCTCCCAGTAGGACTAGTGTGTGTCTGTCCGTTTACAGAGTGATTTTCTTTGAGCAAGGTTTGCATGCTGTTTGCTCACTCCTCTCCTTCGTTGATTGATTTGATGGCTAATCAGCCTTCTCTTCAGACCAGGGTGCTTTTACAGGACTCCCATTGCATAGCTGTGTGATCCATTCCTAGTTTCACAGCAGAGCTACTAAAAGCAGTGGAATAAATTTCAATGGCAAACGTTTCCACTAGAAGTCTCTCTCAGCGTCTTCAGTGTAAATTCAAAGGCAAACGTTTCCACTAGAAGTCTTTCTCAGCGTCTTCAGTGTAAATTCAAAGGCAAACGTTTCCACTAGAAGTCTCTCTCAGCGTCTTCAGTGTAAATTCAATGGCAAACGTTTCCACTAGAAGTCTTTCTCAGCGTCTTCAGTGTAAATTCAAAGGCAAACGTTTCCACTAGAAGTCTCTCTCAGCGTCTTCAGTGTAAATTCAATGGCAAACGTTTCCACTAGAAGTCTTTCTCAGCGTCTTCAGTGTAAATTCAACAGCAAACGTTTCCACTAGAAGTCTTTCTCAGCGTCTTCAGTGTAGATTCAATGGCAAACGTTTCCACTAGAAGTCTCTCTCAGCGTCTTCATTGTGTGGTTCTGTTTCCTCAGATTGGTATGATGGGAGCCACGGGTCCCTACGGCTCCCCCTACGGGCAGAACTCGACCCAGCAGCTTGGCGCCGGGGGACTGGGCCCTCAGATGCAGGGCAAAGCAGGCCTGCCCAACAACTTGACCCAGTTTGGGATGGACAAGAAACAGCCGGTTGGTGCTGGCATGCCAAACATGGTGAGTGGTGTTGTATTGAATGAACTACGGCTCCCAGCATGCCTCTGCACCCGCGGCCATGGTGAGGCATGCTGGGAGCTGTAGTTCTTTATGCTGTGGTCTCGTATCAAAAGCGATACAGACCTCTATTGTACAGCTGTGGACAAAAGTTTAGCCTCATCTCCCTCTATATAGAATGAACTTGCTGGCTAGGACTACGGCTCCCAGCATGCCTCTGCTCCCGCAGCAGTGGTGAGGCATGCTGGGAGCTGTAGTTCTTTATGCTGTGCTCTCGTAGTCCAGTGATATTTTCATGTTAGATTTCGAAACATCAGTTTTATAAACGACCTGGATCGCTTTCCGTTTTCCAAGATCATTGAAATAAAAAATAAAAATGAAACGTTGCTTCAGTTAATAAAAAAAAAATAAAAATATATAAACAGACTTTCATTCTGTCTAACAGCAGTATTTGAGTCAGGCTGCTAACTCTCTCTGTTTCTCTCTCTCTCTCTCTCTCTCTCTCTCTCTCTCTCTCTCTCTCTCACTTTCTTTCTTCTCTCACTTGCTCTCTTCCTCTTTTGCTCTCTGTTTCTCTCGCGATCTCTCACTCCTCGCTGTCTCTGTCGCTCTCTCTCTCGCTCTGTCTCTCTCTCTCCATTTCTGTTTCTCTCTTCTCTCACTTGCTCTCTTCCTCTCTTTTTGCTCTCTGTTTCTCTCGCTATCTCTCGCTCCTCGCTGTCTCTCTCGCTCTGTCTCTCTCTCTCGCTCTCTCTGTTACTCTCGCTTTCGCTCTCTGTGTCTCTCCCCTCTTGCGCTCTCGCTCTGTCTGCTCTCTATCTCTCGCTCTGTTTCTCGCTCCCTCTCTCTCTCTCGCTTTGTCTCTCCTCTCTGTTTCTCTGCCCTCTCTTCTCTGCTCCTCTCTCCTCTCTCTCTCTCTCTCTCTCTCCCTCCCTCTCTCTCTCTCTCTCTCTCTCTCTCTCTCTCTCTCTCTCTCTCTCTCTCTCTCTCTCTCTCTCTCTCTCTCTCTCTCTCCTCTCCCTCCTTCTGTCTCTCTTTACCCAGACTCCTCAGCAGCCCCCAGGTGACGAGGGGGGATGGCTCCGGCCCCCGGCGCTCAGGGCATGGGCGTGGCGGGAGTGGCGCCCCCCACAGCCGACCCGGAGAAGCGCAAGCTGATCCAGCAGCAGCTGGTGCTGCTCCTGCACGCTCACAAGTGCCAGCGGAGAGAGCAGGCGAACGGGGAGATGAGACAGTGCAACCTGCCCCACTGCCGCACCATGAAGAACGTGCTCAACCACATGACTCACTGCCAGGCTGGCAAGTCCTGCCAGGGTAAGAGAGGGGTTCAGCACTGCCCTGGTCCCTGGTCCGGGGCGGGGGGAGATCTCTCTCTGGTTTGAGTCCCAACTGTACACTGAATGAATTACTTCATTATTATTATTATTAATTTCTTAGCAGACGCCCTTATCCAGGGTGACTTACAATTGTTACAAGATATCACATTATTTTTACATCCAATTCCCCATTTATACAGTTGGGTTTTTACTGGAGCAATCTAGGTAAAGTACCTTGCTCAAGGGTACAGCAGCAGTGTCCCCCCCACCTGGGATTGAACCCACGACCCTCCGGTCAAGAGTCCAGAGCCCTGACCACTACTCCACACTGCTGCCCTTAATGAATTAGACCGATTATGCTTCTAAATCTGTCAATCAATCAATCAATCAGTCGTTATTTTGTATAGCGCCTTTCATAGTGGACCCCCATCACAAAGCTCTTTACAAGATAGTCTAGCCATTAATTTGTCCAATTAAAGGGTTCATAAGGATCTTTATATTTGATTGTGTTTCGTGTTCCCATGTGTTGCTACAACTGTTTACGTAAGGTGTGTGTGGTTTTTTTGACCACTTTTTTAAATTTAATTGCATTTCCTGCCTCTGGCTTCCCATGTACCTGCATGAGCCTCTCAGAACTCAATTTCTCATCATCCTCCTGCTCACTGTTATTCCATGTACCTGCATGGACCCCTCAGAACTCCATTTCCCATCATCCTCCTGCTCACTGGCATCCCATGTACCTGCATGGACCCCTCAGAACTCCATTTCCCATCATCCTCCTGCTCGCTGACATCCCATGTACCTGCATGGACCCCTCAGAACTACATTTCCCATCATCCTCCTGCTAACATGTTAGAGATGGATTTACCAGTGAGCAGGAGGATGATGGGAAATGTGTATATTTAGATATATATATATAGCTAGCTAGCGAGATAGATAGATACTATATATAGATAGATATATGAACTACAAAATATGTCTTTAAAAAAAAATTAAATACATTTTTATTGTATAAAATACAACTTTAAAAAGTAACTGAAACACGTTTGGGTGACGCTGTCCCTTTAAGTCCACCTGCAGGTTCTAGCGCGTGTGACGCACTGCTCTCAATACTGCAGCGGCAGTCTGTGGCATTGCCCCTGGTGGCTGTTGGGGAATTTTTTCATTTCATTTTTTTTAAATATTTTTTTTTACTGTATTTCAAAACTCATTAAAATAAGCCCAGTGCTAAAACGACTCGACGAACTAAATCTCCCCTTCAACCACCTTCTCATCAGAGCAGGAAGAAAGCAGTTTTAATATTTAACAATCTGAACTGCCCAAGGAAAATTAAACAAAAAAAAAATATATATATATATATATATATAGTATTCAGACCCCTGACCAATTCTCTCATATTACTGAATTACAAATGGTACATTGAAATTTCGTTCTGTTTCATATTTTATTTTAAAACACTGAAACTCAAAATCAATTATTGTAAGGTGACATTGGTTTTATGTTGGGAAATATTTTTAAGAAAAATAAAAAACTAAAATATCTTGCTTGCATAAGTATTCAACCCCCACACATTAATATTTGGTAGTGAGAATTGGTCAGGGGTCTGAATAATTTTGCAAGGCACTGTATGTATATATATATATAGATAGATAGATAGATAGATAGATAGATAGATAGATAGAGATATATATATATATATATATAGATGGATAGATATTTAAATGCCTAATAAACTAGTTGGTTACAATTGGCAAAATGTCTCTTAATTTAGTTTTGTTACTGGTTTGGTTTTATATATATATTTGTGTGTTTTTACACCATAAGCACTCAGACCACCCCCTTATTATAAAGCCACATTTTGCCTAAATTATAAAGTTTTTGCATGTGGACGTATTTAGTAGGTTCGCTGGTCCCATCAGTTAGAGAAAGGGGGTCTCGATACCAGGAGGTTCAAATCCCGGCTCAGCCACTGACTCTGTGTGTGTGTGTGTGTGTGTGTGTGTGTGTGTGTGTGTGTGTGTGTGTGTGTGTGTGTGTGTGTGTGTGTGTGTGTGACCCTGAGTGAGTCGCTTCACCTCCTTGTGCTCCGTCCTTCGGATGGGACGTCAAACAAACGAGCTCCTATTGGAAGTGACTCTGCAGCAGCAGCAGCAGCAGTTGTTGATGATGCAGAGTTCACCCCCCCTAGTCTCTGTTAGTCGCTTGACTCATTAATAATAATAAATAATAGTTTTTTTTTAACGAATGGTTTTGTTTTCTGTTCTCTCTCCCCTCCTCCCAGTCGCACACTGCGCCTCGTCCCGTCAGATAATCTCTCACTGGAAGAACTGCACGCGACACGACTGCCCGGTCTGCCTGCCGCTGAAGAACGCGGGAGACAAGAGGAACCAGCAATGTACGTGTCACCCTCTCTGAGTCTGCAGGGTCAATTCAACAGCTAACCTTCCCACTAGAAGTCTCTCTCAGCGTCTTCAGTGTAAATTCAATGGCAAACGTTTCCACTAGAAGTCTCTCTCAGCGTCTTCAGTGTAAATTCAATGGCAAACGTTTCCACTAGAAGTCTCTCTCAGCGTCTTCAGTGTAAATTCAATGGCAAACGTTTCCACTAGAAGTCTCTCTCAGCGTCTTCAGTGTAAATTCAATGGCAGGCGTTTCCACTAGAAGTCTTTCTCAGCGTCTTCAGTGTAAATTCAATGGCAGGCGTTTCCACTAGAAGTCTTTCTCAGCGTCTTCAGTGTAAATTCAATGGCAAACGTTTCCACTAGAAGTCTCTCTCAGGGTCTTCAGTGTAAATTCAATGGCAGGCGTTTCCACTAGAAGTCTCTCTCAGTGTCTTCAGTGTAAATTCAATGGCAAACGTTTCCACTAGAAGTCTCTCTCAGTGTCTTCAGTGTAAATTCAATGGCAAACGTTTCCACTAGAAGTCTTTCTCAGCGTCTTCAGTGTAAATTCAATGGCAAACGTTTCCTCTAGAAGTCTCTCTCAGCGTCTTCAGTGTAAATTCAACGGCAAACGTTTCCTCTAGAAGTCTCTCTCAGCGTCTTCAGTGTAGATTGAATCTCTCGCAGGTTTGTAACACGCATCTCCCTGTCTGTGTCTCTCCTCCAGCTCTCCTCTCCTCTGCGATGGGCCTGGGTAGCGCTCTGGGTTCGGTCGGAGGGGGGCAGCCCAACCAGACCAGTCTGAACCCCCCCAGTCAGATCGACCCCAGCTCCATCGAGCGGGCCTACGCAGCCCTGGGGCTCACCTACCAGGGCAACCAGGTGCAGACCCAGCCTCCCCAGGTGCAGGGAGCAGGACAGCAGCCAGGCCAGAGCATGCAAGGCCAGCAAGCCATGAGGCCCTTAAACACCATGGGTAAGAATTATTAATATATAATATTATTATTTCATTATAAAAATGTGCATTGGGTCTTACTCCCCTCCCTATAGATAGACTTTGTTTGAAGGAGGTTTGTAGCTGATTTTATAGTGAAGAGAGCTACAGGATATTGCTGGGAACTGTGGGATATTTAGACAGAGAGATCAGGGCTGGGAATCAGACTCCTATCCCACAGCAGTGTGATCCAGTCCAGGTTTTACTGCTACCAGCTTGATCAGCCCCCAGTGTGTCTAGCTAACAAGCTCAGGTGTGTCTGATTATTAAACTCCTAGTGAAACCAGGACTGGATCACACTGCAGTGGAGCGGGAGTCTGATTCCCAGTTGAGTTTTTTTTTTTTGACGTGTGTGTGTGTTTTTGTGTTTGCAGGAGGGAGTCCGATGGGGGTGAACGGAGGGGTCGGAGTTCAGTCACAGAACCCGCAGTCCAGCCTCCTGTCCGATTCTATGTTGCATTCTGCGATGAATTCTCAAAAGTAAGTGTCCCGTCATGTTTCAGTTTTGTTATTTTTTCCTGTTGTGTTGTCTAAGTGTCGGGTTGATGTCTCCTTGACTCTGTCTCTCTATCAGTTAATATGTCTCCTTGACTCTGTCTCTCTATCAGTTAATATGTCTGCTTGACTCTGTCTCTATATCAGTTAATATGTCTGCTTGACTCTGTCTCTATATCAGTTAATATGTCTGCTTGACTCTGTCTCTCTATCAGTTAATATGTCTGCTTGACTGTCTCTCTATCAGTTAATATGTCTGCTTGACTCTGTCTCTCTATCAGTTAATATGTCTGCTTGACTCTGTCTCTCTATCAGTTAATATGTCTGCTTGACTCTGTCTCTCTATCAGTTAATATGTCTGCTTGACTCTGTCTCTCTATCAGTTAATATGTCTGCTTGACTCTGTCTCTCTATCAGTTAATATGTCTGCTTGACTCTGTCTCTCTATCAGTTAATATGTCTGCTTGACTCTGTCTCTCTATCAGTTAATATGTCTGCTTGACTCTGTCTCTCTATCAGTTAATATGTCTGCTTGACTCTGTCTCTCTATCAGTTAATATGTCCGGTCTCTCGTATCACTTCTAGTTTGAATCTTCTTGCAGTTAACCTCTCTCCTCTCTCTCTTTCACTCTCCCCCTCTCTCTCTCTCCTCTCTCTCTCTCTCTCTCTCAGTCCCCTGATGGGTGATGTCACTGGGGTTGGCAGCATGGGCTCCTTGCCCACCGCGGCGCCCCCCTCCAGCACGGGCATCAGGAAATCCTGGCATGAAGACATCACCCAGGATCTGAGGAACCACCTCGTCCACAAACTGTGAGTCCCTCCCACTACCTCCCTACCCCTACCCCTACCCACCTCCTCACCTCCTCCCTACCCCTCACCTCCTCCTACCCACTTACCCCTCACCTCCTCCTACCTACCTGTGTGTGTGTGTGTGTGGGTGCTGTGTGTGTGTGTGTGTGTGGTGCAGTGCTGTGTGTGTGTGTGTGTGTGTGCGTGTGTGTGTGTGTGTGTGGTGCTGTGTGTGTGTGTGTGTGTGTGTGTGTGCGTGTGTGTGTGTGTGTGTGTGCTGTGTGTGTGTGTGTGTGTGCTGTGTGTGTGTGTGTGTGCTGTGGTGCAGTGCAGTGTGTGTCTGTGTGGGCAGTGCAGTGTGTGTGTGTGTGTGTGTGTGTGCAGTGCAGTGTGTGTGTCTCTGTGTGCGTGGGTGCAGTGTGTGTGTGTCTCTGTGTGCGGGTGCAGTGTGTGTGTGTGTCTGTGTGCGGGGTGCAGTGTGTGTGTGTGTGTGTGTGTGGGTGCAGTGCAGTGTGTGTGTGTGCGGGGTGCAGTGTGTGTGTGTGTGTGTGTGGGTGCAGTGTGTGTGTGTCTGTGTGCTGTGGGTGCAGTGCAGTGTGTGTCTGTGTGTGGGTGCGTGTGTGTGTGTGCAGTGCAGTGTGTGTGTGTGTGTGTCTGTGTGCGGGTGCAGTGTGTGTGTGTCTCTGTGCGTGGGTGCAGTGTGTGTGTGTCTCTGTGTGTGTGGGTGCAGTGTGTGTGTGTCTCTGTGTGCGTGGGTGCAGTGTGTGTGTGTCTCTGTGTGTGCGGGGTGCAGTGTGTGTGTGTCTCTGTGTGCGTGGGTGCAGTGTGTGTGTGTCTGTGTGTGCGGGTGCAGTGCAGTGTGTGTGTCTCTGTGTGTGCGTGGGTGCAGTGCAGTGTGTCTCTGTGTGTGCGGGGGGCAGTGCAGTGTGTGTGCGTGGGTGCAGTGCAGTGTGTCTCTGTGTGCGCGGGGGGCAGTGCAGTGTGTGTGTGTGCGGGGGGCAGTGCAGTGTGTGTGTGTCTCTGTGTGCGGGGCAGTGCAGTGTGTGTGTGTCTCTGTGTGCGGGGGCAGTGCAGTGTGTGTGTCTCTGTGTGTGCGGGGTGCAGTGTGTCTCTGTGTGTGCGGGGTGCAGTGCAGTGTGTGTGTCTGTGTGCGGGGGGCAGTGCAGTGTGTGTCTGTGCGTGGGTGCAGTGTGTGTGTCTGTGTGTGCGGGTGCAGTGCAGTGTGTCTCTGTGTGCGTGGGTGCAGTGCAGTGTGTGTTTATGTACCCGTGTCTCTCTCTCACACAGTGTTGTGTTTCTGGTGTTCAGAGTGCAGGCGATCTTCCCCACTCCGGACCCCGCTGCTCTGAAGGACCGCCGCATGGAAAACCTCGTAGCCTACGCCCGCAAAGTGGAGGGAGACATGTACGAGTCCGCCAACAGCAGGGTAAGAGAGAGGGGGAGCCCAGACACGACCCGCGCACGCTGCTCCGGAAAACACCAGAGCCCCAAACCAGAGACATGTACGAGTCCGCCAACAGCAGGGTAAGAGAGAGGGGAGCCCAGACACGACCACGCACGCTGCTCCGGAAAACACCAGAGCCCCAAACCAGAGACATGTACGAGTCCGCCAACAGCAGGGTAAGAGAGAGGGGGAGCCCAGACACGACCCACGCACGCTGCTCCGGAAAACACCAGAGCCCCAAACCAGAGACATGTACGAGTCCGCCAACAGCAGGGTAAGAGAGAGGGGGAGCCCAGACACGACCCGCGCACGCTGCTCCGGAAAACACCAGAGCCCCAAACCAGAGACATGTACGAGTCCGCCAACAGCAGGGTAAGAGAGAGGGGGAGCCCAGACACGACCCGCGCACGCTGCTCCGGAAAACACCAGAGCCCCAAACCAGAGACATGTACGAGTCCGCCAACAGCAGGGTAAGAGAGAGGGGGAGCCCAGACACGACCCGCGCACGCTGCTCCGGAAAACACCAGAGCCCCAAACCAGAGCCCGTCTGCACCAGAGCCCCAAACCAGAGCCCGTCTGCACCAGAGCCCCAAACCAGAGCCCGTCTGCACCAGAGCCCCAAACCAGAGCCTGTCTGCTGGACTCAGTTTAGTTTCAATCACGCTGATGAAGGCACTGGAGCCCCAAACTAGAGCTGGTCTGCTGGACTCAGTTTAGTTTCAATCACGCTGATGAAGGCACTAGAGCCCCAAACTAGAGCTGGTTTGAAATCAGTAACACCCAGTATCACAGTCCAGTAGTATTTCATGTTAGATTTCTGAAATGTCACATATTTTTTTTTCAATGCCAGTTTTTCTGTTCAGTATCTGGAAAACTACAAAGCGCTGGGTGTGGAATTCAATATGTTAACAAGGGAACATTATTCAGCAGCTTTCATTGGACTCTATGAAGCTGAGGGAGTTCATTCTATATAGAGGGGGTGGAATTCATTATGTTAACAAGGGAACATTATTCAGCAGCTTTCATTGGACTCTATGAAGCTGAATCAGTTCATTCTATATAGAGGGTGATGCTGCTAAACTTTTGTCCACAGCTGTACATGATGTATCGTAATAGAGGTCTGTATTGCTTGTGATACGAGACCACAGCATAAAGAACTACAGCTCCCAGCATGCCTCACCATGGCCGCGGGTGCAGAGGCATGCTGGGAGCTGTAGTCCTAGCCAGCAAGTTCATTCTACAGGGAAATGTAAATGCTTTCAGCCATAGCTGTACATGCTACTCTCTCAGCTCTGCAGTGTGATAGAGAGTGACTGTGTAAGCTGTTTATACTGCTATAGAACTACAGCTCCCAGCATGCCTCCTCACCTGTGGCAATGGTGAGGCATGCTGGGAACTGTAGTTCTTTGAACACCACATGGGCTCTGTTGTGAGTGACTGTCTCTCTCCTTACCCCCCCCTCCAGGCAGAGTATTACCATCTCCTCGCTGAGAAGATCTACAAGATCCAGAAGGAGCTGGAGGAGAAGCGAAGGACGCGACTTCAGAAGCAGGGTGTGATGCCAGGGATGACTCAGGGTCCGCCCGAGTGAGTACCCCTTCCCCACCTCCGAAACCCGCTACCCAGGGCTTCCTAAGCCTTCTGGGAATGCGAGACCCTCCTCTCAGCGGCCAGTGTCTCGCTGGCGTGGAATTCGCTGCAGGAGTTTCTGGGGAGATTTTTAAACTGCGGCCGGCCGGTCGCTGGAACTGCAGGACGATTTTAGGGCTTATCGTTTTTTTTTTCAAAGCTCTTTTCTTAAATGTTAACTGAGTTGTCGTTGAAGTCGCCGCATCCTAATAAAAGAGAAATCTACTTGTTTTAAAAGACTGGGGCGAAGATAATTTTGTTGTGTTTTGCTACAAATCAAAGAGATTATATTTATTTATTTATTTCTTTAAAGGCTGGACTTGCTATTTTTGTAATTAACAGATTTTTTTTTTCTTGTTTTAATTAGGAAACCGAATCGGCTCAAATTAAAATAAATAAATGAGAACATTTAAAGGGACGTCATGTGTTCAAAAATGAAAGCTGAGAAGCTCAAGCCCTGTTTTATAATAATGGGATTTCTGCATAGGACGTGCGCCCCCTGGTGGACGGCACCTGCTGGTGTTGCTGTGAATTTATTTCAAAAGCTACAAAGCCAGACAGTTTGAGTTCCAGGGTTATACACTATTTAAAATAATACTAATTCACCACACACGTGCAGCAAAATTATTTTGAATACATTTAAGTTTGGTCAGTAGGCAATTTTTTAAAAATAAAAATGGATATGCTGACATTCATAGTATTGTGTGTTGTTAGGACAGTTGGTATTCGTGTTTTAAGGAGATTCAATCGAGACACCATGGCAACCACACACACACACACACACACACACACACACACACACACAGCCAACCAGAGCCACACACACACACAGACAGCCAGCCAGCCAGAGACACACACACACACAGCCAGCCAGCCAGCCAGAGACACACACACACACACAGCCAGCCAGAGCACACACACACACACAGCCAGCCAGAGACACACACACACACACAGCCAGCCAGAGACACACACACACACAGCCAGCCAGCCAGAGACACACACACACACACACAGCCAGCCAGAGACACACACACACACACACACAGCCAGCCAGAGACACACACACACACACACAGCCAACCAGAGACACACACACACACACAGCCAACCAGAGACACACACACACACACAGCCAACCAGAGACACACACACACACACAGCCAGCCAGAGCACACACACACACACACAGCCAGCCTGTGTGTGTTTTTTGATGAAGCTTCTTGAATGTGAATTTTAAAGGAGATCTTCATTTCAAACCTAAATGAGAACGTTAGTTTAGTTTGTGTTTAAAAAAAAAAAAAAAATATATATATATATATTATATGTACAGTTTGCTGATGCACTTTTCCCCCACTCTCTCCTCTCTCTCTTCTCCTCTTCCCTCCCTCTCTCTCCTTTCCTCTCTCTCTCTCCCTCTCTCCTCTCTCTCTCTCTCTCTCTCCTCCTCCTCTCCTCTTCAGATGGTCCGCTCCCAGACCCCTCCATGATTCGCCCCAACTTGCCAAACCAGATGAGCAGAATTCAGACTCAGCCCGGTATGTCTGACACAGTGCAGTGTTTGTGTGTGTTTAAACAGTGGAGCGCACGCACACACACACACACACACACACACATACACACACACACACGTTATATAAAGCGTCCTGTCTTACAATGCACACAGGTGTGTGTCTCTCTGAATGTGTGTGTGTGTGTCTATGTATGTCACTGTGTTTGTCTGTCTGTCTGTCTGTGTGTCTCTGACTGTCTCTCCGACTGTGTCTATCTGTGTCTGTCTCTGTCTGTGTGTGTGTGTCTCTCTCTGTCTCTGTGTGTGTGTGTGTCTCTCTCTGTCTCTGTGTGTGTGTGTCTCTCTCTGTCTGTGTGTGTGTGTGTCTCTCTCTGTGTCTGTCTCTTTCTGTCTGTGTGTGTGTGTCTCTCTGTCTCTGTGTCTCGCTCTCTCGCTCTCTCTCTCTCTGTGTTTTATAATTTCTCCTCCTGTCTTCCAGGGATGAACCAGTTTGGTCAGATGAACCTGCCGTCTCTTAGCCAGAGATCCACACCGCCTCTCCAGCAGCATCAGGGACCGCTGACCCAGCCAGGAGCCCTGAACCAGGTGAGAGAGACGGAGACCCACCGACCGGACAGAGAGAGAGCATAGAGCATAGGGAAGCATTGTAAAGCACAGAGAGGTCTGGTAAAGCATAGGGAAGCATTGTAAAGCACAGAGAGGTCTGGTAAAGCATAGGGAAGCATTGTAAAGCACAGAGAGGTCTGGTAAAGCATAGGGAAACATTGTAAAGCACAGAGAGGTCTGGTAAAGCATAGGGAAGCATTGTAAAGCACAGAGAGGTCTGGTAAAGCATAGGGGAGCATTGTAAAGCACAGAGAGGTCTGGTAAAGCATAGGGAAGCATTGTAAAGCACAGAGAGGTCTGGTAAAGCATAGGGAAGCATTGTAAAGCACAGAGAGGTCTGGTAAAGCATAGGGAAGCATTGTAAAGCACAGAGAGGTCTGGTAAAGCATAGGGAAGCATTGTAAAGCACAGAGAGGTCTGGTAAAGCATAGGGAAGCATTGTAAAGCACAGAGAGGTCTGGTAAAAGCATAGGAAGCATTGTAAAGCACAGAGAGGTCTGGTAAAGCATAGGGAAGCATTGTAAAGCACAGAGAGGTCTGGTAAAGCATAGGGAAGCATTGTAAAGCACAGAGAGGTCGGGTAACGCGTATTATAAATCATCACAATCTATGGTAAATATAAATTTTAGGGTGCAAATTGTGGTACGCTTTTAAAGGGAAAGTCATGATTATCATGAAGATAGATAGCCTTTTCTTTCTTTCTCCTCCTCCCTCTTTCTCTAGATGGGTATGGGGTGCGCTGGATGGCCCAGCCCGCAGTGGGTCAGATGCAGAACCAGTACCTCCCGTCAGCCCAGTTCACAGGAGCCTCTCCGGGGATGAACTCCAACAGCGTGGGTCTGACTCCACCCAACAGCCAGGCCTCCATGAACCAGGTGAGGAGGTGTGGGAGGGGCCAGGGGTGGGGAGGAGCCATGGTGTGGGGAGGGGCCTGGGGGTGGGAGGGGCTGGGGAGGGGGGCTAATTTCGATCTCTATCTAAACTAATATTGTATCATTGTAATAACCGTGCTCCCTCTCTCTCTCTCTCTCTCTCTCTCTCTCTCTCTCTCTCCTCTCTCTCTCTCTCTCCTCTCTCTCTCTCTCTCTCTCTCTCTCCTCTCTCTCAGGCTCAGCTGTCTAACTCCTCCCTCTCTGTGCACAGTCCTGCGGGTCAGTGGGCTCCCTGGGTCCAGGCAGCGTGGGACCCCAAGCCAAGGAAACTCCCAAATGCACTGCCCCGTCGATACCCCAAGCCCCTATCCGGCAGAACTCGCCTTCCCCTGCCCGGCTCCCTCACCCCACCCCTCACCCCACCCCTCCCGGCCTGGGACCCCCGGAGGATCACAGACCCCGAGCAAACCCCAACCCCCACAGAGCGCGGCCCCCTCCGTGCCCCTCCCCTCCCCACCCCCTCAATCTCAATCTCAGCCCCAGCAGCAGCAGCAGCAGCAGCAGCCGCCATCTCAGCCCTCTCCCGCACACCCCCTGCAAGGAGCCTCCCACTCTCTAGGGGCAGCGATGAGCGAGAAGCAGCAGCAGCATCAGCATCATCAGAATGCCATCAACAGCTCCGTCGCCGCGGCGACCGCTCAGCCAATGCCGTCGCAGCAGCACCCCAGGACTCCAGTGAGTTTGTTTTTCTTTCCAGCAGTTATATTATCGGAGGTTTTGAAAAACCTCACTTCTGTAGCTGTGTGGTTCTGATGTGTTAAAGAACTACAGCTCCCAGCATGCATCACCACTGCCGCGGGTGAGAAGGCATGCTGGGAGCTGTAGTCCTAGCCAGGGCTGTGCCGATTCACTGTGTATCAAGACCACAGCTCATTGTAGTTAAAGAACTACAGCTCCCAGCATCCCTCACCACCGCCGCGGGTGAGGAGGCATGCTGGGAGCTGTAGTTCCAGTAAGGCTTCAGTGTTTCATCTCTCTGTGTTCCCTCCCCGTTGCAGCTGTCTCAGAAATCCGCGGTGACCGGCGATGGGCTGACCTCGAACCCGGCTTCCGCCTGCAGCGCCGACGCCAGCTCCCAGCAGCCCCCGCCCGACCCCGCGCCGCACGAAGGGAAGATGGAGGTCAAGCAGGAAGAGGAGGAGGAAGAGGAGGAGCCGGGCGGAGCCAGCGGAGTCAAACAGGAAGCGAAGCCGGAGGTCAGAGCCTGCTTTTAATTTACGAGATTTTATGCATTTCTAAGTTCATTCAGCACTCTTGAGAGTTTAATAGCTACAGATAAGATATTGCAGTAACCCACAGTGCATTCTATACATGAATATTATATAGTGATGTAGTTAGACTTCTAGTGGAAACGTTTGCCATTGAATTTATGAAGTTTCTTTTAGTATTTGTAGTTCAGCCCTATTGTCTGATCTCCCTCTCTCTCTCTCCCTCTCCTCTCTCCTTTCTTTCTTTCTGTCTCTCCCTCTTTCTCTGCTCTCCCTCTCTGTCTCTCTCTCTCTCCCCTCTTTCTCTCCCCTCTTTCTCCTGCTCTCCCTCTCTCTCTCTCTCTCTCTCTCTCTCTCTCTCTCTCTCTCTCTCTCTCTCTCTCTCCTCTCTCTCTCTCTCCCTCTCCTCTCTCTCTCTCTCCTCTCCTCTCTCTCTCTCCTCTCTCTCTCTCTCTCTCTCCTCTCTCTCTCTCTCTCTCTCTCTCTCTCTCTCTCTCTCTCTCTCTCTCTCCTCTCTCTCCTCTCTCTCTCCTCTCTCTCTCTCTCTCTCTCTCTCTCTCTCTCTCTCTCTCCTCTCTCTCTCTCTCTCTCTCTCTCTCTCTCTCCAGGTGAAGGAGGATTTGGGCCCAGCGGAGGACAGCAAGCCCGAGCCCATGGACTCTTCATCCTCCTCCTCCTCCTCCTCCTCTTCCTCCTCGGAAGACAAGAAGCCCGAGTTGAAGCTGGAGCCCCGAGAGGAGGAGGGAGGGAGGGCAGGCACCCGCCCCCAGACCTCCCGGCCAGAGCAAGAGGAAAAGTACGTGGTGCAGTGTAAAGAACTACAGCTCCCAGCATCCCTCACCATTGCTGCGGGTCCAGAGGCATGCTGGGAGCTGTAGTTTATAGAACAGTCTATACTGCTCACAGTCACTCGCATCACATAGCAGAGCTGATAGAATAGCACGTATCGAGGGCAGTGTAAAGAACTACAGCTCCCAGCATGCCTCTGCACCCGCGGCAATGGTGAGGCATGCTGGGAGCTGTAGTTATAGAACAGTACTGCTTAGTCACTCGCATCATCACATAGCAGATAACATTCTGCGATATCATTTTATAGTTTCTTTGATTACATCGCAATGTTAAATAATAAACGATTTAAAATTGTTCATTGTTTTTTTTATAAATTGTAACTCATCTTAAAATTCTATAGGGTGATGCAAAACACAGCTGTGTGTTTTAAATCTCTCTCTCCCTCTCCCCTCTTTCTCTCTCCCCACCCTCAGTCTTCAAGCCGGAGGAGTTGCGTCAGTCTCTCATGCCCACTCTGGAGGCTCTGTACAGGCAGGACCCCGAGTCTCTGCCCTTCCGTCAGCCTGTGGACCCCCAGTTACTGGGAATACCCGTGCGTATTCGAACTAGTAACCGCACTAACCTGGTAAGGGGCTGCTTCGCCGTTGCTTTAGTCTCTCCTCCTCTTCCTCCCGCTTTCTCCTCTTCCTCTCTTTCGCTCTCCTCCTGCTTCTCAGTCTTTATCTGCGTGGCTGGGGGCGAGGATCTTGTGTGTGTGTGTCTCTGGTTGTCTGTGTGTGTCACTGAGTCTGGTTGAGTGTGTCTGGCTGTGTGTGTCTGAGTCTCTGGTTGTGTGTCTGGCTGTGTGTGAGTGTCTGGCTGTGAGTGTGTGTGGGTCTGGCTGTGAGTGAGTGTCTGGCTGTGAGTGAGTGTCTGGCTGTGAGTGTGTGTGGGTCTGGCGGTGAGTGTGTGTGGGTCTGGCGGTGAGTGTGTGTGTGGGTCTGGCGGTGAGTGTGTGTGTGGGTCTGGCGGTGTGTGTGTGTGTGGGTCTGGCGGTGAGTTGTGTGTGGGTCTGGCGGTGAGTGTGTGTGTGGGTCTGGCGGTGAGTGTGTGTGTGGGTCTGGCGGTGAGTGTGTGTGTGGGTCTGGCTGTGTGTGTGTGTCTGGTGGTGTGTGTGTGTGGGTCTGGCTGTGTGTGTGTGTGGGTCTGGCTGTGAGTGTGTGTGTGTGGGTCTGGCTGTGTGTGTGTGTCTGGCTGGCTGTGTGTGTGTCTCTGGTTGGCTGTGTGTGTGTGGCTCTGGTTGGCTGTGTGTGTGGCTCTGGTTGGCTGTGTGTGTGTCTCTGGCTGGCTGTGTGTGTGGCTCTGGCTGGGTGTGTGTGTCTGGCTGTGTGTGTGTCTGTCTGACTGAGTGTCTGGCTGTGTGTGTGTCTCTCTGGTTGGCTGTGTGTGTGTCTCTGGTTGGCTGTGTGTGTGTCTCTGGTTGGCTGTGTGTGTGTCTCTCTGGTTGGCTGTGTGTGTGTCTCTCTGGTTGGCTGTGTGTGTGTCTCTCTGGTTGGCTGTGTGTGTGGCTCTGGCTGGTTGTGTGTGTCTGGCTGTGTGTGTGTGTCTGGTTGTGTGTGTGTGAGTGCAGGTTGTCATGGGTTTGCGTGTCTCTGAATGTATCGGGCAGATTTGCTTGTCTATGAATGTATGCGGGGCCTTTTCTTCCAAACTCTCGCCTTTTCTTATTTATAAATTGCAAAATTTAGAACTGATCCAGGAAATGATGTAATACTTAAAAACGTTTTTTTATTTCCCATTTAAAAAAAAAAAAAAAAAAAAAAAAAAAGAAAGCAAGCTTAAGTCTGTTTTTAAGAGAGTTCCTCGCTGACGAAGGAAGGTTCAGATTCGTGCAGAACACACAGATTTCTCAGATTTCCTGGGAGGGAAGTGCCCCACAGAAATCGGGAGGGATCGGACTGATTGGCCATTCAGAGCGAAAATACAGCTGCTGGGGTTTGTGAAGATCGCTGCTTCTCTTAAACACTCCCCCTGCTGCTGCTGCACCCAGTCCTGGGGTTCAGAGCTCCCCTCAATGAAGTCTAGTATTATTAATATTGAAATGATCAGGAGCCAGGAGTTTGAGCAGGGTTACAAACTCACACTAGCCCTGCTGCTGCTGCTGCTGCTGCACCCAGTCCTGGGGTTCAGAGCTCCCCTCAATGAAGTCTAGTATTATTAATATTGAAATGATCAGGAGCCAGGAGTTTGAGCAGGGTTACAAACTCACACTAGCCCTGCTGCTGCTGCTGCTGCTGCACCCAGTCCTGGGGTTCAGAGCTCCCCTCAATGAAGTCTAGTATTATTAATATTGAAATGATCAGGAGCCAGGAGTTTGAGCAGGGTTACAAACTCACACTAGCCCTGCTGCTGCTGCTGCTGCACCCAGTCCTGTGGAGAACAGCGACCCACACAAACCCCAGCAGCTGTCTCTTGACTCTCGTTTCACTCTGTGTGGTAAATGGTCCCCTGATTTCTGTGGGCGGCTCCCTCCCTCCCAGTATCCCAGTCGTTTTCGTGCAGCAGTTTTCAAGTGAATTGGTTTCTCTGCTGTGAGTTTGATGCCTTACCAGATAAGTGACCCTCATGTTTCGCCCCGCGGGCCAGCTTGCTATAATTGTGAAGCAGCTCTTCTGTGCAAACCCAGTTGAATCCTATTGCTTTTTTGTAGTCTGTGAATTTTTCATGCTTTTTATTTTATTATTTTGCTTGCATTACTTTTTTTAATAAGCTTTTTATTATTTTTTTTAAATCCATATAAATGCAGATTTTGAAAATTTGAGCGAATCATCTCAGAGTGCAGAATTTTAATCTGAAAAAAAAAATCAATGCATGCGTTTTCAATCGGGGAGGGGTGGGGTGGGGGAATCAAATGAATTTAAAATTAATTGAAAAAAAAAAAAACGTTTTTAGCGTCTTACATTATTTAAATTTGATTCTAATTGATTTATTCGCATATACCTGAAGCTTAAATAAGCTTTGGTTTTAAAAATGCTTTTTTAAAAATTTTTTTTACACAAGCATTTTTTAACAGACAGTTCCTCGCCAGTAATAAGTATTGTATTCATGTTTTTAATGTGTGTTTATATATAATATAACTGTTTAACCTGAAGTCAAACCAAAAATTTGCCCAGGTTTTGAGAGAATCGCAATACCTCGAGTTTTTCATTTATATCTTTTACAAAACCCGCCTGCATGAAAACCGGTGAGAGAATTTCAATTTCAGTGATTTTTGATTTCATATCTCTGCAGCAGTGTGGAGTAGTGATTTAGGGCTCTGGACTCTTGACCGGAGGGTCGTGGGTTCAATCCCAGGTGTGGGGACACTGCTGCTGTACCCTTGAGCAAGGTACTTTACCTAGATTGCTCCAGTAAAAAAACCCAACTGTATAAATGGGGAATTGGATGTAAAAATAATGTGATATCTTGTAACAATTGTAAGTCGCCCTGGATAAGGGCGTCTGCTAAGAAATAAATAATAATAATAATAATAATAATAATAAAAACCAGGGCAGATTTTAACTTCATGCTGTCAAAACTTGCTGTGTTGTATAATTTAAAGTACTTGATTTAATTTAATTTATTTATTTTTAATTTTGCTGTGTGTGTTTTTCATCTTGGCTTTGCTGAAGTACTGCCTGCTTTTTTGATTGTCTCTGTTTTACAAAGGCAGATTTTGTTATTCCATTCCCTCTCTCTCTCTCTCTCCCTCCCTCCCTCCTTCCCTCTCTCCCTCCTCCTCCTCATCCACCGCTCCAGGATTATTTCGACATTGTGAAGAACCCCATGGATCTGTCCACGATCAAACGCAAGCTGGACACGGGGCAGTATCAGGAGCCGTGGCAATACGTGGACGATATCTGGCTCATGTTTAACAACGCCTGGCTGTACAACCGGAAGACGTCCCGGGTCTACAAGTACTGCTCCAAGCTAGCGGAGGTCTTTGAACAGGACATCGACCCCGTCATGCAGGGGCTGGGGTACTGCTGCGGGAGGAAGGTGAGAGGGGAGAGGGGCTGGGGTACTGCTGAGAGGGGCTGGGGTACTGCTGAGGGAGGGAGAGGGGCTGGGGTACTGCTGAGGGAGGGAGAGGGGCTGGGGTACTGCTGAGGGAGGGAGAGGGGCTGGGGTACTGCTGAGGGAGGGAGAGGGGCTGGGGTACTGCTGAGGGAGGGAGGGGCTGGGGTACTGCTGAGGGAGGGAGAGGGGCTGGGGTACTGCTGAGGGAGGGAGAGGGGCTGGGGTACTGCTGAGGGAGGGAGAGGGGCTGGGGTACTGCTGAGGGAGGGGAGAGGGGCTGGGGTACTGCTGAGGGAGGGGAGGGGCTGGGGTACTGTTAACAAGGGAACATGTATTCAGCAGCTTTCATTGGACTCTATGAAGCTGAGGGAGTTCATTCTATATAGAGGGGTGGAATTCAATATGTTAACAAGGAACATTATTCAGCAGCTTTCATTGGACTCTATGAAGCTGAGGGAGTTCATTCTATATAGAGGGGTGGAATTCAATATGTTAACAAGGGAACATTATTCAGCAGCTTTCATTGGACTCTATGAAGCTGAGGGAGTTCATTCTATATAGAGGGGTGGAATTCAATATGTTAACAAGGGAACATTATTCAGCAGCTTTCATTGGACTCTATGAAGCTGAGGGAGTTCATTCTATATAGAGGGGTGGAATTCAATATGTTAACAAGGAACATTATTCAGCAGCTTTCATTGGACTCTATGAAGCTGAGGGAGTTCATTCTATATAAAGGGGGTGGAATTCAACATGTTAACAAGGGAACATTATTCAGCAGCTTTCATTGGACTCTATGAAGCTGAGGGAGTTCATTCTATATAGAGGGGGTGGAATTCAATATGTTAACAAGGGAACATTATTCAGCAGCTTTCATTGGACTCTATGAAGCTGAATCAGTTCATTCTATATAGAGGGTGATGCTGCTAAACTTTTGCCCACAGCCGTACATGATGTATCGTAATAGAGGTCTGTATCGCTTGTGATACGAGACCACAGCATAAAGAACTACAGCTCCCAGCATGCCTCACCATTGCCACGAGTGCAGAGGCATGCTGGGAGTTGTAGTTCCTGGGACTGTAACCCTGCTTGTCTTGTGTTTTTTGTAGCTGGAGTTCTCTCCTCAGACACTGTGTTGCTACGGGAAACAGCTGTGTACGATCCCGCGAGACGCAGCCTATTTCAGCTACCAGAACAGGTACGAGAGACCGGAGACTGAGTGTGTGTGTGTGTGTGTGTGACAGAGAGATTGGAGGGGGTTACAGAAACACTGAACAACGACCCAGAGTAACACGCAAGCAGGACTGGAGATGAGACTCCTATCGCACAGCAGTGTGATCCAGTCCAGGTTTTACTGCTACCAGCTTGATCAGCCCCCAGTGTGTCTAGCTAACAAGCTCAGGTGTGTCTTATTATTAAACTCTTAGTGAAACCAGGACTGGATCACACTGCTGTGCAGCGGGAGTCTGATTCCCAGCCCTGTAGATAGACTTTGGTTGAAGGAGGTTTGTAGCTGATTTTATAGTGAAGAGAGCTACAGGATATTGCTGGGAACTGTGGGATATTTAGACAGAGAGATCTGGGCTGGGAATCAGACTCCTATCCCACAGCAGGGTGATCCAGTCCAGGTTTTACTGCTACCAGCTTGATCAGCCTCCAGTGTGTCTAGCTGACAAGCTCAGGTGTGTCTTATTATTAAACTCCCAGTGAAACCAGGACTGGATCACACTGCTGTGCAGCGAGACACAAGACTCTGTGAGGCTGAGACTGGATAGCACACTTTTTTTAATTGCATGAGTTTAAGTTATTGAATATATTTTAAATATAGATATATCTGCTAACTATCTGTCTTGGAAAGTATTAAGAGTTTGCATGGCACAGATGTTTATTAGAAGTTTGAATGCTGCACTGAAAACTGTTTTTTTAATTAATATATATATTTTTGATTTGTTTGTTTGTTTTAATCTGGCTTTTTAACTTCTTGACATGCAATTATAAACCAAAAGAAGACCACAGCATCTTTTTATCTCATCGCAGTGCCCTAAATCAATACTGTGGCATTAAAATTTTTAGAGCAATTATTTTTGCCTCTTAAGACGTATCATTTGTGGCACGATTTTCACTCACGGGCTCCACCTGGTGGTCAGATAAGGAAACGCAGCTTCAGTTTTAATTTGCAGGTTCATTGCTGCTTTTTTATGATGGCAAACGTTTCAAAATCACACCACTTCCAAACTGGGATAAACTGGCAAAGCTGTGGCCTTCTTTTACGGCAGTGTTCTGTTAGCTAGATTACTGATTTTGGGTGGGATGGGGTGGGGGTTGGGGTAGGGTGGGTGTGTGCATCCCAAACTCACACACACACACACACACACACACACACAACCACACAGTTTTAAAAAGTTTAACGCATTGATTTTATTTGTTAGCGCTGCAGTCTTTGCTGTGTCGATTTTACTGGGAGGGAACGCCCCTCAGAAATCAGGAGGGGGCGGTCGCTGGTGTGGATCTGGGGGCTGATTTTGCCGTTCAGAGTGAATTAAGAAACAGCTGCTGAGGGTTTGTGATGGATCGCGGTGCTCCACAGAGTCTCAGAAAAGCAGCTTCGAACGACAAAATCAACCCCCCTGGATCCACACCAGCGACCCCCCCTCCCTCGCCCACAGAGAGCTCTGTCCTGAATCGTTAATTTATCAAACGCCTTTATCCCAAGGCAGCTTAGAGACTGAATATTCAAGCAGTCTCTTCTGTGCAGCTGTCCTGTGAGAAACACACAAGCAAAACACACGTGAACATTTTATTAAATCTAGGTTTCATTCACAGATTCCCCAAAGTAGCGAGAACTGCGAGAGGCGATTTATTATTTATTTTTTTTAACCCTTTTTTCACGCCCGACTACTGCATACAAAACCGATGACAAAGCATGAGAGTTTGGCTCTTTTTTTTTTCACTGTTTTATTTACTCTTTTTTTTTGCTTGCATTTTTAAAGGCCTGTGCTGGTTTGAAGTGACCCATCTGTTGTTTTGCAGCATTTCCTTAAACCACTGTCATGCACTCGCTTAAAATCTCTGCCCATGTTCAATTGCCGGTCTCAAAACCGGGCTGGTCCGACGTTAAAATTTTCCCTTTCCGGTCCGATTGTCGGATCCCTGCCCGACATCATCAAAAAAAACGTCCAGCACGGGTCTCTAGTCGTTTTTTCCTCCTGAAAAAGCAGAGAAAAGCTTTCATGGAGGCGGATCTGAGCAGCACGCATCATCTCTTCACCACAGAGATAACACGGATATAAACAAACAAGATAGCTGCTTCTGCGTCCAGCGCTCAAAGAACATCACAGACATTTTCAGAACGTTTTGATGTTCTAGTCATAAAATAACGACTTGGATCTCGTTATCGAGGAGTTTGGTGATCAATCGAGCGATCAGGAGATGATTTATCGGTATGCACGACTATGAAGAGGTATGTGATAAATACAGCGAGCGAGGAGCGGGTCTGGAGAGGCAGGACTGAGAGCCCTGTTGACATGCAGAGACTTTTAAACCTGTTTTACTGGGAATAAAATTACTTGTGAAAATAAATTTGGATCCGACGCGCCTGACAGACGCTGAATAAATGGACCGCTAACGGTTAAAACCTCACGTCTTTGCAGACCGTGTGTGCTTTCCATTGTAGATTATCCCAGCCTTGTATTGTAAAATGTCTTTATTAATTGCATTTGTAGAATGCTTTTATTTTTATACAAAAAAAAGCGCTGCGCAGAACAGAGCAGAAAGAAAGACCGAACCACGATGAGTTTGAATAGCGTGCTACAGTCGGATCATTTCAATAACCGTGTACACACAATACAATTTTAAAGGTACAGAGGAGGCTGAGTGGTCCAGTGGTTAAAGAAAAGGGCTTGTAACCAGGAGGTCCCCGGTTCAAATCCCACCTCAGCCACTGACTCACTGTGTGACCCTGAGCAAGTCACTTCACCTCCTTGTGCTCCGTCTTTCGGGTGAGACGTAGTTGTAAGTGACTCTGCAGCTGATGCATAGTTCACACACCCTAGTCTCTGTAAGTCGCCTTGGATAAAGGCGTCTGCTAAATAAACAAATAATAATACATTAAAACCCGCTAAGATAAGAGAAAGCCGTTTTTATAAAAGTGAGTTTTTTTTTTTAGTCTTAAGCTGTAACTGTCCCAGTTTTTCCTTGACCGGTGAAGGCGCAGCGTTCCTTAATTTCGGACCTCGAAAAGAACAAGCTGCTGTTGCTGACCCTCGGAGTAGCCAGATGAAATCTAAACTCTTCTGCAGCTGCGCCCAAACGTATCACAGCGCCTCCTGTCGCTTCTGCAGCGTCGATTCGCCCTGCTGGTGAAGTCGGACCACTGGAACCGCAAATCTGAGGGAAGTGATCCCATCTGTGTTTGTCTAATTGACTTTGAATCGACCCACAGCAGCGATTTAAAACTGTAGAGGGAAGCAGACGCTAGTGGTAGACTTTTTCCAAGACGTTTTAAACACGCCTCCTAATGAATGAATCGAAGCACGAAGCAGAGCAACATTTTCACACTCGAGAGTCGATTGATTCTGCGTCTCCGGTGGAGGAAATTGAAATCCTCGCGCCCGGAGGAGTTTTCATGCAGGAGGGTTTGTAAATAACGAACCTCCACGAGAGAGAGAGAGAGAGAGAGTATATACACATGGATGAAGGCTATATTTGCATCCTGAGCCATTCGAAATAAAGTCATAATCGCACAGCAGTGACGTCAAAAAGTGATAATTCCTCCAGAGGAAAATATACTTGAACTTTGACCCATTTGACTCCTTGAGACCATCGCTTTCAATTCAAACACAAAATGTCTCGTTTTCAATCAACACTCACAGAGCAGAAATGTTCATTAATGAGCAACAAAATGAGAATACGTTAAAAAAAAAAATCAAGCTGGTGCATTCGTATCTCAGAGAAACCGGAGAGGAACGGGAAATTAAAACAAGGTAAAGGCGATCACCCAAATCAAAGCTCTAATGGATAACGACACAGAACGTCTGAACCGCAATGAAACAGGACGTTAAAAAAACACCCAACTGAACCGCTGAACCTCGTCTTCTTTAATATCAGCATCGCAAGGGTATCTGTGGATTATAAACAATAACAGACGGGCCTCTTCAGCGAGTCACAGGAAAACAATCCCATCTCGGGGTTCTGTGACAGTTTAGAAGCTCCGCCTTCGCTCTCGTAGTTTGTGACGTCACAGAAATCCTGGATGGAATTATGATCCTGTAACTCACTGAAGCCCATCTGTTGTTCTCTATAGAATATATATTATCAACAGCAAACATCAAACCTAACATTTCAAGTGGATGCATTCTCTCACCCTAACCCCCCCACCCCACCCAAACCTAATTTTATTTAAACGATTATTATTTTTTCAATACGGAACACTACTACATGTTTTTGAATCATTTTTTTTGTTATGCTTGTAAAATCCCATTGAGATAATTTGATGCTAATTTGTGCTTTGCCTTGGCTTTCTGTGTCCTGTCTGTCTTTGTTTTTTTCCTCCCTCCTCCCCCCCTCTCTCTCTCTCTCTCTCTCTCTCTCTCTCTCTCTCTCTCTCTTTTTTTAATGCTTGTGATGTCTGCATTGGCTTTGCAAACATTTCCACCAAAAAAACCCATCCCCAATTTGCTCCGCCTTTTTCTTTTTCTTGCGCATTCATTGGTTGATTGCTACTCCCCGCCTCTGTTGTCCCGGCGACCTGCTCTCTGCTCCTCCCACCTGTGCCCGCCTGTGCCCGCCCCCCTGGCCTGTTCTGATTGGCTGTGATGTGTGGACGAACAGTTCACCCAAATATGGCCTTATTGCTGACAGGTATCACTTCTGTGAGAAGTGTTTCAACGAAATCCCGGGGGAGACCGTGGCTCTGGGAGACGACCCGTCCCAGACACAGACGTGAGTACCGACCGCGCCCTCCTTACCAGCTTCCTCAGTAGTGTTGTTGTTGTTGTTGCTTCCTGTCTCTCGCAACGCTGCTTGTGTTTTTCTTTTTTCTCTTCTGTCTCCTTTTTCTCTCCTCCTTTCTCCCTCATTCTTTTTTCTTGTGCTCCTTTCTGTTTCTCTCCTCTCTGCTCTCCTTTCTCGCTCTTTTTTCTCTCTTCTCTCTGCTCTCCTTTCTCGCTCTTTTTTCTCTCCTCTCCTTTCTCGCTCTTTTTTCTCTCCTCTCTGCTCTCCTTTCTCGCTGTTTTCTCGCTCTTCTCTCTACTTTTCCTTGTGCTCCTGTCTCTCCTTTGTTCTTCTCTCCTCCCTCTTTCTCCTTTCTCCCTCGTTCTTCTTTTTCTTGTGCTCCGTTCTTTCTCTTCTTTCTTCGTCTTCTCCCTCTCCTTTTTCTTGGTCTGTTAGTTTTTTCATGTCGTTTGGATGCTTGTTCGCTCTCCTGTGTTTTTCATGTCGTTTGGGTGCTTGTTCGTTCTCTCCTGTGTGTTTTTCATGTCGTTTGGGTGCTTGTTCGTTCTCTCCTGTGTTTTTCATGTCGTTTGGGTGCTTGTTCGTTCTCTCCTGTGTGTTTTTCATGTCGTTTGGGTGCTTGTTCGTTCTCTCCTGTGTGTTTTTCATGTCGTTTGGGTGCTTGTTCGTTCTCTCCTGTGTGTTTTTCATGTCGTTTGGGTGCTTGTTCGTTCTCTCCTGTGTGTTTTTCATGTCGTTTGGGTGCTTGTTCGTTCTCTCCTGTGTGTTTTTCATGTCGTTTGGGTGCTTGTTCGTTCTCTCCTGTGTGTTTTTCATGTCGTTTGGGTGCTTGTTCGTTCTCTCCTGTGTGTTTTTCATGTCGTTTGGGTGCTTGTTCGTTCTCTCCTGTGTGTTTTTCATGTCGTTTGGGTGCTTGTTCGTTCTCTCCTGTGTGTTTTTCATGTCGTTTGGGTGCTTGTTCGTTCTCTCCTGTGTGTTTTCATGTCGTTTGGGTGCTTGTTCGTTCTCTCCTGTGTGTTTTTCATGTCGTTTGGGTGCTTGTTCGTTCTCTCCTGTGTGTTTTTCATGTCGTTTGGGTGCTTGTTCGTTCTCTCCTGTGTGTTTTTCATGTCGTTTGGGTGCTTGTTCGTTCTCTCCTGTGTGTTTTTCATGTCGTTTGGGTGCTTGTTCGTTCTCTCCTGTGTGTTTTTCATGTCGTTTGGGTGCTTGTTCGTTCTCTCCTGTGTGTTTTTCATGTCGTTTGGGTGCTTGTTCGTTCTCTCCTGTGTGTTTTTCATGTCGTTTGGGTGCTTGTTCGTTCTCTCCTGTGTGTTTTTCATGTCGTTTGGGTGCTTGTTCGTTCTCTCCTGTGTGTTTTTCATGTCGTTTGGGTGCTTGTTCGTTCTCTCCTGTGTGTTTTCATGTCGTTTGGGTGCTTGTTCGTTCTCTCCTGTGTGTTTTTCATGTCGTTTGGGTGCTTGTTCGTTCTCTCCTGTGTGTTTTCATGTCGTTTGGGTGCTTGTTCGTTCTCTCCTGTGTGTTTTTCATGTCGTTTGGGTGCTTGTTCGTTCTCTCCTGTGTGTTTTTCATGTCGTTTGGGTGCTTGTTCGTTCTCTCCTGTGTGTTTTTCATGTCGTTTGGGTGCTTGTTCGTTCTCTCCTGTGTGTTTTTCATGTCGTTTGGGTGCTTGTTCGTTCTCTCCTGTGTGTTTTTCATGTCGTTTGGGTGCTTGTTCGTTCTCTCCTGTGTGTTTTTCATGTCGTTTGGGTGCTTGTTCGTTCTCTCCTGTGTGTTTTTCATGTCGTTTGGGTGCTTGTTCGTTCTCTCCTGTGTGTTTTTCATGTCGTTTGGGTGCTTGTTCGTTCTCTCCTGTGTGTTTTTCATGTCGTTTGGGTGCTTGTTCGTTCTCTCCTGTGTGTTTTTCATGTCGTTTGGGTGCTTGTTCGTTCTCTCCTGTGTGTTTTTCATGTCGTTTGGGTGCTTGTTCGTTCTCTCCTGTGTGTTTTTCATGTCGTTTGGGTGCTTGTTCGTTCTCTCCTGTGTGTTTTTCATGTCGTTTGGGTGCTTGTTCGTTCTCTCCTGTGTGTTTTTCATGTCGTTTGGGTGCTTGTTCGTTCTCTCCTGTGTGTTTTTCATGTCGTTTGGGTGCTTGTTCGTTCTCTCCTGTGTGTTTTTCATGTCGTTTGGGTGCTTGTTCGTTCTCTCCTGTGTGTTTTTCATGTCGTTTGGGTGCTTGTTCGTTCTCTCCTGTGTGTTTTTCATGTCGTTTGGGTGCTTGTTCGTTCTCTCCTGTGTGTTTTTCATGTCGTTTGGGTGCTTGTTCGTTCTCTCCTGTGTGTTTTTCATGTCGTTTGGGTGCTTGTTCGTTCTCTCCTGTGTGTTTTTCATGTCGTTTGGGTGCTTGTTCGTTCTCTCCTGTGTGTTTTTCATGTCGTTTGGGTGCTTGTTCGTTCTCTCCTGTGTGTTTTTCATGTCGTTTGGGTGCTTGTTCGTTCTCTCCTGTGTGTTTTTCATGTCGTTTGGGTGCTTGTTCGCTCTCCTGTGTGTTTTACTGAAGTTTCTGTCCCTCATTTTTACAGGACAATAGGCAAAGATCAATTTGAAAAGAAAAAGAATGACACACTGGACCCTGAACTGTGAGTATAAGAGCTTCTTAAAACAGCCACACATTCAGAGGCCAGGCAGATTTCAGAGCGAGTACGGGCAGTTTGACTTGCAGTTAAAGAAAAGGGGGTCTCGATACCAGGAGGTTCAAATCCCGGCTCAGTCACTGACTGTGTGTGTGTGTGTGTGTGTGTGTGTGTGTGTGTGTGTGTGTGTGTGTGTGACCCTGAGCGAGTCGCTTCACCTCCTTGTGCTCCGTCCTTCGGATGAGACGTCAAACAAACGAGCTCCTATTGGAAGTGACTCTGCAGCAGCAGCAGCAGCAGTTGTTGATGATGCAGAGTTCACCCCCCTAGTCTCTGGAAGTCGCTTTGGAGAAAAAGCCTCCGCTGAATGATTTAATTCATAATACTAACATTTTAGTTTTAAACAAAGCACAGTTTTTATTTATTTTTAAGCTAAAGGTGGCTGAGCAAGCTGAAGTGTATTTAATCAGTTCATTCTATATAGAGGGTGATGCTGCTAAACTTTTGCCCACAGCTGTACATGGTGTATCGTAATAGAGGTCTGTATCACTTGTGATACGAGACCACAGCATAAAGAACTACAGCTCCCATCATGCCTCACCATGGCCGCGGGTGCAGAGGCATGCTGGGAGCTGTAGTCCTAGCCAGCTCCCCTGTAGTGTGTAGACTCCTAACACGTGCCTCTTTGTATCCGCAGGCTTGTTGAATGTACTGACTGTGGGCGCAAAATGCACCAAATCTGCGTCCTTCATAACGAGACAATCTGGCCAGCAGGGTAAGTCTCCATCTCCTGTCCGTCACCCCCTCCCCACCCCGCCCCCTGGTGGCGGAGGGGAGGCAGTGCAGGCGCAGGTCACACGTCACACGTTCCTCCATCTCTCTGTTTGAAGCTCTTCTCCCATTGTCAGGAAACTGGCTCTTAACATTATTCAGCTCAAGATCTTGAGAGGCTCAGATTCTGGGATAGAGGGGGTCTCTGAATCTCAGATTCTGGGATAGAGGGGGTCTCTGAATCTCAGATTCTGGGTAGAGGGGATCGCTGAATCTGAAGGGGATATGTTACTACTCTTATTGGTAGTAGTAGTAAGTATGTGTGTTGTGTCTATGGTCATTACTGCCCCCTGGTGGCGGAGGGGAGGCAGTGCAGGCGCAGGTCACACGTCACACTTTCCTCCATCTCTCTGTTTGAAGCGCTTCTCCCATTGTCAGGAAACCTGTTATTAATATTATTCAGCCCAAGTTCTTGAGAGGATCACACTCTGGGGATGTAGGGGGGTGTCTGTCTGTGTGTCTGTACGTCCGTCTGTCTCTGTCTGTCTGTCTGTACCTCCGTCCGTCTGTCTGTTTGAATCTCTTCTCCTGTTGTCAGGAAGCTCTCTGATTTCTTATCCCGCGCTGTTCTGCACACGCTGCTCATCTGAGTCACGCCCCTCCTCTCTCTCTCCTCATGCTTGACATATTGTGAACGTGTAGCCATGGCGATGGGGGGTGGATGATGTCACAGACAGGCTGGTGGTGTTGATTTTTCTCTCCCTGTTTTTTTTTGTAGCTTTACTTGCGATAACTGTCTGAAGAAAGCCGGCAAAACGAGAAAAGAGAACAAATACGCAGCGAGAAGCAAGTGGAGTGAGTAGAAGTTTGAAGTTTATTTAGCAGACGCCTTTATCCAAGGCGACTTACAGAGACTAGGGTGTGTGAACTATGCATCAGCTGCAGAGTCACTTACAACTACGTCTCACCCGAAAGACGGAGCACAAGGAGGTTAAGTGACTTTCTCAGGGTCACACAATGAGTCAGTGGCTGAGGTGGGATTTGAACCGGGGACCTCCTGGTTACAAGCCCTTTTCTTTAACCGCTGGACCACACAGCCTCCTGTAGAGTAGAGAGCGGAGCGGCGTTTTCTGAACGCATTGCAAAGCAGCACACCTGACCTGAGGGTCCGGTCCAATCACACTCTCACACAGCAGCACACCTGACCTGGGGGTCCGGTCCAATCACACTCTCACACAGCAGCACACCTGACCTGGGGGTCCGGTCCAATCACACTCTCACAGCAGCACGGTCTGCTGAGATTACAACTCTGCAACAAACAGCTCCCCACGTTATTAACATGATTTAACTTAAAATAAACCAGCGATTAATAATCACTGCTACACACACACACACACACACTGAGACACACACACACAGAGTCACTGATAATGAGAGAGGAGCCACACACACACACACACACACTGTATAAACAGCTATCCACATTAACATGATTTACTGTTTATTCTAAATAAACCAGCGATTAATAATCACTGCTACACACACACACACACACACACACACACACTGAGACACACACACAGAGTCACTGATAATGAGAGAGGAGCCACACACACACACACACACACAGTCACTGATAATGAGAGAGAAGCCACACACACACACACACACAGAGTCACTGATAATGAGAGAGGAGCCACACACACACACACACACACACAGAGTCACTGATAATGAGAGAGGAGCCACACACACACACACACACACTGTATAAACAGCTATCCACATTAACATGATTTACTGTTTATTCTAAATAAACCAGCGATAATAATCACTGCTACAAATACACACACACACACTGTAAACAGTTACCCACATTATTAATATGTTTTACTTTTAAATAACCAGCAATAATAATCGCTGCTTCAAACACACACACACACATAACTGGAGAACTTATGACATGCTGGTTACCCCTCCGTCACCCCCCCTGTCACTCTCTCGCCCCCCCTCTCTCGCCCTGCAGGGCTCCCCCAGACGAAGCTGGGCAGCTTCCTGGAGACGCGGGTCAACGACTACCTGCGACGGCAGAACCACCCCGAGTCGGGCGACGTGACGATCCGCGTGGTGCACGTGTCGGACAAGGTGGTGGAGGTGAAGCCCGGCATGAAGTCCAGGTACGCCCGCACACTCGGCACGCCCCCCATCCCCCCTCCCCCCCGGCCTCGCTTCCACGCACAGGCTGCTCATCGGAGCCCCGCCTGAGGGACAGAGTCACAAACCCTCTCTGTATTATCTGTCTTCTCTCAATCTCTCCTCTCTCTCCTAACTTGGCACGCCCCCCCTTTTCTTTCTTTCTTTCTTTCTCTCCTCTCTTTCTTTCTCTCTCCTTTCTTTCTTGCTTTCTCTTTTTTCTTTCTTTCTCTTTCTCCTCTCTTCTATCTCTCTCTCTCGTCCTTTCTTTCTTTCTTTCTCTCCTTTCTCTCTTTCTCTCTCCTCTCTTTCTTTCTCTCTCCTTTCTCTTTCTTTCTTTCTCTCTCCTTTCTCTCTTTCTCTCTCCTTTCTCTCTTTCTTTCTCTCTCCTTTCTCTTTCTGTCTCTCTTTCTCTCTCTCTCCTTTCTCTTTCTCTCCTTTCTCTTTCTCTCTTTCTTTCTCTCTTTCTTTCTGTGTCAGTTCCTCATTGGACTCCACCTACCCGCTTGAGGGCCAGAGTCACAAATCTGTCTCATGTCTCCCCTCTTTCTCTCTCTCTCATTCTCTCATTTCTACTCTCTTCTAACTCTTCTGTCCTCCAGTCAATCTAAAACAAAATGTAACCCTATAAAATATATAGATATAAATAAATATTATATATTAAATAATATATATAAATCTCTACCAGTGTAATTTTTACCCCACATTAGCATCTGTAAACACACAGCCATATTTATAAAAAAAATTCCACTCCTGGCTTAATGTTTCTGCTCGAGTGTTGGAACGGTATCAGAGGTTCCGGAACGCGGAGTGTGGGCGTGTCCTGGTGTTGCCGTGGTAACCCCGTTGCCGTGCCCGCAGGTTCGTGGACACCGGGGAGATGGCGGAGTCCTTCCCCTATCGGACGAAGGCTCTGTTTGCCTTCGAGGAGATTGACGGAGCCGATGTCTGCTTCTTCGGGATGCACGTGCAGGAGTACGGATCGGACGCGCCTTCCCCAACCAGAGGTGAGGGAGCTTGAACCCAGAACCCTCCGCTGCCCCTCGGGATCTGCATCCCCAACCCAGAACCCTCCCGCTGCCCCTCGGGATCTGCAGCCCTGAGAGAGCGGGATCGAACCCAGATCCCTCCGCTGCCCCTCGGGATCTGCAGCCCTGAGAGGCGGGGCTCGAACCCAGATCCCTCCGCTGCCCCTTGGGATCTGCAGCCCTGAGAGAGCGGGGCTCCAACCCAGAACCCTCCCGCTGCCCCCTCGGGGATCTGCAGCCCTGAGAGCGGAGCTCCAAGCTAGACCCTGATATTGATGCGATCCAGCCCTCTGAAATGTCTTTATAATATACAGCGCTAGACCCTGATAGTGATGCGATCCAGCCCTCTGAAATGTCTTTATAATATACAGCGCTAGACCCTGATAGTGATGCGATCCAGCCCTCTGAAATGTCTTTATAATATACAGCGCTAGACCCTGATATTGATGCGATCCAGCCCTCTGAAATGTCTTTATAATATACAGCGCTAGACCCTGATATTGATGCGATCCAGCCCTCTGAAATGTCTTTATAATATACAGCGCTAGACCCTGATAGTGATGCGATCCAGCCCTCTGAAATGTCTTTATAATATACAGCGCTAGACCCTGATAGTGATGCGATCCAGCCCTCTGAAATGTCTTTATAATATACAGCGCTAGACCCTGATATTGATGCGATCCAGCCCTCTGAAATGTCTTTATAATATACAGCGCTAGACCCTGATAGTGATGCGATCCAGCCCTCTGAAATGTCTTTATAATATACAGCACTAGACCCTGATAGTGATGCGATCCAGCCCTCTGAAATGTCTTTATAATATACAGCGCTAGACCCTGATATTGATGCGATCCAGCCCTCTGAAATGTCTTTATAATATACAGCGCTAGACCCTGATATTGATGCGATCCAGCCCTCTGAAATGTCTTTATAATATACAGCGCTAGACCCTGATATTGATGCGATCCAGCCCTCTGAAATGTCTTTATAATATACAGCACTAGACCCTGATATCGATGCGATCCAGCCCTCTGAAATGTCTTTATAATATACAGCGCTAGACCCTGATATCGATGCGATCCAGCCCTCTGAAATGTCTTTATAATATACAGCACTAGACCCTGATATTGATGCGATCCAGCCCTCTGAAATGTCTTTATAATATACAGCGCTAGACCCTGATATTGATGCGATCCAGCCCTCTGAAATGTCTTTATAATATACAGCGCTAGACCCTGATATTGATGCGATCCAGCCCTCTGAAATGTCTTTATAATATACAGCGCTAGACCCTGATATTGATGCGATCCAGCCCTCTGAAATGTCTTTATAATATACAGCGCTAGACCCTGATATTGATGCGATCCAGCCCTCTGAAATGTCTTTATAATATACAGCGCTAGACCCTGATATCGATGCGATCCAGCCCTCTGAAATGTCTTTATAATATACAGCGCTAGACCCTGATATCGATGCGATCCAGCCCTCTGAAATGTCTGTATAATATACAGCGCTAGACCCTGATATTGATGCGATCCAGCCCTCTGAAATGTCTTTATACTATACAGCGCTAGACCCTGATAGTGATGAGACACAGCCCCCTCTTCTCTCTCTACACCTGTATTGGTTTTGAATGGGTTGTTTTGGTCTCTTTGCAGGCGGGTGTACATATCCTACCTGGACAGTGTTCATTTCTTCCAACCCCGATGCCTCAGGACAGGCGTCTACCACGAGATTCTCATTGGCTACCTGGAATACGTCAAGAAACTGGGGTGAGCGCTTACACTTTACCCGGAGACTACAGCTCCCAGCATGCCCCCGGCAGCAGCAGTGCTGGTGAGGGATGATGGGAGATGTAGTTTGTTTAGTCAGATCCAGCAGCTTTTAAACAGGTACAGGTGTGACTGCAGTAGAAGTGGTTTTTGTATGCGTTTATTTTTTTTGTTACTGTACTGTGTATTTGTTTTAACGTCTCTCTGTTCTTTCTTCTCTCCTTTCTCTGTTCTCTCCGTTCTGTCGCTCGCTCTTTCTTTTTCTGTTCTGCCTTTGTCTTTCTCTTTGTTCTCTCCTTTGTCTCTCGCTTCTTTCTTTCTCTCTTTCTGTTCTTTCCTTTTTCTGTCTCTGACTCATCTGTCTCTTTGTTCTCCTTTCTGTCTCTTGCACGCACGTGCTTGCTTTCTCTGTACTCTGTTCTCTCCTTGCTGTCTCTTGTGCTGTCTCTCGCTCTCCCCTCTCCCCCTCTTTCTTTTTCTCCTCTATCTCTCCCCCCTTGCTCTCTCCCCTCTTTCTTTTTTTATCTGTACTGTTCTCTCCTTTTTGTCTCTTGTGCTCTGTGTCTCTCGCTCTCTCTCCCCCTTTCTTTCTCTCCCTCTCCCCCCCTTTCTTTCTCCTCAATCTCTCTCCCCTCTCTCTCTCTCTGTCTCTCTCTCTCTCTCTCTCTCTCTCTCCAGTTACACGACGGGTCACATCTGGGCCTGCCCCCCCAGCGAGGGGGATGATTACATCTTCCACTGCCACCCGGCCGACCAGAAGATCCCCAAACCCAAGAGGCTGCAGGAGTGGTACAAGAAGATGCTGGACAAGGCCGTGTCCGAGCGCATCGTGCACGACTACAAGGTGAGAGGGGCCCCCGAGCCCCTGACTGCCGCTGGGGTATCACCCCCTCCTCCCCCCAGCGCTGGGATCTAACCCAGGGCTGGGAGTCAGACTCCTATCCCATAGCAGTGTGATCCAGTCCAGGTTTTACTGCTACCAGCTTGATCAGCCCCCAGTGTGTCTAGCTAACAAGCTCAGGTGTGTCTGATTATTAAACTCCCAGTGAAACCAGGACTGGATCACACTGCTGTGCAGCGGGAGTCTGATTCCCAGCCCTGTAGCTCTCTCTCTCTCTCTCTCTCTCTCTCTCTTTCTTTCTTTCTTTTCCTTTCTTTCTCTCCTCCTCTTGCTCTCTCCCCTTCTCATTTCTTTCTTTCTTTCTTTCTTTCTTTCTTTCTTTCTCTTTCACTCATTTTCTTTGTTCTCTCTCTCCTCTCCTTTTGCTCGATCCCCTTCTCATTTTGATCCCCTTCTCATTTCTTTTTCTGTTCTCTTTTTCTCCCTTTCTGTTTCTTTCACTCTTTCTTTGTTCTCTCATTTCTCTCTCTCTCTCCTTCTCCTTTCTTCTCTCTTTCTCTCTCCTCTGTCTCTCAATTCAAATTCAGTTATTAGCATGACACTAATGCTGCAGCATTGATGAAGCATGTAAACCCAGTAGAAATCCACAGTAACCCCCCGTCTCTCCCCCCTCCTCAGGACGTGTTCAAGCAGGCCACGGAGGACCGGCTGACCAGTGCCAATGAGCTGCCCTACTTCGAGGGGGACTTCTGGCCCAACGTGCTGGAGGAGAGCATCAAGGAGCTGGAGCAAGAGGAGGAGGAGAGGAAGAGAGAGGAGAGCAGCACGAGTAACGAGAGCACCGATGTGAGTGCAGAGCAATCACACATCGATATATATATATAATACTGTGTGTATATACACCTCTGAGCATACAATACACATCTATCTATATATATGTGTGTATATACACTGTGAGTGTACTGTGTGTGTACACCTCTGAGCAACAATCACACATCTATCTATATATATATATATATATAATACTGTGTGTGTATACACCTCTGAGCAATACAATCACACATCTATATATATATATATATATATATATATATATATATAATACTGTGTGTGTATACACCTCTGAGCAATACAATCACATCTATATAATACTGTGTCTATCTGTCCGTCTCTCTGAGCACTGTGAGGCCACACACACACGTTTATCTATCTCTCTCTAGCACGTGTATGAATGACACACACATCAAAATGCTAAAAAAAAAAATACATATTTTAGTTAGGAAGGGGTAACCATGAGCACCCATTATTTACTTCAGGGTTTACCTTCCAATTGAAACATTTAGAAGTTATGGATACTGAACTAACCTCTCTCTCCCCTCTCCTCTCTCCTCTCCCTCCCTCTCTCCTGTCCTCTTCTCCCCCTCCCTCTCCTCTCCTCTCTCTCTCCTCCCTCCCTCACTCTCTCCCAGGTGAATAAGGGCGACAGCAAGAACGCCAAGAAGAAGAACAACAAGAAGACGAGCAAGAACAAGAGCAGCTTGAGCCGCGCCATCAAGAAGAAACCGGGCATGCCCAACGTGTCCAATGACCTCTCCCAGAAACTCTACGCCACCATGGAGAAGCACAAAGAGGTACCTGCAGTTGGAACTACAGCTCCCAGCATGCCTCCTCACCGGCGGCAGGGGCGAGGCATGCTGGAAGCTGAAGTTCTTGAACTGTGACAAATTGACCAGTAAATTCAACGGCAAACGTTTCCACTAGACAGTCTTTCTCAGTGTAAATTCAATGACAAACGTTTCCGCTAGAAGTCTTTCTCGGCGTCTTCAGTGTAAATTCAATGGCAAACGTTTCCGCTAGAAGTCTTTCTCGGCGTCTTCAGTGTAAGTTCAATGGCAAACATTTCTGCTAGAAGTCTTTCTCGGCGTCTTCAGTGTAAATTCAATGGCAAACGTTTCCGCTAGAAGTCTTTCTCGGCGTCTTCAGTGTAAATTCAATGGCAAACGTTTCCGCTAGAAGTCTTTCTCGGTGTCTTCAGTGTAAATTCAACGGCAAACGTTTCGGCTAGGAAGTCTTTCTCAAATTTTAATATTTAACGTTCTCTCTCCTCGAGGTGTTCTTCGTGATCCGGCTGATCGCGGGCCCCACCCTGAACTCTCTGCCCCCCATCGTGGACCCGGACCCCCTGATGGCGTGTGACCTGATGGACGGGCGGGACGCGTTCCTCACGCTGGCGCGGGACAAGCACCTGGAGTTCTCCTCGCTGCGACGGGCCAAGTGGTCCTCCATGTGCATGCTGGTGGAGCTGCACAACCAGAGCCAGGACCGCTTCGTCTACACCTGCAACGAATGCAAGCATCACGTGGAGACGCTGCCCACTGCACCGTGTGCAGGTGAGAGGGGCTGAGAGAGAGGAGGGGCTGAGAGAGAGAGAGAGAGAGGAGGTGTGTGTGTGTGTGTGAGGTGAGAGGGGCTGAGAGAGTGGGGGAGGGGGGTGAAGTGAGGGAGGCTGAGAGTGTGTGTGTATTTCTGTGCTGGAGCTCAGATCAGCACCCACACAGTATCTCAGGTGTCTCTACAGTAAGGGCTGGCACTGTACTGTCTGGGAGGGGCTGTGTGTGTGTCTGGATCTGTGATATATATATATATATATATATATATATATATATATATATATATATATATATATATATATATATATATATATATATATATATATATATACTGAAGAGACATGTCCAAAGGTGGTTTAAGTGTATGTGCATATGTATGTATTTGTGTGTGTTTTATATACAATATATACAGCTTTGCACTGAAATAAAATGCAATGAAAAAAATGTAGTAAGTTAAACACCGACCTGGAAACAAATCAAAAGCTGAAATTTAAACATTTAGGGGAATTACAAAAAAAAAAAAACCCTCCCCACTCTGAACCCGTCTCTAACCCCCCCCCTCTCTCTCTCTCTCTCTCAGGATTACGACCTGTGCATCACCTGCTACAGCACCAAGCGCCACGAGCACAAGATGGAGAAGCTGGGTCTGGGTCTGGACGACGAGAGCGGCAGCTCAGCCTCCGCCTCCACCCAGAGCCCCGGAGACTCCCGCCGCCTCTCCATCCAGCGCTGCATCCAGTCCCTGGTGCACGCCTGCCAGTGCCGCAACGCCAACTGCTCCCTGCCTTCCTGCCAGAAGATGAAGAGGGTGGTGCAGCACACCAAGGGCTGCAAGCGCAAGACCAACGGGGGCTGCCCCATCTGCAAGCAGCTCATCGCCCTCTGCTGCTACCACGCCAAACACTGCCAGGAGAACAAGTGCCCCGTGCCTTTCTGCCTCAACATCAAGCACAAGCTGAGGCAGCAGCAGCTGCAGCACCGGCTCCAGCAAGCGCAGATGCTGAGGAGGAGGATGGCCAGCATGCAGAGGGTGGGGGCCGGAGCTGTGACCGGGACAGGAGCGGGACAGCCTCCCCCTCCTCCTCCTCCTCCCTGTTCCTCTTCGTCGTCATCCTCCTCTTCGTCGCAGCAGGGTTTGCCGTCCCCGGGGGGCGCGGCTCCCACCACGCCGACCAGCACCCAGCCCCCCACCCCTCAGACTCCCTCTCAGCAGATGCAGACCCCTGGTCAGCTCACCCCACAGCATGGGGGTTTACAGCAACAGCAAATGCCCCAACAGCTGCAGCAGCAGCAGCAGCTCCAGACTCCACAGCAAGCCCAGATCCCACCCAACAGCCTCCCTCCCTACGGCCGGCCCCCTGGTCAGCTTCACTCCCAGGGCAAGCCCGGGCTTGGGCCAGCCACCCCTCCCCACCAGCCCCAGTCTCAACCCCAGCAGCAGCAGCAGCAGGGGCAAGGTGGAGGAGGAGGTGGTGGAGGAGGCGCGCCTCCTCCTGGCCCTCCTCCAGCGGCCGTGGAAATGGCCATGCAGATCCAGAGGGCGGCGGAGACGCAGAGGCAGATGGCTCAGGCTCAGCTCTTTCAGAGGCAGGCGGCGGCGGCTGCTGCAGCCATGAGCAACCCGCACCACCAGATCGGGGCCCCCAGCCCGAGCCGGGGTCCAGCCGGGGATGGGAGGCGGCGGCGGTGGTGGGGGGGGAGGCATGAATCACCCTTCCCTGCCCTCGCAGTCTCCGGCTGCCGCGGCGGCAGCGGCCGCAGTGGCTGCCAGGGTTCACCTGGAACAGCAGGGGCTGGCGGTGGGGCAGCAAGTGATGCCCCAGTCGGTGGCGCAGCAGCAAATGCAAGTGCAGCAGCAAATGCCCCAGCAACAGCAGCAGCAGCAGCAGTGGGTTAGCCAACAATTGCAACAGCAGCAGCAGCAGCAGCAACAAAGACAGGCAATGCTGGTTCAGATGGGACACCCGTCTCTACAACAACAACAACAGCAGCAGCAGCAACAGATCCAGCAGCAGCAACAGATCCAGCAGCAGCAGCAGCAAGTTGGGGCTCAAACCGTGGGTCCGAACCGGGGTACCCACCCCCAGGCCGCCCTCCAGGACCTGCTCCGGACCCTGCGTTCCCCCAGCTCCCCCCTCCAGCAGCAGCAAGTCCTCAACATCCTTCGCTCCAACCCGCAGCTCATGGCTGCCTTTATCAAGCAGAGGGCAGCCAAGTACCAGGGAGGAGGAGGAGGAGGAGGAGGGGCGGGACCCGGACCAGGAGGGGGGCAGCAGCAGCAGCAGCAGCAGCAGCCTCCCAATCAAATGCACCCTGGGCAAGGAGGTGGTCCCGGAGGTGTGGTGGGAGGGCTGCCTAATATGAGCCAGCTTCAGCAGCAGCAGCAGCAGCAACAGATGCAGAGGGCTGTGGTGGGAGGCATGGCAGCCCAACAGCAAGTAGTGAACCAGCAACAGCAGCAGCAGCAAGTAGTGAACCAGCAACAGCAACAAGTGCAACAGCCAGGGATGGTGGGAGGAGGAGGAGGAGGGCAGCCAATGAACATCAACCACCCAGCGATGAACCCGCAGTACAGGGAGCTGCTAATGCGACGGCAGCTCATGCAGCAGCAGCAGCAGCAGCAGCATCAACAACAACAAGCTGCGGCAGCTGCAGCCGCCGCTGCAGCTCAACAGCAGATGAGCAACCATGCGCAGTTCCAGCAGCCCGCAGGGTACCAGCAGCAGCAGGTGCAGCAGCAGCAGCAGCAGCAGGTGTACGGGGGTCAGAACGCAGTCACTCAGCAACAGGTTGCAGCAGCAGTGCAGCAACAACGCATGCAGCAGCAGCAGCAACACCACTTACAGCAGCTACAGCAGCAGCAGCAGCAGCAGCAAGGGTCGTTAGTGGCAATGCAGCAGCAGCAGCAGCCAGGGGGCGATGTTTCTCAACAGCAGCACGTTCTGCAGCAGAGGCTACTTCATCAACAACAGATGGGAGGCAGTCCAGTCCACCACAGCAACCCCATGAGCCCCCAGCAGCAGCAGCAGCAGCAGCAGCAGCAGCTGTCCCAGTCTCCACACCTCCAGGGCCAGCCCCTGCCATCCTCGCTCAGCCACCAAGTGCGCTCCCCCCAGCCCGTACCCTCCCCCCGGCCCCAGTCGCAGCCCCTCACTCCAGCCCCTCCCCCGCATGCAGCCCCAGCCCTCCCTCATCACGTCTCCCCCCAGACGGGCTCCCCGCACCCCGGACACCACCCGGCTCACCCGGCCCACATGGTGGTGCCTCAGCAGCAGCTGGGAAACTCTATGGATCAGGGTCAGTTCGGGTCGTCGGAACAGAACCCCATGCTGATGAACCCTGGGATGGGGGGGATGCAAGGGGGGGCCAGCGGGCAGGACATGTGTGCGTCGAATAACCCGGATATGGGCCAGAACATTTCCCACAGTACACTAGACATGTTGTAGCATTGCTTTTTATTATTATAATTATTATTTTTTTTTTTTTCTATTTAATTTTTCACACAAGCGCATATGTACACAGACCTTCCTGTGGGAGTTTGAAAACCACGCAGAAAATAAATGATGTTGTTGTTTATTATTATTATTATTATTATTATTATTATTATTATTATTAAAAGGAAGGACAATTTTCAATCTCCTCTCCCTCACCCCTCCAAGAATGATGAAAGTTCTAAAATATATATATGCTCTTTTGTTTTTTAAATGAAAAGGCAAAAACATTAAACTGTATGGATTTTTTTATGATTAATATTGAGTTTTGTTGTTTGTTTGTTTTTTTTTTCTAACAGAAACGATATCAATGTTTAAAATACCAGCCCTCATAGTGTGCTTGATGTTCAGATTCAAAGAGAATACTAAGGGATAGCTGACCTATACAAAGAATATATTTTTGTTAAAATGACTGGGAGATTAAAAAAAAAAAAAGGTGGTTGGGAGGGGGAGGCTGCTTTTAAACTGATCTCGATTTAAATAAATAAATTGTTTAATTTTCTGCGTTTTTCAGTAGGCTGGGTTTTCTTGTTTAAAGGTTTCATTGCTGGTTTAACACAATTGTTTTGGTTTTGTTTTATATATATTTATATATATATATTTTATTTTTACATGCAAATGTCTTGTAAGTCCGCCCTATCCAATTCTTAATAACGGATGTGAAGTGGTTTGCTTGCTGTGGGGAGTATGTATGGATATCCCAGAAGGACCTGGGAGGGTTGTGAAAATGTGGGGTACCCAAAAGACTGTAAAGAACTTTTACGACCCCCAAAAAAAGCCCACCCCTGTCCCTCCCCCTCTTGCATTCTCTCAAATGAATATTTTTCAATTAACTTTAAAAGGGTCCCCTCTCTCTTCTCTCTCTCCGGTTTTAAATTTTTTGGTGAACTTTAAGCCAACACACAGACTGATTTTTCTACTTTTTCGACAACCTATACGAATCTTTTGAGTATTAAAAAAAAAAAAATAAAAAAAAATACCTGTACAGATTTAAATAAGGATACAAACTACTTCTGTTTGTTTTGTTTTTTTAATTTATTTTTTTTTTGTTTGCACATATACATCCAAAAACAACATGGAAATAATAATAATAATAACAATAATAATTCAAAATAATAATTCAAGAACATTTGGGCAGCTGCCAGAAAAAAAATGGATTATTTTTTTTTTATATATACAAAAACTAAAACATCTCTCTGTGGATCTGTGAACATGAGGAGAAAAGGACAACTGTGTGTTTTGTTTTTTTCCTTATTTTTGTATCTGGATTGGCCTCGGATCATTTTTCAGGAAGACGGAAAGTGTAATGAGAAGGGCCACAGTTTAAGCAGACAGGACGGGCCCCTGTGTGTGTCTCTCTGGTGTGGTAGTGGGGAGGGGAGACTTCAGTGGGACAAAAATGGACCCTCCAGCAGGAACTTTTGTCCCCCTACCCCCTCCCTCTTTATCTGGGATCTCTCTTGCTCTCGCTGTCTGCTGCAGACTTGGATTTAAACTACGGTCAAACTTGAAAGTCCGAAAAGGGGAGGTAAAACGACAAAAAAAAACACACGACCCCCTTTATGTCTTTGTTCTGATTTCCCTCTTCTGAGAAAATGTTGTACATCATGCAATTTTGATTCTTGTTATTATTATTATTGTTATATATAAATATGGAAGTACTTTGGATCACTGTATAGAATCTTATGATTTGTATTTTGTTTCTGATCTCCTATTGTTAATAAAAATGTGTGAGACTTTTTTGCTGGAGAATGAGAGTCCAAAACACTTGCGCACACACACACAAACATTTTAATGCCAAGAAATAAATAATATTGCACTCTGCTTGAGTCATTAAAAAATATATATAAATTCTGGTGCTTGCTGAAAGGAAGCAAAAAAAACATTTTCAGATTTTTTGTGGGTTTTTTTTGTCAGGTTTATTTTTGCCAATTATTTAATTGTACATTAAAACGTATGTTTGTACCGTTTCTGGAAAGCTGGTTGGCAGTTCTGTTTTTTTTAAAAAAAAAAAAAAAAAAAATATTTTTTTTTCTTAAACTCTCTTTCTGAATAAACTTTCAAAATTACATTAAGAAAAAACAACAGACTGCTTTAGAAGAGATTTGAAATGTTTTTTTTCCTGACTTGGGTGGTGTAGCACAATCCTAATCCTTAACTTAAATCAACACAATGTGAATTATAGGGTCATTATAAATGTGTTGCCCAAATACTTTCAATACTCTCAGGGTGACACTAATGTAAAATTGATGAAACTTCAACCAGCATTTAGACAAATCATCCATAACTACTAGACATTGAATCTAGAAATACAAAAACTCAAATTCAATGGCAAACGTTTCCACTAGAAGTCTCTCTCAGCATCTTCAGTGTAAATTCAATGGCAAACGTTTCCACTAGAAGTCTCTCTCAGCATCTTCAGTGTAAATTCAATGGCAAACGTTTCCACTAGAAGTCTCTCTCAGCATCTTCAGTGTAAATTCAATGGCAAACGTTTCCACTAGAAGTCTCTCTCAGCGTCTTCAGTGTAAATTCAATGGCAAACGTTTCCACTAGAAGTCTCTCTCAGCGTCTTCAGTGTAAATTCAATGGCAAACGTTTCCCCTAGAAGTCTCTCTCAGCGTCTTCAGTGTAAAGACGAAGCTGTGTGAGAGTGTGCCCATGCAGAGCTGCCAGGTGGGCATGTAAACTGACACCCGGATAGGTGTTTGATAAGAGAAGGGGCTGTATTATAAAATGAGGATTCTGATCAGAAATCTGTCCTGGGGTAGTCGTCTCTTCTTTACTGGAGCTCCCACAGCAGCTGTGTTTGTAGGACTTGTCTGTTGCCACCTTCTTACTTTTGTGTCGATTTCTGTGTCCGCTTACTAGGAGACTGGGTTTGTTTAATGGTGAAAACGTCCTTAAACATGACCGCAGAACTGCACAAGTGGCATTGCAATGGTTCTGTATGATATGCCAGGTTAGTTTATACTGACTAACGAGAGCTGTTTGGGTCTTTCTTAATCGGCAGTGTGTGTGTGTGTGTGTGTGTATGTATATATATATATATAGAGAGAGAGAGAGAGAGAGAGAGAGAGATAAATTTGAAAAAGGAGTACTACCAGAAGGTGCAAAATTAAAAAGTAAAACGTCATGTAGGTACAAACAAATATGAATAAATGATAAAACAAAATAGTTTTTTTTATTATTTTTTATCAATTAACATTTTTGTGTACCTACATTCCTTTGTCCTTTATATAGAGGGTGAGAGAATATATATATTTTTTTTAGTATGGGAAAAAATGTGACTTACACTGCCTGTCCAATAGATGGCGCTGCTTCCTATCGTTTATCGACAACACGTCACAAACTCCACCTGCCTCGCCTTTCTTCCTGAAAATGGGTATTATTATTATTATTATTATTATTATTATTAATAGTAGTAGTAGTAGTTTAAATTGGTGTATAAGTAGGGCTTGTATTTTTTTTATTATTATTATTTTTGGTTCGGGTGTATTTTTTCGTATTTGTGGCAAAATCGGTAATTAAAAATAAACTCGCGTCTCAAGCGCGACCAGTTCATGTTTTTGTTTTCCAGCCCACCTCAGTGTATCTCTATATAGCGTCCTGCAATAATAACAGTAATCTCAACCAGCATACAACAAGTTATTCACTTTTTTTTCGTAAGATTAAACATCGATGATGGTATTGTAGTCTGATTTAGGTTTGATATTTATGTAGTTATACTAATAATGTTAATAATAATAATAATAATAATAATAATAATTAGGCAGTCGTTGTATACAAGATAAACTTTAATATGCATTAGCAGAAGCAGAACTGTACAGCGGGTTTATATTTACAAAAACTTTCGGTTCATCCACTCTGAATAAAACCTTCTTAACGGCATAAATACCAACTAGCGACGCCATGTTGCTGGTTTGTTTACAATCTGGTTCGTGGTCGTTAAGTCCGTTGCTAAGCACGTGACGTATTAACTTCCCTAGCCTATTACGTAATCCAACAACATTGACGATTGGTCAGTAGCATGTCTGTCTTTGCACACTGCCCGCCTTCTGAAAGCCGTTTTCTTCATGTGGAAACAGTTGTGAATAATTGACATTATTTAAAATATATCGACAAAACCCAGGTTTATCGTTTTAAAAAAATTATATATTTTTTTAAATAGGTCTATGGGTGTGTTTTTGTTTAGTTATTATCGGTTAAAACCAAAAACGTCAAGCACGGCGTATGTAATCATTCAGTATTTTGTTCTGTTGTATTTTTAAATTAAGTTTAAAGTTTAATAGTTTGAAAAACAAACAAACAAACAAACAAATATATTCATTATGTATCTGACGGTTGTATCCGAGTCTGAATTTAAACACTTACACGTTTCATAACACGGTCTTCACAAGACGGGTCCACACTTCAAATGAATTTTCAGGTAAAAAAAAAAATAAATTAAAATAAAAAAAACCTACACGTGATCCCCCAGAAAATAAAAAAATAATACTAGAAAAAAATACTTTTACCTCAGCAGCAAAATAAAATTTAAAAAAGCTGAAGTCTATTCAAGATTTCGACGAGTATTGCTGATATGTATATTTATGTATGTTTGAGAAACGCTTTGAAAACCGTTGGCTTCAGTGTTCCAGTGCGCGCGCTGGTGAATTTGAATTTCAGAGAGCCTAACTGCCGTTGAGCGGGAGAGTGAGAGACCGACAGAGGTAAGTTTAGTCTCCTTAAAAATATATCGACATATTTACCCATTTTAAATCATTTTTTTTTAACACAAATACGAGGTATACGAGAAATTATACAATTGTAAAATAAATTAATTTATAAATTGTGTATGTATGTTTTAATTTTCTGACTACCTTAGCCTCACAATAAGACAAGACGGTCTGTTAATTTCAACTTCTGTTTTGTAATTGTATTAATGATAATTATCATAAATTGTGTCAGAAGAGAATTATCGACGTGTTTATAAACGTTTATGTAGAATTTAGCTTGTTTGAGCTTGGAAATGTTTTTTTTTAACGTATTTGTTTTCTGTTTGTGAGTGGCGCTAACTTAATTTTTTTTTAACTTGGAATATTTTGGAGGGTGTGAATTTAAAAAATAAAGTTAAACGAGGATTTGCTGGACCATATTTATTTTTATATTAAACTTAATAAATATTGTATTGGTCGTTTTAAGATAGGTGGAAAGCGGTCGAGTTTGAACACTCGCCCAGTGTTGACCGAAGTTTAAATATTCAATTTTACATACTGTCAAAACCGTCGGTGCTTGTATTTGTAA
>CM060277.1:1196900-1210555 GCA_030684275.1 Acipenser oxyrinchus oxyrinchus | reverse complement strand
GAGAGAGAGAGAGGAAGGGAGGAGAGAGGAGAGGAGAGGGGAGAGAGAGAGAGGAGAGAGAGTGAGAAGAGAGAGAGAGAGGGGTAAAACATCAGTTATTAACTATAATATAACAGTTGAAGCAAATTCTGCCCCCTGGTGGACAGACAACATACTGCCTCTGTTGTCAAGTATACTTACTGGAGAAAGTCTTTGACTTTTGAGGCGACAGTGGGGTCCGTTATGAGCTGGGAGTACATGTTCCTGTAATGATCCCCCATCTGTCTGAAAAATCAACAGGAAAACCCTAAATGAGAGACTTCTAGTGAAACATTTGCCATTGAATTTACACTGAAGACGCTGAGAAAGACTTCTAGAGGAAACGTTTGCCATTGAATTTACACTGAAGACGCTGAGAAAGACTTCTAGTGAAAACGTTTGCCATTGAATTTACACTGAAGACGCTGAGAAAGACTTCTAGTGGAAACTCTTGTCGCTTAATTTACACTGAAGACGCTGAGAGAGACTTCTAGTGGAAACGTTTGCCGCTGAATTTACACTGAAGCGCTGAGAGAGACTTCTGGTAGGAGACGTCGCTATTGAATTTACACTGAAGACGCTGAGAGAGACTTCTAGTGGAAACGCTTGCCATTGAATTTACACTGAAGACGCTGCAGAGAGACTTCTAGTGGAAACGCTGCTATTGAATTTACACTGAAGACGCTGAGAGAGACTTCTAGTGGACAACGTTTGCCATTGAATTCTTACACTGAAGATGCTGAGACAAGACTTCTAGTGAAAACTTTTGCCATTGCATTTACACTGATGCTTTACCAGACCTCTCTGTGCTCTTACAATGCTTCCCTATGCTTTGACCAGACCTCTCTGTGCTTTACAATGCTTCCTATGCTTTACCAGACCTCGCTGTGCTTTACAATGCTTCAGCCTATGCTTTACCAGACCTCTCTGTGCTTTACAGATGCTTCCCTATGCTTTACCAGACCTCTCTGTGCTTTACAACATGCTTCCCTATGCTTTCAAAACCAGACCTTCTCTGAAGGCTCTAGTACACCGCCATGCCTATGCTTTACCAGACCTCTCTGTGCTTTACAATGCTTCCCTATGCTTTACCAGACCTCTCTGTGCTTTACAATGCTTCCCTATGCTTTACCAGACCTCTCTGTGCTTTTACAATGCTTCCCTATGCTTTACCAGACCTCTCTGTGCTTTACAATGCTTCCTATGCTTTACCAGACCTCTCTGTGCTTTACAATGCTTCCCTATGCTTTACCAGACCTCTCTGTGCTTTACAATGCTTCCTATGCTTTACCAGACCTCTCTGTGCTTTTACAATGCTTCCCTATGCTTTTACCAGACCTCTGTGCTTTACAATGCTTCCCTATGCTTTACCAGACCTCTCTGTGCTTTACAATGCTTCCCTATGCTTTACCAGACCTCTCTGTGCTTTACAATGCTTCCCTATGCTTTACCAGACCTCTCTGTGCTTTACAATGCTTCCCTATGCTTTACCAGACCTCTCTGTGCTTTACAATGCTTCCCTATGCTTTACCAGAGCTCTCTGTGTTTCATTACACTTTGCTGTGCGTTTACTGTGTTAAGCTAAGGGATATGGCTGTGATTTTTGGCCGGCTCTTTGGGAGAAGGGTCTAAGTCCGACGGTACTTTCCGTGTCCCTCTGTTTATCTCAAGGGCTGAACCGCAAGTTTCAGACGAGAAGCGCCAGCGGGAGGACTCGTGACTTCAACCGCCTAGTCCCTTTTTTTTCGTTTTAACAGTTCGCTTATAAAAAATAAAAAGCACAGCACGGCGTTACAGCGAATTTAAAGGGTATTTAGTCACACTTATAATTCCCTACGAGATCTGAGCTGTATAAACTTACCTTTGTCACGGATCGGGTTTTCCTTGCGTGGTGTCGCTTCTATAGGGAGTAAGGCTACTGTCCCGCATAGTAAGTATAGAACAAATAAACGCATTTCTTTTGGGAAAAAACCAAACAAATTCAGACGTGTTTTTTAAATGTATTACCAGTCACCTAAACCGCTCTGTAAAATCTAGAGATTTATTGTGAACCGAAACTGGAGCGATTTTTTTGCAAAACTTTTCAGCCAGGCCACGCCCCCCCGTTCTTCCCTGGTTCTAATCTAACCTGTGCGCGCTGATTGGATAAGCGCCTCTCCGGGATTATGACGCCACAATCCCTTAGCGATTGCGTCACGCGAAAAAAACGCACCCACACGACTTCTGGGACCGGTTTGTACTAAAGGGATCAAAAAACAGGCTCGGATCCGGGCTCACTGGAGCCGGGTCATGGAAAAGGCGTTGTACTACTAAGCGGATCAGAACCAAGCTCCACTGATCCGAAATCTTGATCCGATCCTGGAGCTGCACAGCCGTAACTAGAGAAACTGACCAATGAGAAGCGAGTATGCGTGACGCAGCGACTGAAGAATGAATGTCAGAATGTAAAAGTGCGTTTAATTAATGAATCAGAAGCAACTACTGTACATGTGTAATTTAAAACTCCAGCGATTCTATAAAAACAGATCGAGTATATTAATACCAGTATCTTTTTTTGTTTTGTTTTGTTTAACTTCTAAAAATGTTTTAATAAATGTTACCGTAATCACGGCCGTGTGTATTTTCTGACGGACACACAGATATTTTACAGTGGTATAGCCTCCATACACACACACATGTAGCTGCAGCGTCGGTTCAGGGCAAATTACAGACAGCTGTAACTGGAAAATGTCGCGGACATGGGGAGATTGAGGCTGTGAAAAGGTAAGCTTAAGTTATTGAGAAAAAAAGAATGATTATTTATGAAACCTCATTACGCAGTCAGGTCTATTTTTGCTGTAGCTATACGGTGAAAACAGAAATGTCAGATCTAGCTAAACACAAACTAAACTAGCATTGTACAAAGATATTTATTTATTTATTTAGCAGACGTCTTTATCCAAGGCGACTTACAGAGACTTGGGTGTGTGAACTATGCATCAGCTGCAGAGTCACTTACAACTACGTCTCACCCGAAAGACGGAGCACAAGGAGGTGAAGTGACTTGCTCAGGGTCACACAGTGAGTCAGTGGCTGAGGGGGGATTTGAACCGGGGGCCTCCTGGTTACAAGCCCTTTTCTTTAACCACTGGACCACACAGCCTCCTATATGATCTTAATACAGTGCGGTTACAGCTGCTTTTAAATGCGTTGTTGCTTAATGTTTTGTAAAACGTTACATCATCTCTGTGTTTAGTTCCTCAATTTGCCTAAAGTGGGATCAAGTTCTGATCCTGCTCAAAAGCAAGATCTGGTTTGACCTCAGATTTGAGCCCAGATTGAGCTCTGATCCGTTTAGTACAACGCAACTAGGATCAAGATCAACATTTGATCCCGGATTCGGGATCGGATCCCTTAGGACAACTGGCCCCTGAAGATTTGTGAACTTCAGTCTAGAGCTCCCTGGATCCAATTCTATTCGTCTTTCGATTGAATTCTGTGTGATACGCGAGCCATACTCAGATTGAGAGTATTTAAGATCTTTAATTCAATTAAAGATTCATATCTGAGGTCAATTAAACACCAAACAACACAAACCAATTAATATGTGAATATATTGTGGATATTACTATTATAAGATGTAATTATAGGACGAGTTATGGAAACAGTTAAGATAACAATGGCGGAAATCATCAGTTATATACATCGTCTTGTTAATTAGTGAATGTTAAGATCTATTGATTAGACAATTTCAATTCATGTAGATCTAATACAGCCAGAATAGTAACACTAATGACACTGATGTTAATTTTCAAACAATATTTAATATATAAACGTTACCATGGAGACAAATGGTAAACAGGTCTTAAAACGTAATTAATTCATTCTGAAATAAACATTGATGATATAAAAAAAAAAATACAAAGGCAATACAAACAACATTTTAAAAATCGTGTTAAAATCACAACGTTACAGTAATACAATCATACTTATTATTATTATTATTATTATTATTATTATTATTATTATTATTATTATTTTCTTGCATAGCCAAAAAGAAAACCACCACAAAAATACATAAATAATTGTTTTTTTTATTTTTTATAATTTTATATAAAATCATACCAAAAAAAATTTTAAAAATGTTTTCACCCCAGATGGGACTCGAACCCACAATCCCTGGCTTAGGAGGCCAGTGCCTTATCCATTAGGCCACTGGGGCTGCGTACAACACGTGATGGAAGCGTGACTTTAATTACCTTTGATTAGTTTAAGATCGCTTGTAGTAACGACGCCGTACCGCCAGATGTCGCAGTTGAACGGTTTTAATTTTTTTTTTTAAAATTCGTACAAGGCTGTTAGCTGGAAAATATTGATACAAAAATTACTTCAGAGCTCACAGGCAGTGCATAAGATGTTCAGGTGTTAATTAACGTTCCTGTCGTATTCAGTCGGAATTAATTAGGAAATTTGCGGCCGTTATTTAAAAGTGTTACCAGAATATATAGTTTTCAAATAAAAAAATAAATATATATATATATATATATATATATATATATATATATATATATATATATATATATATATATATATATATATATATGTGCAAAAGTTTTAGGCAGGTGTGAAAAAATGCTGTAAAGTAAGAATGCTTTCAAAAATAGACATGTTAATAGATTATATTGATCAATTAACTAAATGCAAAGTGAGTGAACAGAAGAAAAATCTAAATCAAATCCATATTTGGTGTGACCACCCTTTGCCTTCAAAACAGCATCAAGCATCAATTCTTCTAGGTACACTTGCACACAGTTTTTGAAGGAACTCGGCAGGTAGGTTGGCCCAAACATCTTGGAGAACTAACCACAGTTCTTCTGTGGATTTAGGCAGCCTCAGTTGCTTCTCTCTTCATGTAATCCCAGACAGACTCGATGATGTTGAGATCAGGGCTCTGTGGGGGCCATACCATCACTTCCAGGACTCCTTGCTCTTCTTTACGCTGAAGATAGTTCTTAATGACTTTCGCTGTATGTTTGGGGTCGTTGTCATGCTGCAGAATAAATTTGGGGCCAATCAGATGCCTCCCTGATGGTACTGCATGATGGATAAGTATCTGCCTGTACTTCTCAGCATTGAGGAGACCATTAATTTTGACCAAATCCCCAACTCCATTTGCAGAAATGCAGCCCCAAACTTGCAAGGAACCTCCACCATGCTTCACTGTTGCCTACAGACACTCATTCTGTACGCTCTCCAGCCCTTCGCGAACAAACTGCCTTCTGCTACAGCCAAATATTTCAAATTTTGACTCATCAGTCCAGAGCACCTGCTGCCCTTTTCTGCACCCCAGTTCCTGTGTTTTCGTGCATAGTTGAGTCGCTTGGCCTTGTTTCCACGCCGGAGGTATGGCTTTTTGGCATAAGTCTTCCATGAAGGCCACTTCTGACCAAACTTCTCCGGACAGTAGATGGGTGTACCAGGGTCCCACTGTCTTCTGCCAGTTCTGAGCTGATGGCACTGCTGGACATCTTCCGATCATGAAGGGAAGTAAGCATGATGTGTCTTTCATCTGCTGCAGTAAGTTTCCTTGGCCGACCACTGCGCTCACGGTCCTCAACGTTGCCCGCTTCTTTGTGCTTCTTCAAAAGAGCTCGGACAGCACATCTGGAAACCCCTGTCTGTCTTGAAATTTCTGCCTGGGAGAGACCTTGCTGATGCAGTATAACTACCCTGTGTCTTGTTGCTGTGCTCAGTCTTGCCATGGTGTATGACTTTTGACAGTAAACTGTCTTCAGCAACCTCACCTTGTTAGCTGAGTTTGGCTGTTCCTCACCCAGTTTTATTCCTCCTACACAGCTGTTTCTGTTTCAGTTAATGATTGTGTTTCAACCTACATATTGAATTGATGATCATTAGCACCTGTTTGGTATAATTGTTTAATCATACACCTGACTATATGCCTACAAAATCCCTGACTTTGTGCAAGTGTACCTAGAAGAATTGATGCTGTTTTGAAGGCAAAGGGTTGTCACACCAAATATGGATTTGATTTAGATTTTTCTTCTGTTCACTCACTTTGCATTTAGTTAATTGATAAATATAATCTATTAACATGTCTATTTTTGAAAGCATTCTTACTTTACAGCATTTTTCACACCTGCCTAAAACTTTTGCACAGTACTGTATATATATATATATATATATATATATATATATATATATATATATATATATATATATATATATATATATATATATATATATATATATATATATATATATATATTTCAAGAATCACAGTACAAGTAATAATACAATTAAGAGCAAGATAAACACAATGACTTTGGTTCAAGCAAGTACAAGTGTGACAAAATCCGATTCAATATCTGAGCAGATAACAGTGTCAGTGATACATCAGGATATCATTACATACAAAATACTACAGATTAAATAACACTTGACAGATTACAGTACTCTAAACTACAGGATTAAATGCAGTAAAATAGGGAGCAGATAAGAGCAAGCAAAGCACATTTAAGGAAGGGTGATATATATATATATATATATATATATATATATATATATATATATATATATATATATATATATATATATATATATTAGCTCAAAGAGCCAGCTGTGTGTCTATCTGTCTGTCTGTGTGTCTGTCTGTGTCTCTCTGTGTGTGTGTGTGTGTGTCTGTCTGTGTATTTGTCTCTCTCTGTCTGTGTGACTGTCTGTCTCTCGCTTTCTCTCTTTCTCTATCTGTGTGTCTGTCTGTGTCTCTCTCTCTGTGTCTGTCTGTGTATTTGTCTCTCTCTGTCTGTGTGACTGTCTGTCTCTCGCTTTCTTTCTTTCTCTATCTGTGTGTCTGTCTGTGTCTCTCTCTGTCTCTCTCTGTGTGTCTGTCTGTGTCTCTCTCTCTGTCTCTCTCTGTGTGTCTGTCTGTGTATTTGTCTCTCTCTGTCTGTGTGACTGTCTGTCTCTTGCTTTCTCTCTTTCTCTATCTGTGTGTCTGTTTGTGTCTCTCTCTGTCTGTGTGTCTGTGTGTGTGACTCTGTCTGTCTCTCGCTTTCTCTCTTTGTCTGTCTGTCTGTGTGTCCTCTCTGTCTCAGTTTCTGTCTATTTGTGTCTCAAAATCAAAAGAGGCTTATCTATCTATCTATCTATCTATCTATCTATCTATCTATCTATCTATCTATCTATCTATATATATATATATATATATATATATATATATATATATATATATATATATATATATATATATATTAATAATTACGATTAATATAAAACATTAAAAAAGGCTTGTCGATAGGGTTATTATCGATGATAGTATAGGGTTATATTATCGATGCCTTTAGTTAGCCGACTTAAATTGTGTAATGTGTGGAGACGAGGCGTGACCGCCCCTTTAAGGCTCAGGCGGACGGCGGCGCATGCGCAGTGCGTAAACTAAAACTCTTCCCTAACGACAAGATGGCGGCAGCGATGGATGTTGACACACCGACCGGGACGAACAGCGGCGCCAGCAAAAAACGCTTCGAAGTGAAGAAAGTAAGCCTCGGGAAACGAAACGGGGGGCATAATGAAATTAAAAACAAAAAAGGGACGCAGTTTGTTTAAACTAGTTTTTTTATCTTGCTCTTAATTGTATTATCACTTGTACTGTGATTCTTGAAATGTATTTGTTTACGATTGTAAGTCGCCCTGGATTAGGGCGTCTGCTAAGAAATAAATAATAATAATAATAATAATAATAATAATAATAATTATTATCATATTTTAAAAAAGCCAGACCGCGCTGTACCCTAGATTGTTGAAATGTGTTTTGTTTATATATATATTATTATTTGCTATGTTATGTTGAGGTAACGGTTTATCTCATGTAATTAATAACTTATTAGTTTTATTTAGATGTGTTTTTTTAAAAATCTTAAGTTAATAACGCGAATGACGAAGCCTTTTTTCGCGGTCTGTTGTAGTTATTTCATATCCGTCCTGGCTGTAATAATCGACTCTAAAATACTGACGTATTTCCGCGTGGACCACGCCCCTATCGTTTTGATAAACTATTGCAACGTTCTAATCGATTTGATAAGTTCCGATACCCTTTGTTAGATTGGATGTGGTATGCGATTACTAGATTAATCCCGACTGCAATTACCGCAGAATTGTGGTTGGAAATAGGGTAATAAATACAGTGAGCGAATGAGAAATTAATAAACACGAGGGTGAATTGTAGTCCATAAATTATGTGTTATAATTAAAACTATAGTTACGCAGGTCTGTCAAGATTCAACTGCATTCACAGTGGCGTTGTAATTTACAGTGAATTACGAGTTTGCTCAGTCTGAATGGCTTAAGTGTAGTGTTTTTGATTTGCTTTAGGGTTAGGAAACCTGAAAACACACAACTATGGTTTTAATGTCTGTGTGTCTGTCTGTGTCTCTCTCTCTCTCTCTCTGTCTGTCTGTGTCTCTCTCTCTCTCTCTGTCTGTCTGTCTGTGTGACTCTGTCTGTCTCGCTTTCTCTCTTTTCTGTCTATCTGTGTGTTTGTGTCTCCTCTCTGTCTCGGTTTCTGTTTGTTTGTGTGCGTTTGAGTCTCCAATTCAAAAGAGGCTTTATTGGTGTGACAAAATAAATTCTTTTTTGCCAAAGCATTTAAAAATGGGCAGCAGTGTGGAGTAGTGGTCAGGGCTCTGGACTCTTGACTGGAGGGTCGTGGGTTCAATCCCAGGTGTGGGGGACACTGCTGCTGTACCCTTGAGCAAGGTACTTTACCTAGATTGCTCCAGTAAAAACCCAACTGTATAAATGGGGAACTGTATGTAAAAATAATGTGATATCTTGTAACAATTGTAAGTCGCCCTGGATAAGGGCGTCTGCTAAGAAATAAATAATAATAATAATAATAATAAACAACAAACATCAACACAACTCATCAATACAAACAGATAACCTCTCTCTCTCTCCCCATCACTCTCTCCCTCCCTCTCTCCCTCCCTCTCTCCTCTCTCCCCCTCCCCCTCCCCTCTCTCTCAGTGGAATGCAGTTGCTCTCTGGGCGTGGGACATCGTGGTTGATAACTGTGCGATCTGCAGAAACCACATCATGGACCTGTGTGAGTATCGCTGCTGATCAGGACGCGCTCCTGTGAGCCCGGGGCCCGGGGGCTGTTACTGCAGCTACAATTACAATCAGACTCCCGTCCCACAGCAGCGTGATCCAGTCCAGGTTTTACTGCTACCAGCTTGATCAGCCCCCAGTGTGTCTAGCTAACAAGCTCAGGTGTGTCTTATTATTAAACTCCTAGTGAAACCAGGACTGGATCACACTGCTGTGCAGCGGGAGTCTGATTCCCAGCCCTGTAGATAAGACTTTGGTTGAAGGAGGTTTGTAGCTGATTTTATAGTGAAGAGAGCTACAGGATATTGCTGGGAACTGTGGGATATTTAGACAGAGAGATCAGGGCTGTGAATCAGACTCCTATCGCACAGCAGTGTGATCCAGTCCAGGTTTTACTGCTACCAGCTTGATCAGCCCCCAGTGTGTCTAGCTAACAAGCTCAGGTGTGTCTTATTATTAAACTCCTAGTGAAACCAGGACTGGATCACACTGCTGTGCAGCGGGAGTCTGATTCCCAGCCCTGTAGATAAGACTTTGGTTGAAGGAGGTTTGTAGCTGATTTTATAGTGAAGAGAGCTACAGGATATTGCTGGGAACTGTGGGATATTTAGACAGAGAGATCAGGGATGGGAATCAGACTCCTATCGCACAGCAGTGTGATCCAGTCCAGGTTTTACTGCTACCAGCTTGATCAGCCCCCAGTGTGTCTAGCTAACAAGCTCAGGGGTGATGATGTCACTGATGATGTCACTGACTGGCTGTTTCTGTTTTGAAACTCTTCTCCCATCGTCCTCTCCTCACGCTGAGAGGTCTGATTGTGAACGCGCTGCCGTGGCGACGGAGGAGGAGGAGGGGGGGGGTGATGATGTCACTGATGATGTCACTGACCGTTCTTTCTTTCGTTCTCCAGGCATAGAGTGTCAAGCTAATCAAGCTTCAGCAACCTCTGAGGAGTGCACGGTTGCGTGGGGGGTCTGTAACGTGAGTTCAACAGCCATCTTCGATGTCTGTCTGTCTGTCTGTCTGTCTTTTTTATTTCACAAATGTCCTCTCAACCCATTTTAAAGCCAACCTCACCGTTCAAAATGCAAAAAAAAAACCCCACACAACTGGGTTCAAATGTTTCTCAAAAGGCTCCGAGGAGCTGAACGCTCGGACTAGCAGATTGTGGTCACTTCAGTTCCCTCTGTTTTTCCTGTAGGTTTCTGTACCACAGGGCTGGGAATCAGACTCCCGCTGCACAGCAGTGTGATCAGTCCTGGTTTCACTAGGAGTTTAGTAATAAGACGCACTTGAAAATGATAAGCAACTAATTCGATAGACAAATGCTGGACTCAGTTTCGTTTCAGTCACGCTGATGAAGGCACTAGAGCCCCAAACTAGAGCTGGTCTGCTGGACTCAGTTTAGTTTCAATCACGCTGATGAAGGCACTAGAGCCCCAAACTAGAGCTGGTCTGCTGGACTCAGTTTAGTTTCAGTCACGCTGATGAAGGTACTAGAGCCCCAAACTAGATCTGGTCTGCTGGACTCAGTTTAGTTTCAATCACGCTGATGAAGGCACTAGAGCCCCAAACTAGAGCTGGTCTGCTGGACTCAGTTTAGTTTCAATCACGCTGATGAAGGCACTAGAGCCCCAAACTAGAGCTGGTCTGCTGGACTGGTTTTTAGTTGAGTCTTGTCTTTTTGAATTGAATTGAAGTGAGTTAACTTTTGTCGCTTCTCCTCCCTCAGCATGCTTTTCACTTCCACTGCATCTCCCGCTGGTTAAAGACCAGGCAGGTCTGCCCCCTGGACAACCGAGAGTGGGAGTTTCAAAAGTAAGTCCTGCTTCCCGGTCCTTCCTTCGTTTGGTGTTGTTTAGTGTGACAAAATCGACGTTGATCGCTAGTGTTTGTCGTGCGTTTTTCCAAGAGGGTGTCGTTACACTAGGGGGAATCGTCGTTCTCTTCCACACGGATAGCAGTCCACAGCGCTTTCATTTTTAAGAGTTATAACGTCTATAAGAGACTCCCTACACACCGTGACTTCTATAAGAGACTCTGTGACTTCTATAAGAGACTCTCTACACACTGTGACTTCTATAAGAGACTCCCTACACACCGTGACTTCTATAAGAGACTCCCTACACACCTTGACTTCTATAAGAGACTCTGTGACTTCTGTAAGAGACTCCCTACACACCGTGACTTCTATAAGAGACTCTGTGACTTCTATAAGAGACTCCCTACACACCGAGACTTCTATAAGAGACTCCCTACACACCGTGACTTCTATAAGAGACTCCCTACACACCGAGACTTCTATAAGAGACTCCCTACACTCTGTGACTTCTATAAGAGACTCCCTACACACTGTGACTTCTATAAGAGACTCCCTACACTCTGTGACTTCTATAAGAGACTCCCTACACTCTGTGACTTCTATAAGAGACTCTGTGACTTCTATAAGAGACTCCCTACACACCGTGACTTCTATAAGAGACTCCCTACACTCTGTGACTTCTATAAGAGACTCCCTACACACTGTGACTTCTATAAGAGACTCCCTACACTCTGTGACTTCTATAAGAGACTCCCTACACTCTGTGACTTCTATAAGAGACTCTGTGACTTCTATAAGAGACTCCCTACACACTGTGACTTCTATAAGAGACTCTGTGACTTCTATAAGAGACTCCCTACACTCTGTGACTTCTATAAGAGACTCCCTACACACCGTGACTTCTATAAGAGACTCTCTACACACCGAGACTTCTATAAGAGACTCCCTACACACCGTGACTTCTATAAGAGACTCCCTACACACCGTGACTTCTATAAGAGACTCTCTACACACCGTGACTTCTATAAGAGACTCTCTACACACCGTGACTTCTATAAGAGACTCTGTGACTTCTATAAGAGACTCCCTACACACCGTGACTTCTATAAGAGACTCTCTACACACCGTGACTTCTATAAGAGACTCTGTGACTTCTATAAGAGACTCCCTACACCGTGACTTCTATAAGAGACTCTGTGACTTCTATAAGAGACTCCCTACACTCTGTGACTTCTATAAGACTCTGTGACTTCTATAAGAGACTCCCTACACACCGTGACTTCTATAAGAGACTCCCTACACACCGTGACTTCTATAAGAGACTCCCTACACACTGTGACTTCTATAAGAGACTCTTACTTCTATAAGAGACTCCCTACACTCTGTGACTTCTATAAGAGACTCCCTACACACCGTGACTTCTATAAGAGACTCTTACTTCTATAAGAGACTCCCTACACACTGTGACTTCTATAAGAGACTCCCTACACTCTGTGACTTCTATAAGACTCTGTGACTTCTATAAGAGACTCCCTACACACCAAGACTTCTATAAGAGACTCCCTACACTCTGTGACTTCTATAAGAGACTCCCTACACTCTGTGACTTCTATAAGAGACTCCCTACACACCAAGACTTCTATAAGAGACTCCCTACACTCTGTGACTTCTATAAGAGACTCCCTACACACCAAGACTTCTATAAGAGACTCCCTACACTCTGTGACTTCTATAAGAGACTCTGTGACTTCTATAAGAGACTCTCTACACACCGTGACTTCTATAAGAGACTCCCTACACACTGTGACTTCTATAAGAGACTCTCTACACACCGAGACTTCTATAAGAGACTCCTTACACACAATGTCTATATTTTTAATTGTGTCTGTGCAGAAAACCAATTTGTGGTGTTTTTTTTTTAAGATGACTAGTCCTGCCCTCAGCAGGTAGGCTGCTATCAGGGTGATTTTGAAAGGGGTTAATCTTGTCTTCCTTTCCCCCCCCCCCAGGTATGGACACTAGGAGTGACCTGCACCAGCTCTGTTGCCTCTGTGTCAGTCGTTCACATGAAAGCAGAGAGAAGCCATTTTTTGTTGTTGTTCTTTTTAGAATGATTCATTTGCATCAGCGTTGTGTATTATAAATAAACATTTCATGTTATGTTTAAGAACGTCTGCGTCTTTTGTTACCAAGTTAATTTGGGGCAGTATCAGGGTTTGATATCTATATACAGTACTGTGCAAAAGTTTTAGGCAGGTGTGAAAAAATGCTGTAAAGTAAGAATGCTTTCAAAAATAGACATGTTAATAGATTATATTTATCAATTAACTAAATGCAAAGTGAGTGAACAGAAGAAAAATCTAAATCAAATCCATATTTGGTGTGACCACCCTTTGCCTTCAAAACAGCATCAAGCATCAATTCTTCTAGGTACACTTGCACACAGTTTTTGAAGGAACTCGGCAGGTAGGTTGGCCCAAACATCTTGGAGAACTAACCACAGTTCTTCTGTGGATTTAGGCAGCCTCAGTTGCTTCTCTCTCTTCATGTAATCCCAGACAGACTTCGATGATGTTGAGATCAGGGCTCTGTGGGGGCCATACCATCACTTCCAGGACTCCTTGTTCTTCTTTACGCTGAAGATAGTTCTTAATGACTTTCGCTGTATGTTTGGGGTCGTTGTCATGCTGCAGAATAAATTTGGGGC